>JAKXYG010001174.1:890000-1300000 GCA_025895645.1 Cardicola forsteri | reverse complement strand
ATCAATTTTACAGTTTTAGTTTTAACAGTAAAACTTTTTTATAACTATCTTAATTTTAATTTTACAATTCAAAAATGTTTAATATTTCAATATGTAAAACATTTTTATTATTAATTGTATTTTAATGTACAATTTATTTAAATATTGTTTAAGGGTTTAATATTTAGGGTTTTATTCATTTACACGACTGTAACTACTTGAATGATTGACGGAAAACACTTGTAAAAAGCCATACGTAGACTCGCACTTATTGGCCTGCGGTGAAACGCAAACACAAACTTACACAAGTCCGACTCCAGTACAGTGTCACTGGACCGTACTGCTACTACAAACAATAAATGATAATAAGTGTTTCCAAAATTTTAATTTACAACTTACGTATAGTAAATAAAAATAGATTTTTGTAAAAATCGCTTTTTTATTAGCTATTATTTTTTATTATTTAAATACTAAATTACGTATATATTACTAAAATTAAACTTTATAATATATATATATATATATATATATATATATATATAATATACATATAATATATGTAATAGTACCTGTTGATTTATTCCTAAAACTTCTAAAGGTAATAAATTTGGATCGAATACTAAATGTTTGGAAGATATATTAATAGGAGATTGCATTTTTCCTTGGTAACACGCGGACCAAATATCACTGCCCATCGTCATGTAAGTTGTTTGACCCCAATGATTAGGACCTTAACATTACAAATATTAATAAATTTATTTGTATTTAACATTATTTGTAATTTTAAATATTTAAAATTTGTTTTAGATTAATTAATAAAAATATTTTCAAATGGTAATATAATGTTAAAATTAATTACTCTATAAATTGGTACTGTAGTTTATTGCTTTTACGCTTATTTATATATTAATCAAAAACTATTTTATTACTTTGTTTACATTTAAAAAATTAAAAAAATTAAATTTTAATTTAATGAAATTAATTTATTATATGTTTACTTATTTAGCGTGTCAAAAATATTGAAGTATGTTAAATAAATAAACAGATTATTATTTTTATTGAATTCGTACATGCAACATGCATTTTATAAAATGTTTTCTTTTCTAAACTATGTAAAATTGTTAAATATATACACATTGCATTTTGAAAAAATAATTGTACAGTATATGTAATAAAACTGTCAACTGTTTCACACTAGTAGTAATATAAAAATAGATTTAATTATTTAATTTTGTTTTGAAACATACAAATTTTAACTTTTTTACATTATTTTTAAAAATATTACAATATAATTGTAAAGCTGTTAACTTTACTAAATAATAAATATATTTAACCTAAGTAAATAAAACAAGTGCGAAAAGGAGTAATTTTAAGTCCATGTAAAATTTAAAATGCATACACTGTTAGTAATTTTCTTCAAAAACCAAGCAGCTATACATTGTCTTAAAAAATTTAAATGTAATATGTTTAACACTTGATAGAATTAATAGTTTTCATATTAAATATATAAAAGTAATTGTTAAAAATTGTACAATTTACATTAAAAATTAATACATATATATTTATATATATATTATTTATTTATTTTATTTTATTTTATGTTTGCTACTTTGAATGTTTTACGAGAAACATCTTTCAGTAGTTGATATTTTTAACGAAGCCGAACGTGGGCCCGCATTTTGTGCCGGTAATGGTATTCAAACCCATGCCCACTTAGGTCCGAATTCGAGCGCTGTACCGCTACACCACCCCGGCACTATATATATATACATATATATATATATATATATACATATATATATATATATATATATATATATATATATATATATATTGTATTTACCACCAATTACACCATCTTTGTAATGCCACCAATTGTCCCATGCATTGTTCCATTTACTATCGTGCCACATTCCATATACTAAAAATATTTTTTTAAACATTAAATTAATGTATTATTATTATTATTATTATTATTATTAATTTAAATTTAATATTTGTTAAATAGAAAAACAATTTGCACTGCAATAAAAATAAAACTTAGACAATTAAAAACAAAGCCTTTAATTTATTGTAATACATTTAAAAAACATTTTGTATGCCAAAAATTTTAATATTAATTTTAAAACGTTTATTGTGGTAATTAGTTTGTAATCCAACATTTTTATCGTCAAAACCTTTAATAGTAAAATGTTAACAATAATTAAACTAATTGAAAAACAATCGTTTACATTTTGCGTGCTTTATATTAATAATAAAATTATGCTAATAAAACCAATATTTACCGACATTTTTTTGAGCATATAGTATAATCAAACTACAAGAATAGCAATTTAAATTATATACATACTTTTTTAATTTAGTACTTAAATATAATTCTATTAAGTTAAAACTTAAAAATCAATAAAACATTTTTTAAAATTTATAATGCATAAGTAACAATGGTTTATGATAAAATAATTAAAACAATTTTTTTACATACTTTTAGTTATTTTTCAGATTTTTTTAAATGCAATTTATAATAAAAATTAATTATACTTTTAAATAAGTATGTTACAAGTTATATTTAAGCAAAACTTTTATTATATTAAACAATTATGTAATAAAATAAAATAAATAATAAAACACTTAACTAATTTAATTTTTTTCTATATTTTAAATAACACATTATTAATGTTATTCAAAAAAACGCTAAAAGTTAAGTGTTTACATAAATATTCGACATATATATAATGAACATTGCATTATGCCGGGGTGGTCTAGCGGTACAGCGCTCGAATTTGGACCACGGTGGGCATCGGGGTTTGAATCCTATTACCGGGACTAAAATGTGGACCCACATTTGACCTCGCCAAATGTCCACTGCTGAAAGATATTTCTTGTAAAATATTTAAAGTAATAAATATTAAAAGAAAAAGAAAAACTATTTTTACATTTTATACAATAATACGTTAGATTATAAATAATAAGTATTTAATAAAATTTTAACTACTAAAAATATTTACTACTAATAATTCCTTTTTATTTAAAATAACAACAAACGTAAATGTAAATGAATTCTTCTATTTAATAAAACAATTATAGTAAATTTACATTTTATTTTAATTTTAATTTTGAATATAAAATGTTTTCAACAAGTATTGCATTGAAAAATATTTAACATATTTTTTGTTATTTTTTAGCATAAATGTTAACATTTAAATATATAACATTTATTATTTATACAACCATTTAAATCGTTAAAATAATGCAAAATTATATGATAATTATTGTTGTTTTTATTAAAATATTTTTATACATATGTGTCAAAATAATATTGTAACTTGCTGTAATTGCCTAAGAAATTAGTGTTATCTAAAAATATTTATTAAAAATTAATAGACATAAAGGTTACACAAATTATTTTTTGTAGTTAAATAATGTACAAATATGATTGCTAAATAAATAAATGATTTAAAACAAATAATATTAAATTGAGAAATTTTAATAAACAATAAATATTGCATTGTTAAATAATCAACTTTTATAGAACGATGTTTCTAATATAATTAAATGCTTTTTAAACATGTTGCATTTGAGTATTTTAGCTAACCAAATATAAAATGTTTGTTTAAATATAAAATATTATACATGACATATATTATTAATAACATTAATATAAAATTAACATGATAATAAAATCTACAATACATATAAACATTAATACATTATATTTAATTTTTTATATTTATCTTAATAGTACAAATATACAATCCCATTTCATATAACATTTTTTACAAATTAGGGCAAATATTTTTAAAATTAAAAATTTACAATTTATATTATTTTGAATTTAGAATACAATTGTTTTTGTATACAAATTAAAATTATTATTATTATTTATTCTTTAGTAAAAAATTAATAAATTAATTACATAATGCCTAAACTAATTAAATATTTACAAAAATTTGTTTTACTTGGTTATATACATATATGTACGCTTGTCAAACAATAAATTAAGATTGTTTTCATGTATGCATAACTGATAATTAGAACTGAAATAACATTTACATCAAAATATTTTTGTAAATGTATATATGTATATATAATACTTTATTTTAGCAAATTTTAATATGGTATAAACGTTTAATAAATTGCAATCTACTTAAACGTTAATAATTATTTAAATATTTTTAATTTACTAATGCATTTAGTTAAACAAATGCTACAAAAGTAAATAATTAATGGCTAATTCATTTTTAATTTTTAATTACAAATTCTGATGAATTTAATATTAAAGTAATTAAACACGTTTAAAAATGTTATTTTTAAATGTTGTAACGGTTGCTCATTAATTATATTTTGTTTTTGACATTTGTTTTTTAATCATTGTTGTCCCTAAAATTGTCAAATTGTAATAATTATATTTTATGTAAATTAGTGTTTAAATTAATTTTTTTATTTAATAACGTTTGTAAAAAATAAAGCTAAATGTTTGTTTTAAAACAAAATTAGCTTGTTGTAATTGTAATGTTTGTACCAGTTAAACAACACAAATTATTTACATACACAATGCTGTTTTAATGTTATCAACTATTTTGTATAGTTACAGTTCATTAATAATGTTTAGTAAGTACAAATTAATACCATCTTAAGTTGACTTATATTAAACATATGTTAAGTTGAAAGGTAAGACAAAATTAAATTACATACTAGATACACTACAACAAAAACAATAGAGAAATTCTTGTTAATGGACACAGATATTGTATATTAGTTTATAGAAAATAGAATTCATATTTACAATTAACTAAGATTTGACTTTCTGGACAATATAAATTTAAATATCAAAATTATAATTTTAATAGAATTTGATGTTATACAATGAACATTTATTATATATCTGGTTACTTTACGTATTATACCTACTTTGCAAAATATTTTAAACTAATTATTTATTTAAATTTTGTTTTAGTTATTTTAAAAATCCTTTTAATATTTGTATTTGTAAATTTTGCAAAGCATTTTATGTTTTACTTTTTAATTAATATTTTTAATTTACGTATCTGTTTTACCACGTACGTAAAGTTAAAAGCAAATGTAGTATAAAAATTATTTACAATAAAATTATTTTGTTTTAGTATTAATATATAATAATGTAAACATTTATATGCACAAATTAACATTTTTTTAATTAGTGTCATAATTAATAAACAGCATTATTAGTAATAATCAAAAGTTATTTGACATTAAAACACAAATTTCATAAATCTAAAATTAATAAATAGTTTTAATAAACACTTGTGTTCAATAAAGATTACATTTATAAAGCAAAATAATACAAAAATGTTTAACAATTAATAAAATAAAATTATAATTGTTTTTATTTTTTACACGTTTGTTTTAAATAATATAAATTTTAATAATTATGTTAAAGTTTTTAAAACAAATAATTAAATTTTTTAAAATAACAATTTAAAATAGGCAATTAAGATTAACTTTATTTCTACATAATTTAATCACACCTTTTAAATGATCTTTCCATAATGTTATTAATGCAGTAAGTTAAAACATTTACTATAACAATTAAATAAATAGTTTTTAAAAAAGGTATAAATTTATTGTCTTAGCACATATAAACACATTTTAAAATTTGCTTTAAAAAATATTTGCACATTTTTTAATTAACGAAAACCTATATATTTGCAAGTTTTTATTACCTTATTATAAAATAATTTTATTTTTTAAGTTCAATAATTTTAAACCTTAAAAAAATTGCAATTCTTAATGTAGTAGTTTTAAATGATTGCATAATTTAATGTAAATCTCAGCATGTGTTAATTGAGGTTAACATTTAACTTTTTCTACTTGAATAAATTATTTACCAATTTTTGCAAAATGTCGTTTAAAATACTGTTACATAACATTTAAATATTAATTTATTTTCTTTAAAATTGGGTAATAACATTTATTATTAAAGTGTAAACAACTTTTAAAGGTCAAAAAACATTTGTTTTTAAAAAACAAAATAGCAATTATAAATGTGCGTACAATATATTTATACAATAACCCCGTCTTTGTGTTATATAATTTAATTCCTATTATTTATTAAATTAATTATTATTAAAAATTTTACAAAATTGTTTGTTACATTAAAAAACATTTTTGCAAAAATCCTAATGCAACATTAATAAAAGCTAATAAAAAAAATATTTATAAAAGTAAGTTTTCTATTTTTTACGTTTTTTTTAAATTATTTTTATTATAAATTAAATGCATCAACCAGGTATTATAACATTTTAAATTAAACAGTTATATAATTATTTATAAGTGATATTATTTGTATAAATAAAAAATATTTTTTAAATATTTAATTAATTTTTAATTTTATTTTTTAAATAATATTAAATATAATTTTATTTTTAGTTCAATGTTTTTATAAAACAACAAAATATCAAAAAAGAACAATTTTAATTAAATTTTTAATATATGAACAAAATATTATATATATATATATATATGTATATATATATATATATATATATATATATATATATGTAGTTTTTGCTTTAGTAAGTTTTAATTTAAAATATATCTATAATTGTTTTTGTTTTAAAATTTTAAATAAATATTGTAATTGTATAATGCAAAACCTATAAAACAAAATTAAATTAATATAAATTACAAACATCAATATGCGTTTTAAAGAAAAATTTTAACAATTTTGGTTAAAAGTTTTAGTATAAAATTATTAATTTACATGTAATATTGTGTAATGTAATTTTGCATTTAAAAAATAAATTTTTACAATTGTTTTCTATAAGTAAAACGAATTAACCAAAATAATAAAACTTATTTAAAGTAATTATTAAATAATTGTTTTTACCTATACAAAACATTATTTAAAGAAAATATTTTTATAATTTGTCTACCTACCCTAAAGCAAGTTTTGTTTAATTATATACTAAAGTTGAAATATTCTATATATTAAATATCATATTTAAAAATTTACTTTCTACAATATATTTTATTGCTATAGTGTAATTATAATATTATTAATTGCATTATTTATTTATTATAATATGTTCACTATGTAACATTAACATATTCATTTTAAGTCACAAATGTTTTATATAAAAGAAATGTTTTTATTATAATATGATTTTTAATATTTTGCAAAATGCATATTTTAATATATAATTTTAACATAAAATCTTAACATTATTTATTTTTAAAAAGTTATTATAATAGTAAATGTACAATATGTTTTTAATATTAGGATTGTAACGCAAAATAATTAAATAGATATTGAACATATATTATTATTACAAAACTCGTTTTGTTATCGCTATTTTGTTCTTTTATGAGTTTTTAAAACAAAATGGTTTTGTAACAATAATAATAATAATATTAGCAAAACTTAAAGTATCTATTAATTTACACTTAAGACTTTTATTAAAATAATGTTTCTACTCTTTTAATGCAGTTTATTAAAATGATTTTTATTTGTTCTTCTTTAGCAATATTTTGTAAAGAAGCAAGCGTATTAACAATGCTCTTTAATTTTCCTTTATTTTAAAACCAGATATAAAACTTACTACAGTAAAGCTTTAAAAAATCAAATTATATAAATGCATTTTTTAAAAATTTTAAATGTTCTATTCATGTAATAAAAATAGTATTTAGTTACACATAACAACATTGTTTATATTTTATTGATTTA
The DNA here is from genome assembly GCA_025895645.1 of Cardicola forsteri. Classification (NCBI taxonomy): domain Eukaryota; kingdom Metazoa; phylum Platyhelminthes; class Trematoda; order Strigeidida; family Aporocotylidae; genus Cardicola; species Cardicola forsteri. Next base: position 1,292,319 of record JAKXYG010001174.1, on the reverse strand, counting down.
GCGTATAGCTTTATTACACCAAAACAAAAATCTATTGACTAACAACATTAAAAAAAAATTTTTAATATATATATATATATATATATATATATATATATATATATAATATTTTAAAATAAACATATAGAACATAATGTAATTTAAATTTAAATTTTGGTTTATTTTACTTGCAGAATGTAAGCATAAACTAATTAAAATGTAAAAATTAATGCAATAGATCTAATATAGTTTTGTTAAACAAAATTTTATTTTTAATAATTTGTAAAATATTAATTTAAAATAACAATAATTTAAAATTTGCAGACAATTTTTACTAAATATATTAATTAATATATTTGCATTCAATAAACAATTTAGAGTTAATTAGTACTAAACATTAAAACTTTTTATACCTATATTTGTAATTTTAAACTAAAGCAATTAATTTACTACTAATTATTGAATAACATTTTTTTAAACATTTATAAATACATATTTTTATTAATAACTACATACAATTTAATTTACATATTTGATATATATATATATATATATATATATAGTTTTCCAAAGGTTTGTGTAATTTAGAAATATTTTAATAAACGTTTAATAAATTCAACTAAACACATAAATTAAAATAATAGTTTTAATGCAAAATAAACTAGTTATTATTTTTTTTTTAAATATAATTATTTATTAGATTTTTAAATAAAGGTTTTCTTTGTTTCATTTACATAAACTTTATATTAACTTACAAATAAACTAACATGTTTATTAATAAATTTTACATTATTCTTTTATTATTAAAATTATATAATAATAGTAATAATAATATTATGTGACCAGTATTTTAAATTAATTTTAAATAAGTTATGTTTTAAATTTTTGCTTTTTATATTGTACAAAAAATAATAAAAACGTTTTTTAATTTAAGAAACGCTGTAAAATTAAAACAAAAATCCTAAAATAATTTATCTATGAAAGAAGAAGCTAATTGTAATTATTTAGTAAGTAAATTTAAAAATAAAAAAAAATAATTAAACTAATTTCTTTTTAATTTTGTAATTAATAATTTAGATATTTTTTTAAACTAAACAATTATCATTTTGTAGTTAAGTAGTTGTCATTTTTAAAACAATTTTTTATTTGATTAAGTTAAGTGCTTATTTTAAACAAATAATGTTAAACTTAAATAAAATTAGAAAATTAATATTTAATCCATTTAAATTTATTAATTTATTGTCCCAAAATTATTTTACGATTTTTTAGAAAATAAAAATGCTAATAATGATAACTGCAATTAGTAACAATAATCTAAAGTACATATTTTCTGAAATTTAATTTCTTAAGCAAAATAATCAAATGTAATTAAGCCAAAAATATAATTTATTGTATTTTTTAAAATATTTTATTATAACAAAAACTAATATAACTAATATATTTTAAAATAAAAATTATTACTTTTGTTTAATTTTAATAAAATAAGTATTGTTTGTTAAGCTAAACAGTGTCGCAATTAAACAAAAATGTGTATTTAATAACAATAGTAATGTTTATAATTCTGCCTAGTAAAACGCGTTCGGTAGCATAATTAAAAAAATAAATTTATTGTTAAATTAAAAATTTGAATTACATTTAGACAAAAAAATTACAAATTAATTTTGTTTTTAAGCAAAACAATTTTAAGAAATAATTAATTTTTACATCACAATATTTAATGTGTAGTTGGTATATTCAAAATTGTAATTTAATTAAACGTTTTATACTGTAATTTTATTAAAGGTCAAAAAAATATTTAATAAAATACTTGATAATTATTTTTTTTTAACTAATTGTTTATAACACGTAATATTTACTTAAATATAGATCAAAATTTGTAAATGCTGTTTATGCATTTTTAAAATTAAATTGATATATATATATATAATAAAGTCAATCTTTTTAAATTATTTACAATTTATTTAGTAAGTATACTAAAACATTTTATTATTTATTATCACAATTTATAATTTTTATTTTACATTTTCAATTAAAATATTTTAATGTTTATATTAACTTAAAACGTAAAACTAATTTTAATAAGTATGTTTCCATTTTAAATCAATATAATCAAACATTAATAAACATTATTTGCTTTAAAAAAAACAATTTAATCATATTTAGAAATATATATCGATAAAAATAATGGTTAATACTTATTGAGCAATGTTTACAGCTTATAAATAATTATTTTTATTTACAGTTGTTCTATTATTTAACACAAACACAAATGAACTTGGTGGATTAGACTTAATTTCAGTGTTTATTAAGTACTATATTACAATTATTACTGCAAAAGTTAATTTTCTATTATACTATTTATCTAACAAGCAGGTAAATTTTAGATATAAATTTAAAACCTACAGTGTATATATATAAAGAATAAACCTTTAAATAAATTTCTACATCATTATTAAAGTAATTGTTTTTTTAAGCCAATTTAGATTTGCAAATAGTTACATTATAATACATTTTTAAAATATAAAATAATAGCAAATTATATTAAATGTTATATATCTGTGTTTAAATATTAAAATAAAATAATTTTAAAGGCAACACTTATGTTAATGCAATTTATACACTTTTTCAAATTACTAATTTATTAATCAATGTTTAATAAATACAAATTATATTTATTTAACACAAACTAATATCACAATTATTTTATAATATTCAACAAAACGACAATTTAAGAAATTTAGATAATTTAAAAACAATTAAGCAATTATTTTACAATTTTTATTTGATAAATATTTTTTATTAGAAAAATAATTTTACAAAAAAATTTAAAACTACTTTTATAAATATAATACAGCTAAAAAATTTAATGTTTTTATAAAATATTTTTTTGTTTTATGTTTGTTACTTTGAATGCTTTATGGGAAACATCTTTTGGCAATGGACATTTCAGCGGAGCCAAACGTGGGCCCACATTATAGTACCGGTGATGGAATTTGTACTCATACCCACCTAGGTTCAAATCGATCACTGTATCGCTAGACCACCCCGATGTTTTATTTTTAAATAAATAGAAAATGATTAAATGTTTAAGAACATAATTGTTAAATTATAGGCAAAACAATTTCTTATATAAAAATGTAAAAAAAACAATAACTGGTTTTGAAAAGAGTTAAAAGAGTTTATTATTATTATTATTATTATTATTATTATTATTATTATTATTATTATTACTATTATAATTATTATTCCAATTAATAAAAAAAATTTAAAAAAAATTATTTTAATTGTTGCATATAATTTAAAAACAATTATTTATTTATAAATAAAGGAGAAAAATAATATAATTTATCTTTTGATCACAAACAATTAAACTATTGTGTTTAATAAAATAAAACACTGACATTTTGTTTATAAAATTTTTGTTTAACCGTTGACCGTTAATTTGTAGAATAAGCAAAGCAATAACGCTTAAAGCTAACACTTTTAAAATTATTTTTACAAAATAAAAAACGCCTATATTTTAAAAACAATGTTTTAGTTTGGCATAATCTACAATAATTTTATATAGAAAATTATATTAAATATTTAAGGTAGTTGTATTTTTATTTTAAGGTAAATAAATATTAAAACTAAATTTTTAATTTAAGTTATATAATTACTAGAAAGGTTTAAGTCAATGTTCTATTTATAATAAGTAAATTGGCTTGATATCGTATATATATATATATATATATATATATATATATATATATATATATTATTTATTTATTTATGTTTATGCATTTTCTGTACTTTTTAATCAACACAATTTTAAATCAAATATTGTCAGTTTTTAATCTTCCGACTAGGCCTTTTATTTAATTTTTAAAAACGTTTTTGACAAGTATAACACATTGTTCTATAAAATTTTTAATTTAATATATAAAAACAGTTTTTTTAATTATAATTTTTTTAATAAAACAACATTTATTGATTACTTTGAAGGAAATCGATTTAATTTTAACCACTATAAAAATGCATTTTAATATATAAAAAAAAATATTTAAAATTTGTTAAACCTCTAATTATTATTACTATTTATTTCAAATATGGTAATATTGAATGCAATTGTAATAAGTTTATTAATAATTAGCAGAACAGTGGATTTAAACTATAGGACTAATAAAACATATAAACTAAAAAAATGTTATAAATTAAACTGTAAACCAAGTAATTTAGAAACTCAATTTATAAGCACTTAAATATTTTGCATAATTAAAATAACAATTTCATACAACATAAAATAATACAGTGTTAATAAAGTCTCCATAATTTAACAAATTTGTACGCGATCAAATAAATTAATAAATACGTAAAAATTAATATATATGGTAATGTAAATATTAAAGTTTTTGTTTCATTTTTCATTTAATACTTTTTATATTAGTATTACTAATTAAACAATACACATTACAAAAATAACCAATATTTTTCTGTTTATTGTGGCATAATTTTGCTAGGAGTAACAATTGCAACGGTAATTCTTTGCCTTAAATAGTTGACTGTTTATATTATTGTATAATACATAATGTATTTAACATAACTTAAAAGTAATAATATTCGGCAAATAAGATGGCTAAAATATAAAACTATCCTTTATTTTATATCAGTCTAAAAACACTTTATTTGGAAACCCACTAATTTTAATATGGTGGTTGAAGATTATCCAGTTATTGTGCTACATATTTAATTAAAATGTTAAGATAATAATAATAATAAGAAGAAGAAATTTATGAAATTATTATAAACGTTTTAACGTGCACCTATTTTAATCAAATACAGTTTTTTTTAATATTTAATAAGTAATTTTAAAGTATATATGTACTTTTAATTTTAATATTTATAATTATATTATTTGAATATAATGTGTTACAAAACATATTTGTGCATTATGTGTTTCAAATAAACATTTTAAAATTAAAAATTAAAAATTATTAAATTATTTTTTTAATTTGTTTTTTTTTTAATTTTATGTTTACTTGTTAGAATGTTTTGCTGGAAACATCGTGAAAAATGTTATGAACTATTTGTATACAACAAACAAAAAAAATACAAAAGTGACATAAATGTATTAAACAAATACATCTGAACGCAAACTGTTTTAGAAAACTAAAAGTTTATATATACAAAAATTATTATTTAATTATTTCAAATACATCTGTCGGCATCTAAGTAAACTCAAAATTAAAAATATTTATTTAATCACTGTAATATTGAACTAACAATATTTTGTTTATAGTTTAATTTATTTTTAATAAAAGTTTATTATTTTTATAAATTAAAATATACTACACTAACTTAATATTATTGCATTTTTTTAATTTAATAGTAATTAGTTTAGTGTTATGTTTAAATAAAAAAATCTTTATTAAAAAAATAATATTGCATTGTATTAAATAGTGCGTATAATAAACTTATTTTTAGACCATTAATTTTTACTTGATTAACTTGCTAAAACTAGTTTACTAATTTTTTAAACATATTTTAAAAAGGGTTTGCAGTTGTTTTCAAATAACTTAACATATTTTTAACGTATATTTTAAACGTAATTATTTTTTATTGTATAAAACATTACAAAATTATTGTTACCGAAAAAATTACTAGTAATTTGAAAGCATTTATTTTAATCTTTCCACACATTATAACATTTTTATTATTTATTAAATTTAATTTTTGCTAAAATAATAATAAATCAAAATTCTTGCAGCATTCTAAAAATATGAACAACTTTATTTGTGACAAAAAAAATTAACATAACATTATTTAGTGTACTAAATTGATTAATCTATTTTTCCCAAAAATTTAGAATTATTAAATGAACAATATTCAAAATTTTACTTTTGTGTGCCGATATAATATATATATAACTATAAAAAATTGTATGTTTAAAAATTTGAGCAAAATAGAAAAGCCTATACAAACATCAACAAGTAGAATTACATAAAATTAAACAGGTGTTTTTTAATAATTATTTAAATTATGTTTAAAATTACAAATTGTAAATAAATAAAACAATAGTTTAAAAAATAAAATGTACTAGATAATATGATCTAAATTTAAATGCATAAAATTATTATCCAGCATTTGATAAGTTACTCGAGCTTTTATAAAAATTAAATAATTTAATATAATGTACTCTGCTTACTTTTATTACTTGTTTATTATTATTATTCTATTTTATAAAAGTAAATGTTCATTTTTTAGATTACAATATTTTTATTCAATTTTACTTTATAAAATGTATAATCGAAAATTGTATGATACCTTTTCCCTGCAATTAAGCGAACAATACACATTTTTGACTTGATAATAATCAATCAAATAAAATGCATTATTAATCAATAATGGAAACAAGAAAAGGTAATTAACTTTTGTTATATATATATAATACTGTCAAATTAATACTATATTTTTAACTTTAAATATTTGTACACTAAATAATTTTTATTAATTAATTATATTAATTGTATTATATATAATTACATGTAATTTTTTATATTTTTTGGTACATATATAAAGAATCACAGTTATATAAATATTTACAACACTTTTTTAATTTAAGAATCATAAAACAATAGAACTGTTTTATACAATCGTATTTAAAAATGTTGCATTAAAGCGTTTTTATAAAACATTTTATGCTTTTTTTAGTTGTTACTCAATTAATCTTCTAATTCATTTTCTGCAATTTGCTAAATGACAATTTTTGTAATTGTTTTCTTTGGTCAAAATGTATTTTTAAAATCAACCCGCAAATGTTAAGTTGCGGTTCTCCTCTTTTTTGTAATTTTTTATATTTTTTGGTACATATATAAAGAATCACAGTTATATAAATATTTACAACACTTTTTTAATTTATATATATATATATATATATAATATTTTTAATAAATTTTTGTTTACAAATTTTTATAACAATTTTTAAATTAATAATTACATACATTAGAGTTAACTAAATAATTTATAATTCCAATGTATTAAAGTATATGTTTAAAAATTGTCAAGCTTATTTTATTAATTACAACTATCGTAATTTTATTTTTACAAAGGGTGTAAACTAATTTTAGTAGTAATAATAAATTTATAAATTTTAAATATACAATAAAAGACATATTTAAAAACACAAATAAACTGAAACATTCAATACGGTTTTAAAAAGTATTTTTCAAATCAACAAAGCATATTCTTATAACAAAATATATAATATGTCTATCACATCGTTTATTTTTATTTTATTTATTTTTACTACTCTAAATGTTTTACGGGAACCATTTTTCAGCAGTGGACATTTTGGCAAAGCCGAACGCGGGCCCGCATTTATTGAACCGGTGGTGGGATTCAAATCCATGTCTATTTAGGCACAAGTCGAGCGCTGTACCGCTAAACCACTGCGACACATTATTAAACTTTCTACGTCTTAAAAATAAATTTATAAACTAAATTAATATTTTGTTTATAAAACTTTTTGTCAATAATGTTTAAAATGATAATAAACAATTTTTTTAAACTTTTAAGCGTTTTACACGTTTATTTCTATTTTAAAATGTTGTTTGTTTAAAATTATAAATGGGGAATTAATTTTTTCTTAATTGTACAATATAAAATATTTTTAATATTGTTTTAGTACCGTTTATTAATTTATTAATTAAGTTAATTTTAGTTTTTTTTAGTTAAGTAACAGACTACGTAAAGTAGAAATTATTTTAAAGCCCGCAAAATGTTATAAATTTAAATAATAGGCTTAAATTAAAAGCCACGATTAAGTCGTTGTCATTTTTAGTAGAACATTGTAATTACAGAACTTTAAATATATTTTTAAATAAAATTAATATTAAATTGTTAAAAATTAAGTAAATTATTATTAAATTACATTTAATGTTTAAAAATTATACTATTTGTTTATTTAATGATATAAACACTTATATAAGTTATTATTATTTAAATTTTGCTTATAGTTGCGTAATTATTTTATTTTATTTAGTTAATTTTATATAATTCCTAATTGTAAATATTATTAAACAACTATTTAGAAATTGTTAAATTATTTCATAAAAATTAACTAATTATTAAAAAAATTATAAATTATTTACATTAGTAAACAATATACATTTAGTTTGTAATAAAAATTAAAAAGCTGACTCCATAATACATATTAATTCAAATTATAACAAATTGAAACTGTAAATTTTAAATATGACAAGAACTTTATTTTAATCCTTTGTTTAATAATAGTCTTAATAATTGTTATGTTTACTATTATTATAGTAAAAATTATTATTTACGGCAGCTCACTATTTAAAAAATATTTTATTAATTAAACAATGTTAATCATTGTAACAATTTTTGAAAATTTAAACCATTGTGTTTCCTTTATAATTCAAAATAAAAATAATAGAAGACGTAAACTGTGCGATGAATTCATTTTATATATTTATTAACCCAATTAAAAATGTTATTCATTACAACAGGTCTTTCTGTGTCCAACATGAAACCAGACAAAACAATGTTTCTACCTCCCATTGTATCAGTTTACTTGCAGTTGCGGTGACAAATATATTGGTCGGATAACTCGTCGCTTATCTGAACGGGACAAAGAACACATTCCTAATTGGATTGATAAGGAATCCATCTCAAACAAACGTTAGTGCACTTTGTCAATATTACGTCATTTAATTCAAATAACACACCGAGTTAATTTTAATGAGTGTTTTAAAGTGTTGATAACTGCTCAAGCCTCAAATGTGCTAAAAACACTTAAACCTGTTAACATTTACACATTAAAACCTATTTTGTGTGCACAAAACCAATTTGTAACTTTATTAGATTTAGCTTGAATTTTACAAAGGCATGTTGTGTCTTTGTATGTATGTTTGTGTAGTTATTAATGTTAAATTAACTACATTATATATATATATATACTGATTCTTTATATCTTTGTGACAAGAGAATATACGAAACAAATTCATTTAACAGCTTACGTCTTGTATTATTTTTATTTAAAATTAAAAAAAATAAATTTATATTTAATCAAGATTCTATATAACACTAATAATAACATACATATTCATTATTACAAGTAATAAATAATAAAACTAAAACCCTATAATTGAACCTGATTTACATACAACCTTGAAGTAAATTTCTGCATTTAACGTATTTGTTTAACTTAAACGTCTCTTGTAGTTACATAAACTATAAAATATGCAGTATTATATTATTTATAAAACGTTTAATGTGTATTATTAATAAAAAACAAATACTACATAATGTCTATTTTGTCGGGATGATCTGGCGGTACAGCGCTTGATTTGGTTTTCTAAAATACTTATTAATTTGTAAATATAAACTTTTAAAATTACATTTTTTAACAACAATTCGGTTTAAGCTATAATAATGATATGTGTTCTATATATTTATTTTATTTATATAATTAATTTACAAAGTTAAAATATTAGATTTATTTTTTGTTATTGTAATGAACGTAATTAAAATTAGGCCATAAATACTTATAATTAACATGTTTGTAATAATATAATAATACACTAAATTATTTATAAATAATTGTAGTACATATTCATTGTTAATAATATGTTTAAATAATTTTTTTAAAGCAAAATTCTGGTGTACTTACAAATTTGTTAAAATACTATTTCTTTCTATTTCCAATTTATTTATTAAATTATTTTTTTATACAATACTACAATACTATAAATTAAGGTACTACTATAAAATTTTATAATTACGATGTAATAATAATTAATATTCATTTGTACAGTAAATTTTAATTTTTCTCATTTAAACATTAAAAACGGTTACAATTTTACACGGTAAATTAATAAACTTGTGCTTTATGTTGAAAAAAATATAAGTGTATAAAAATATTCCAATTTTTTTATATTTTTTACTATATATACATTCCCGAGTATAATTGCATTTTTTTTTAAAATAACATTTATATTATTCCTTTATAATTTATTATAAATTGATACATATATATTGTTGTATATATATATATATATATATATATATATATATATATATATATATATATATATATATATATATATATGCATGAAAGGTGTAATACGCCTTTTTTAATTTATTGTAATGTCAACTGCTGTCAAATTTGTTACAGTGTAATAATATATACATTTATTAATTTTGATAGCTATTTTAAGAGTTTTATAATACATTTTTTATAATTGTTAAAATTTATATTTATTCTACGTATTATACAATTTTGTAAAAAATATTTTATATTAAAAATTAATTGAATAAAGTGTAAAAAAATAATTACCTAAAATTTAAAAACAGTTCATTTAATCATAACTATTTTTCTAAAATTTGTATATTTATTTTAATTTGCATTTAATTTTAATTAATTTTAAAATAATGTTTAACATTTTTTAATTTACCACATATATAATTCAATTAAAGCAGTTGAATTTTAATTTATATGTATAAAATTGTTTAACTGATGCATTATATTATATTCTGTTTATAATATTTTGTAAATGCTAAATACATTTTTTATTATAAAGATATTAATATTAAAATCAATTATTAATTGTTTATAGTTTTCAAATGTTATTACTATTACGCCATATATTAATGTAATTATTATTGTTGTACTTTTTTAATTTTTAAATATTAAACATTGTTGGGTTTGTTATCTGTAAACAAAAAATAACCGTAAGGTTTAAATTATTTAATCTTTAATTATACAATTGTAGTTATTGTAATAATCCACATCACTTAAATTGCTTAATAAATGCTCTTTGCATACCAGTTGCAAAATCTGGCAGTTTATTAATCTTGTCAAGTTAGTCAAAAATTTACGTTTAAAGCTACTATGTGAAATTGTGATATTTACAGCAGGGCTAAATATATATACTTTTTGCAATAAAAATATTAGTAATAATTAAAATAATGAGAGTTCATGTTTTTTATTTTAAAAAAGAAAACAATTTAAATAAATCACATTGTTAAAATTGGCATTTTTTTAACAAAATGATCAAGATTATACACATAAAAATAGTAGTGAATTAAGTACCACTTAGCTGTTTAAATAACAATGTATACTTATTTTAAAATTGTTAAAAATCAATTAAAACATTTTTATAATGTAAATATTTTAAACTATATTTATTTTAATATTTATTATTTGCATCTGTGTTTTAACTATGCAGTTAAAACTACACACATACATATTTATATACATAAATTTAAATATTAATAAATCATTATTTAACCTATATAGTTTTTAACATTTTATTATTTTACTATAAATTACAGCAAAAAATTTATTTGATAATAACTTGGTCTTATGACAATTTTGTCATATTAAAAATTAACAAAAAGGTTCTTTAAAAAATTGAATACTATATATATATATATATATATATATATATATATTACACGCATTTTATTTATCTTATTAATTTAAATAAAGTAGCACAAATAACTTTTATATTATAGTCATTTAAAAACAATTAAAGAATGAAGATAATAATTAATGAATTTAACCTAAGTTATTTATTGCAAAATATCTCAACAATTTGCTGTTTTTTAATTTTTATATTAGGCTTTTTGTTTTTCTAAAGTAGTTTTTTACTGCTAATCAACATATTAAACAATTGTTTTAATATAAAATTAGTTTGCTGTTTAAGTACAGTTTTATTATTTTTTTTATAATGCGTATTAATTTAATTTTATAAAATAATAGATATTTAAATCAATATAAAATAATAATCTTTGTTTATCTATAACTTAATTTAATTGGGTCCACGATGTATTTAAAATATTTAATATAATTATAATTAATTATATTTTTGTGTAAGTACAATTTTTTTAATGTTTTATAATATACGTTTCATAAAATATTCTAGAACTGCAATTAAAACAGTATTAAATAAAAATTAAATATACAAAATTTTATAAATAAATAACATAAAATAATTTATGTTTATATATTTTAAAATATTTTTAAATAAACAAACATTGCATCAATTACATACTAAGTTAATTCCTGTATACACTTAATTATAAAGTTCAATTAACATTATTTAAATATTTATTTATTTAATGTCAATGTATGTTCTTAATTATTTTTTAACATTATTATTAGCTAAATGTTATATATTACAAAACACAATTATATAATAAGTTTATAATAATAAACAAAATAAAAGTGCAAAATATTGCAACATAATTAACGATATTTATAAATCTTAGTGTTCTTAAAAAATTAACATTTTAAAAATAAAACTTATACTGTAGCTTTAATATACTTACAGCAAAGTTTGCAAACTGAAACATTTTTATAAAATTAATAAAACTTAAAAATAAAATAATTTAAACAAAAATTTATTTATTTTAAAAAGTAAAAAACATTTTTAAATAAGTAAATAAATATTATATTACAAAAAGTAAAAAACAAAAGCTGAAAAAGGTCTAGTTTTTTAATATATATTTAAAAAAATAAAGTAATTTTTATTTTGTAAAAAATGGTTTACAATATATGGTTATTTGTTTTTAAAACGTTAAACAAGTAAAAGATTTATTTAATTTTAAAAACTAAAATTTTAACCGTTTTTATTACAAAACAGAAAATAATTTCAATTACATATTATAAATAACAATTAAATAATTGTTAATTATATAACATTTTGTTTAATAACAATTAAATTAATAATTACAAAATTTAACATTTTGTAAAACAAAAACCAATTTTGTAAAAACTTTTACTTTAAATATTTTAAGTTAAGCACTTACGTTTAAAAAAAAAGTTGTATTAGTTAAACTAAAATGTTTTAATAAATTGTGTAAAAACAGTATATATATTTTATATATTTAAAAACTTTTTAAAAATTCTTTATTATAAATTTTATTAAATTGTAAAAGTTTATAAAAAAACAAATAAAAATATGTAATTAACTTTAATACAAATTAGAATTACAAATTTTTATTTTAATGCTTAATTTTAAATATATTCTTTAATGTAGAAGTGCATGCATCTAAAAATCTGTAGTGTTATTTATATCTAAATGTTTTCTGTTTTGTATAATTTTGTAATTAAAAACTGTTTAATTTAAAATTTATAAATTGTCAAACGGTTTAAATTAATAAACGTTTTAATATGTTACGTATTTAACCGCTTTTCTGTTACAAACGTTAACAAATGCACTTTGGCGTTGTTTATATATTTTGCATTAAAGATTTTTAAATTACATTTATTCTAATATTACAGCAAATAGCATTTGTTTTTTAAATGTAAAATACATTGTTTAATTAATGTTTTTTAAAATTACATTTTGTAATTTTTTGATATTATAAAACGTTAAAATAAACTTTTTACCTCTCAATATTTTTTTTGAAATTATTAAATTATATTCATAATACAGTATTTTTAATTTTTATTATATAAGTTAAAACTTGTGTTTAAACAATAATTCAATTTATAACAAAATATAATATTTTATTGATTTCATTTTACTTAACTTTATTAATTAACTTTTTTTAAATGTACAAATTTACGAAAATTGTGCTTAGAATTACTTTTTGTACTTTTTATTTTTTATTATTTAATTTAATGTTGAGTTGTTAATTTTTATGTAAAAACGTACATTAATATTTGTTTAATTAAATTAAATATATAATTTTTTTAAATTACATAATTGTTGCATAATAAAACCAATTACATTGTTGACATTACATTGTTATAAATTTATTATTATTTTTGTTTTAGTTTACTGTTTAAATGTATTATAAATAACTAAAAAACAATTTAAACTGAATGAAATAGAAATGTAACATAATAGGTTTTTAACAAAAATTTTAATATTGTTTATTACTACTAAATAATTTGTTTTATGTTTTTTTAATTTTTACTAAATTTATTTTTAAATAAATATTTATATAATGTGTACAATTATAAAATATTTGCTTAATTTATAAAATAGATTTAAAACAAGTTTACTTAAAAATAATTTTAAATTTATATACTTTTTAAAAATACACATAAATCATTACTACGTTATAAATTTTACGTTACATTTTTTATTATTGTTTGTAAACAACAAAATTTATTTAACATAAACATAATTAACAAATTTTATTTATGTTAAACAGCTCTTTAAATTGTTATGTTTTATTTTTTAATTATAAAACGTTAATTGTTTCTTTTTAAATCATGTAAATGTTTTTTATTGTTAAAAAAATGTGCAATAACTTTTTTTTATATTTTACAATTTACAAACTTTTATTTATGCACAATTTACTTATTACAAAATACAATAACATGCATACATTTTATTTTAGTTTGTGTATTGTTTCATTTGTTAAATTTTTAGTATTTAAATTTATTTATTTATTTGTTTTTGCTATTTTAAATGTTTTACAAAAAAACGTTTTAACAGTAAACGTTTTAGCAAAAGCGAATGTAGGCCCGCATTTAGTGCCGGTGGTGGGATTTAAACCTATGTTTACCTAGGTCTAAATCAAGCGCAGTACCACTAAGTCACCTCTGTAAAAAAATAATATATATTAAGTAGATTTATAACTAAACTAAATATTAAACCGCAATTAATATAAATACTTAACATTTATTTATGTTCAGTTGTTTTAATTATTTTTAATAATAGGATAAAAAAATATTATATAAAAATATAAATGTTATAATTATTAAACAAAACATTAAAATTATTTATAATTATTATTGTATTTTTAGTTGAAGTATGTAAACAGTCTAAAATAATTGTGTGTTAATGTTACAAAATTTCATTTTAAATAGTTAATTTTGTTTTTAATTTATTGTTAGCATAAACAAAAATATGTTTTTACTAATTTTAATAAAACATTTGTAAAACAACATGTAAAATTATATATATATATATATATATATATATATATTACTGCAAAACAAAATATTTTTTTATTTATAAAATAAATTTAAATTGTTTATTTTAAAACATTTAATAGAGTATAATAATTATTTTATTAACAATTAAATAAATTTTTATTAAAATAAAATATATTGCACAAATATATAACACTAATTTCATTAATTAATTAAAAAAGATAATATTAATCATTGTTTAATTTTTCTAAGTAAAAATTAATTATTTTCGTATCATTAATAAATGTTTGCTTCATTTATTTATACATTATTATTTACATTATAATTATAAGTATTGACAACTATATTTTAAAATACAATGTATAGTTAAAATAAAAAAACATATTTAAATGTTTTAAATAATATTTTATAAATGAAATACCATTACACTATATAAAATTATGAAAGCTAAATTGCTAAAGTATTGTAATTTTGTTATAATAATATACAAATGTTTGCATTAAACTAAATTTTATTTAAAAACAAAACAAATTAGTTATAAATTGTACTATTGTCTAACATATCTTTATTCTAAATTTTTTGCATGAAATTAGTTCAAAGTTTTATTTAACTTGCAACTTTAGAATGTGTTTTAACATTATTAAATCTTATTTACAATTTTTAAAATAAAAATGCATTTTTGTATACAAATATAAATAATTAATAAAAAAAACTATATACTCTAGATTTTTATTACATAATTAATAAATACTTACTCATGTTTATAATTAGTGCAAGTACAAAAACATTTGGTAAATCAATAAACATTACTAAAATTAAATATTTTAAAAATTTTCATAATTTTTATATATCCATTTTTTAATATATCAATATACAAATAACAGTTCACGTGAGTATATTCAATTGAACAATTCACATAAACGTATTACACAGTTTATAAATTGCTCTAAATTATTTAAACAAAATTAATTTTAATAAAATTATTTATTTTTTATATTTAAAATTTTTAATTTAATTTTTATTTAATATTTTTAATTGTATATAATATTTTGTTTTTATTAATTTTTTTTTTAAATAAACAGTTAATTATGATTATATCAAACAACAATACAAAATAATGTACACAAAAACCAACATTTATTAAAATTTATTTTTTAAATTGTTACAAAAAAATTAACTAAAATAACTAATAGTAAAAAATTGTAATTGCTCTAATTTTAAGAAATTAAATGAAAATAAACTCCGTCTAGTTTGGATCAGAAATGATTCAATCTAGACAGTCCCAAGCCTGGATAAAGGAGGAGGGTTCAAGCGCAAGGTTAGTAACCTGGCATTTGTAAAAAATTTATACTGCTACGGAAACAATAAGAGAACGCCATTCTTGCAAACAACGACAAAGAAGTGATCGCGCTTATCTCGATGACAGAGTTACACAAATGACAGGGTTGAGTGAAAGCCGAAAGGAAGTTCAATCTTCAATTTGCAGAATGTACAATGCCAAAACCTTAACCAATGTTGGAACATGGAATGTGTGCACACTTTTTCGTACTGGACAGTTAGAACAAGTCCTTCGAGAAATGAAAAAGTACAACTTAGATATTTTGGGTATTAGCGAAATGCGATGGAAAGGCCAAGGTCATTTTAAGAGTGGAGATACATCAATTTTATATTCTGGACATAAAGAATATCATATTAATGGAGTTGGTATTATGTTGAGTAAAAATGCTGCTAAAGCTATAATTGGATGAAAACCTGTTAGCGACCGTATTATTTTAACTAGATTCAACACCAGATTTGCAAAAGTAACAATTGTGCAAGTCTATGCCCCTACTGAGGCTACTGAGGAGAACCAAGAAAAATTTTTTATGATCAGTTACAAAGTTTGTTAATTAATGTGCTAAGAAGAGACATCAAAATTTTGATCGGTGATTTCTATGCGAAATTGAACAAAAACAGATTTGGGTACTTCTCAAATGTTGGACTACATGGCTATGCTGATAGCATAAATGATAATGGTTATAGGTTGTTGACGCTAAACAGTCATTGTGGAATGAGTGTTGGCAAAACTTTTACCGCTCACAAAAATATACACAAGACAACGTGGGTTTCTCCAGATGGAAAAACAACAAACGAGATTGATTACATTTGTATTAGCACAAAATGGCGATCTTCATTGCAAGATGTACGTGTATATTGCGGTGCAGATGTTGGTTCTGATCACAATCTTGTTGTTAAAAATTTCGGTAAAAATTAAAGACAATAGAAACCACAAAAAAATTACATCCATTTTCGTGTGAGAAGCTTAAACAGTCAAATATCTCAAATCAATTTTACGATTCCTTAAAAAATACATATCAAAATCTGAAAAGGGTAGAAAAGTCTGATGATCAATAGAAATTATTTCATAAATTAATTACAGATTGTGCAGCAAATGTGCTAGGTAGAATATGTTGCCCTACAAAGAAACAATAGATTTCATTAGTCTCCTGGAATTTAATTGATCCCAGAAAGACAACAAAATTAGAGAGAGATCAATCTAACAATCCTGTTATCTAAAAAATATTTGATAATAAGTATAGAACTTTAGATAAACAGGTTAAAAAAAACTGCCGCAAAAATAAGAATGATTAATTAAAAAACAGATGTAGAGAAGCAGATAAGGCAGCAGCAAAAAATGATTCCAAAACTCTGTATAAAATTGTAAAACAACTGTCGGGAGTTAGAAAAAACACCGATTTTCCAATCAAAGGAAAAGATGGTCGTTTATTTCTAACAAATGATGGGCAATCATTTAGATGAGTAGAACATTTTAAAGAAGTACTTAATCAGCTTATGCCAAATACTCTCATAGATTTTGATAATGATAATGATATAAATGTGACTCAAAATCCGGAAATATACATTGATGACATTTCTGTAACTGAAGTGATTTATGCAATTTAAAGGTTGAAAAACAATAAGGCGGGAGGACTTGACGAGATAACTGCAGAGATGCTCAAACATGGAGGTGATGTTGTAGCAAGTTAACTTGCTTATTTATTTAATGTTATATGGCATAATGAACAAGTTCTAAATGATTGGCGGCAAAGAGTAATTGTTACTCTTCCCAAAAAGGAAGTCTGAACGATTGCAATAATTGGCGCGGATTAACTTTATTGTCTGTTCCTGGTAAGGTGTTTTGCAAAGTAATATTAAATCGTTTAAGTAATGCGGTAGATAAACACTTTCGAGAACAACAAGCAGGTTTTCGGAAAGGAAGAAGCTGTATTGAACAAATACTCACCCTTCGTAACATTATTGAGCAAAGTCAAGAATTTCAGCAATCACTAACAATCAATTTTATGGCTTTTACGAAAGCTTTTGACAGTATTCATCAAGAATTTTTGTGGAAAATTGTTAAGTTTTACGGAATACCGTTAAAATATGTAAATACTATACGTTCATTATACCAAAATTCAAGTTGCTGTGTTTGAACAAAAAGTGGTCATACTGCTATGTTCGAAATTGTCACGGGAGTACGTCAAGGATGTATTTTGTTATTGTTTTTGTTTCTTCTGGTAATTGATTTTATTATGACTCAATCTATAAATAATTTGTCTTATGGTATCAAATGGAACCAAAGCAGATTAACGGATTTGGATTTTGCAGATGATATTGGTCTACTCAGTGAAACCCCAGAAATAATGCAAAATATGATAACACGACTCAGTGATGTCAATTCTCGTATTGGCTTACGGATTAATTGTTTAAAAACAAAAGTGTTGTGCATAAAGTCAAACAATGATTTGCCCATCAAAATTAGTGGACACAATATTGATACTGTTGATTCCTTTACATATCTGAGAAGCATCATTGGTAAAGACGGACAAACCGAAATTGATGTTAAAGCCAGACTTGGTAAGGCAATGTCAGTTTTCAATAAACTTAAATCAATATGGTCATGTTCTTCCATTCGCTTAAAGACAAAACTTTGTTTGTACGCATCAATAATCATTCCTACGGCAATATATAGGAGTGAAACGTGGAAACGTACGGACAAGATTGATAAGATGGTGGATGTTTTTCATCGCTGGTGTCTTAGAAGTATTTTAAAGATTACCTGGCGCAATTACATTTCAAATGATGAGATCATAAAAAGAACTGACTCTCGTTCACTCCATGACATTATTACAATCAAACTCTTTCCATTGCAAGATAGGAGGCTCCGGGGCGATCTCATCTTAGTTTATAAATTATTAAGGTCAGATGGTGCCGAACTCCCTTTTATACTCGCGAACGATTCTCGAAGGGGGCACCCTTTTAAGTTATCCAAACCTAGAGTAAGATCCCGGTTACGTTTAAACCATTTCTCGTATAGGGTTATTTCCGCGTGGAATCTTCTACCTAGCCATGTTGTTTCAGCTCCTTCCATCGACTCTTTCAAATCAGCATATGACAACTATTTTCTCCATGAATATATTTAATTTCATAATTCTGTTTTTACAGCTTTATTATATTTATATACATAATCTTTGAGATTTATTTTGCCGATATTTGATATTTTGAACCGAGTACAAAAAGGAGTTTTCTCCTACATAACTCGTGATTTTACCTGATTACCTGATTACCTGATCATAAAAAGAACTGACTCTTGTTCACTCCATGACATCATTACAATTAGATGAAGAAAATTACTTGGTCAAATTCTACGTTTACCGCCCGAAAGACCAGCAAGAACGGTTTTGGAATGGACAATTGTAAATGGTAAAAGAAAGGTTGGCAGACCAAAGAAAACTTGGCTAGAACTATTCGGGAAGATCTAATTGAAATGAATGTTTCATGGGCACAAGCAAAACGTTTGGCAGAATGTTCAAATACATGGAAACATTTTGTTGTCTCATGTTCTCTTTGAATTACGAGACTTTGTTGTTAATTTTTGCTGTAATTGTTATCTTATTGCCCCATGCTTATTTTTTTTTAAACAAAAAGGTTTTGTAACAATAATAATAATAATAATAAATAAAAATAAAAGTGATATAAATAAACGTATTCTATCAAATTGTGTTTAAGAATCAGGATGAAATCATTTTCTTTATTTTTAATCATTAAAATTTTTCTAATTATAATTTACATTATTGATATCTTGAAAATGTAATTATCCATCCCAGAAGAAATAAATAAAAAACATGTAACAAGAAACAATATTAATAAAACAATAATAATAATAATAATAATAATAATAATAATAATTATTATTATTATTATTATTATTATTATTATTATTATTATTATTATTATTATTATTATTATTATTATTATTATTATTAGTATAAAGATAATTGTACTAAATAGTTTTTACGAATTTAAATGTTTTACGGGAAATATCTTTCAATAATAGATATTTTAACGAAACCGAGCGAGGGCGTGCATTTCGTGTCATTGTTGAAAATTAAACCCATGTCTATCCAGATATAGATCGAGTGTTGTACGAATAGACGACCACACTTTTAATTATTAATGCATTTATTTCCTAACTTTTAACTATATGTTTTAAAATCATTCTTTGTGAACATCTTATTAAATACTTTTGTTTATTTATTCAATACTTTAATTTGAGTATTTTAATAAAGAAAATTCTACCTGTCATACGCCTAACTTTACAATTTTAACTTTAGGTTTTTAGGTTTATACACGAGTTGAGTAGGAGTAAAACTCCTTTTGATCCTCGGTTCGAATTATCGATGATATCAGTAAGATTCGGGGAAATATGAAATGGATGGTGAGGTAAAGGGAAATTAGTTACAGAAAAAATATTTGAAATCAAGATAAAATCAAGGTAGATAATGGAAGTAACAGTTATAGAAAACGAGTAAAAATTACAAATATAAAAAAAAAATATAACAGGTGCCTATTACAATGCAAAAACACTGCAATAATCTTCAAAAAAGAAGAAAAGAGAAAAGGATGAATAACGCTCCAATGGACGTGTAGCGTGACGCGCGCCTCACCTCGCGATTTAAAGAAAAGAACTTACTTTTAAGTTATACATATGTTAAAAATTATTTAATTTTTATTAATAAAATTAATTTTATTTTAAAAAATTAATTTTATTTTTTACATGTTTTTATTTTTGAATTAAAAAATAATAATTTGTTTATTGTGCAGCGTAAATTAATTAAATGACCTTAAAAAATAACAAACCATTTTAAATGTTTGAAGAGTGTGATAATTATATTAAAGTAATTAATAATAATTTAAATTACTTTTACAGCATTTAAGTAACAAAATACGTTTGGATTTAAATAGTAACCAAAGTACACTTAACGAATTAACACAAAATAATGTACAACTTGTTCGAAAGTAATATTGTTTTAATTATCTATATATTTGGAAGAACTGTAATTAATTTTAATTATAAAATGAACATTAACAATTTTTAAATGTTTTATTATAATATAAGTTTGGTTTCTATGTTTTTAAGAAAAAAAAGTAAATATTGAAATAATGTTGTAATTTCATTTTCATTAAAAATTACAAAATATTGCAATTTATTGGACATGTATATTTTTAACAAACATTTGTATGATTAATTACTGAGTTATGTTTTTATTTTAAATTGTAATGACTGATTGTAATAAATTAAATGTTTTTGTCTGTTTTTAAAACATCATACATTTATTTATATTTAAATAATTGTCAATTTTTTGTTTTTTCATTTTTATTTACTAATTTTAAATAACACTGTAATAATAATGTTGATAATTGTAATTATTTTATTTTATATTTATTTTTGCACAGTTATAGAATAGTATAAATAATTTAAATTACATTAAATTAAATTTAAGCAATTTAATACATTAAACAACAATACATTTTAGTTGAATTTAAAAACCTCAATCTTAATTATTAGCAATATTAAGTTAAATTGTTTATGGTATTGTTTAAATATAAAAAATTGAATTAAATTTTAAATAATTTATTTATCATACATTTGTTTATAAACAGAAATAAATAATTATGATAAATTAAAAAAAAATTAATTTATACTAATTTTATTATTTTTATTTTATTATTCTTATTTTGTTAAAAAACATTTGTGTATAATAAACAATTTAAAATTTATTTTATGCACTTTTAATTTAATAAAAAATGTTAAATGCATTTTTTGTACTTATTTTATTGTATTTTAATAATAATTGTAATTATTGATGACAGGATTACCTCATCATTATTTATAATTGCACAACATATTAAATAAATGTTTTAAATGGTTTTTTAAAAATAACATACATAAAAATATAGCAAAATTACTAAGTCAATAAAAGTAATTTTCATAATGGCTTTATTAATTGCAAAATTATTAGCAAGGATATCTGACATTAGTTAGAGTGATTTTGTTATTCCAGTAGCTGCAAGTAGTGTACATATACTTTTTAATATTTTTAGCTATTCTAAGTGTACCCCTGTATCTATTTGTTAAATTAAAAACTATTATGTACTCAGTCTTTTATTATTGTTGATTTAAGTTTAAATTGCACGAAATACAGTTATAAAAATAGTAATTTACTATTATTAGAAATTAAAAATGATAAACACTGATGAAATTTTTAAGATTATTAACATTTCTAATTTTTATTTTTTGCTAATAAAATTATTTTTATTCAATTTTAATGTTTTAAAAAACAAATGTTTATGTAATTATTAAAACTACTTTGTATTAATTAACAAATGTTTAACACTAAAGTGGTATATTAAATTACATGGATTTAAAATATTTATTGTTAAAAACAAAAATGGTTGTTATTTCTTAATTATACATTATTTTTTAACAATTATAATTGCATTTTTAATAACGTTGTCAAAATGTATAATTTACACAAAATGTTACGACGACACCGAATTGTAATCAAAGCAAAACTCAAAATTTCTTAAGCAGTCCAAACAAACAATTTTGGCAAAATTAACTAAACACATAGAGAATTAAGTGTCAGATAAACCACCTACCGCATATTGCCAATGTAGTAAGTGTTACTATTTCAAATTTCGTAGGTATATAGTTCTATCAGATACAAGTAGTTTCAGAAGTAAAATTTACTCAATTATTCAGTTTACACAGTCCCAAAAGTGAAAATGAGATCCGTCCATCAAAGGAAGTATTTGAGTATTGGAATCAATGGAATTCTAATAAAAATGAAGTTGAACACAACATCGAATATTTTTTAATATCAAAGAAAACATTGATTAAATTAAGAAAACCACTTGTATTTCTAACTTTGACTATTGCAATGAACGCGTCAGGAATAAGAATGACTTTTATGAGTATAATATGTTTTTTATGATCGTTTGTCAAACAAACAATTAATTATAAATTACATGTGGTTTGTGAACCAGACTTAGATCTATTTGTTATTGATCTAATTGAAAAATTTTACGTTAAAAATATTCCAATAAATAAATTGTGCCAAAACAAGGAAATCGAAACTTTACAAGAAAGTAAAAGAGCCAAAAGCTTTTATCAACCAACATTGAAACAAAACTGACACCAACAGAAACTGTTTCTCGGTATAAATGTATCCTTGTAGGACCAATTTTTCAGAATATGGAGATTTAAGATTTTAACTAGAAAAGTTGGACACCTAGCAGATGACATAAAAGTGTGATAACCAAATATGAAGAAGACATCTAAAACCTATACGTCCGGATTATACTAGACCATATAAAGAAGGTTCAATTCTTTTTGATAATTTAGTTGAAAGTAAGAAGGTACATGACAATTTAAATAAAAAGCAAACTACAGGCTCAAGGTTGCGGAACTCAACACAAAAGAGATGCATAAGTAAACCCTGAAAAAAAGGTACAAAAAAATTGTCTTCAAAAAAGGAAGGTGTTAGGTTGACACTAAATTATGATCAATAAATTGATTAGTTAATTAACTACAATTAAATTGCATTAAGAACAGAAATACAAAAGCTTAACTAACTAATCTCATTCCTATATATGATTTATATTATTTAGAATATTTGATTTTAGTTTAAACCTTGTGTTGTGTTTTTGTTTTGATCCGTGAGACTAGTGGGTTAGAAAGCAAGAGTTTTTGTCATAATAAGTAGCTTATGATAAGTTTAATCTGTTCATACTTGAGCATAACACAAAAAAACCTTTACAAGTAACATGAGTAGTGTCCTAAACCAAACTAACAACATAATTAAAACTTTCTATCGTATTTATTACTTTTAAATTTTATTTGTATTTTTAATTAAACATTTAACAATGTATAACTCAAAATATATAAAAATATTTAATAAAAAACAATTCATCATAAATTAATCTGTTTTTTAAGTAAATTTGTTCAATTTCAATACGTTTACTACGTTTTCTATTACATTAATATTTATTAATCTTGTCTATTTAGTACAAAGAATAATTTTTAAAATTTATATTGTAGTAAATAAGTTCAATTACTGAAATTTATTTTAAATTTTAGCGCTAGTTACAATTTATTAAATATTTTTTTTATTAAAAAAATAATATTTTGTTAAAAATTTAAACAAAATAATTATATATATATATATATTAGAATTTCAAATTTTGAAAATTCATTAAAATGTTTAAGAAATATTCATCCTGGTGCTTATTTAGCCAATCCTTCTACTAAATATTCTTCGGAATTTGGCCGCACTGACAAAGTAAGAAAAGTGATTTTTTTTAAATTAAACTGTTTATTTAAAACATACTTAGTATCAATTTATGATAAATAAGTAAAATTGCAAATGTAGAAAAAAAGTACAATAATTAGTGCGTTAAAATGTATGTTTTAACAAAAACTAACATTACTCTATTAAATAAAAATTAATTTGTATATCGTTATTTTAAAAAATACTCATTGAGATATATATATATATATATATATATATAACATTAGCTTAAATTCTATATATATATATATATATATATATATATAGAATTTAAGCTAATGTTATTATTATGATTTTACTAATTTTATTTATTGTTTATTACGTATGCAATTACAAGAAATATAATTATTTTAAACTAATCTAAAAAATCAATATTTATTTGTGTATAAAATTCAAGTTAAGTTTATCATGACAACGGTAACAAAATACACACAAATTTGTTGAAGTCTAGCACAAATTATGAATAATTATACTCATATATTTTAATTTAATTGATATATATATATATATATATATATATATATATATATATATATATATATATATATATATATATATATATAGTTTGCTGAAAGCTACTTCTACTGAAGTACCTAAACCAATAACCATAAATTATATATATATATATATATATATATGTATATATGTATTACAGAAACCTTTTGCTTAGAAAATAGCATGGGGGAAACAAAACGATTCCATATATTCGAACATTTTGCCAAAATGTTTATTTGATGTCATGGAACATTTGTTTTAATTAGGTTTTCCTAAATGGCTACTGGTCAAGTTTTCTGTGATTTGCCAAAAATTATTTTGCCATCATTAATTGTCCATTATAAAACCGTTTTTTCTCGTCTTTTAAATAGTAAATGTAAAATTTGACCAAGTACTTTTATTTGTCTAATTAAAGATTGAGCTTCCTTTTAGCTTTTACTCAACTATATATATATATATATATATATATATATATATATATGACTGTGTACACAAAAGTGGTTAAGTTAGTAGAACGCTAAATTCTAAAGATTAAATTCTAAAATTATAAGTTGAGTAAAACTTTAAATTAATTTTATACAAAAATTTGGAAAAAGATGTTTTATACAATATAACTGTAAATTATCAACACAAACCTTTTTGCATATATTCTATAATTAATAACAATAGCCAAAATTTTTAGTTATTTGAACTGGAAAATGTTTTTATAAAAAAAAAAATTTTATCAAATTATTATTTTATAACAAATTCAAACTTTATAACTAGTTTTTTTTACCTAAAATAAATGTTTACATAAAGATAGATAACTTTATATTATCTTTGTAATTAGTTGATAACCATATCAATTTAAGACTATCTTATTAAGGAAAAATTATATTTAACCTTTGTCTAAAAATGCAAATAACTGGGTTAAGTAATTTAAACGTAAGTTCAATTTTGAATACAAGCACCATTATGTAAAATATTTAAACAAAAACTTGATATTAGATATCAGCGCTGTTGTATAACTTCTGAATAATATACAGGAGTTAAAAGTTGACATAGACATGATTAAAATATTAATATTATTTGGTAAAATATTTTAAATAATGTTGACAACTGTATACAGACTTTTGAAAAATGAAAGTGTTTATACGCTAACAAGCATCTAGAATCTAAAAAATGAATTTGTACTAACAATAATTTAACTAATAAGAATATACCGAAACGTTTAACTAATTATTTTACTTTCAGTTGTAGTAAATTGTTTTAACTTATCTTTAAAACGGTTAAAATAATTCTTGTGTTCACTTCAAACATGGTAATGTTGTTTTATTGCAACTTACAATTTTTTGTATGTTTTGGTCTATTTAAACCACATAAAATTTGATAAGTCAAAAACCGATTTTAAAACATTTATCTCCCGACAATCCAAATTTAAACGTTAATAAAAACGTATTTCGTTTTTCTGAGAAATGTTAAGTGCTTGTTAAATGATGTATTACTTCTTCTTTTTTGAACATTATTGCAGTGTTTTTGCATTGTAATACGTAACTTGTTTTATTATTATTTTTGTATATTTATAATTTTTTTCTTGTTTTCTATAGTTGTTAACTTCTACCATCTACCTTGATTTTATCTTGATTTCAAAATTTTTTCTATGACTAATCCCCCTTTACCTCACTATCCATTTCATTTTTTCCCCTGAAACCTTGAGACAATTTGAGAACCAAGTACTAAAAGGCGTTTCGGCCTACTCAACTCGTGAAAAATCCTAAAATGTTACCATAATAACCAAAAATTTAAAATAATTTAAAAATCGATTTTTTGTGCAATGTTACTTTGAAAACGTTGCCTCGGTTTTTATTGTAAAATATTGATCTGTTGTAAAACTTAAAAATTAATATTTGCATACGAATTAAAATTAGGAGTGCAGAATATCTTGTTAAAACGATTTAAAAATTATTATGTTTTTAATAATATTTTGGGTATTTTCTTAAAGATATTATAATTTTATTTTTTGTTTGATAAAAAAATAGATTATTTTGTTAAATTATTAAATATAATTAACACAAATTTAGTTATTTACTACTTAGGAGCAGAAAATATATCTTATATCTTCTTTATCGGAGGAAGTTTAGTTAATTTTTATTACAAAATAAAAGCACCAAAATTATGTTTTGTATTAATAAAATAAAATTGTTTTTAATACTAATTACTTTTAATTGTAGCTAATAAGACACTAACTTAAAAGGATTAATATGTTGGATAATAAAATAAGTTGCTGTGTATAAATATTTTTGCACAAACTTAAAATTTTACAGTTGGAACTATATATAAGCAACAAATATTAAATTGGTTTTATAAAAAGCATTAAATAACCCTTATATTAAAAATTAAATTAACCAATTAAAACAGTGGTTTTTCTAGTAAAATATATCAATATTTTTAAAGCTAAAATGTATTTTATTTATACCAGGGTTACAATTGTTTATAAAAATTATATATATATATATATATATATATATATATATATATATATATATAATTTTAATTAAATTAATTGCAATTTATTTAAATTTATTTTGTTTAGATAAAAAGCTTAATTTAACCATAACACGGGCTAAAATAAAAATAAAAATATTAATGTTATTTATTTTATTTTTTGTATAATAAAACTTAACATGTATAAGCACATTTAAATCAAAAAAATATTTGTCAATTCTTTTGTTAAAATTTAGATTACATAAAACTATATCAGCATTTTAACCAAAAGCACACGAAAACACCTAAGTCAAGTGGTTACAAACACGAGTCATCTAATTTATTATTTAATATTTTGTAGTAACTTATAAATAAAACAACTTATTAACCCTTATTTATTTTTGTATTGGTAATTTTACTCAATCTTAGATTATGAATCAGTTAATGTTTTATGTAATTTTTTTATTAGTTACACTATATATCTATAAAATTATACTTGTATTTTAATGATGACATAATGTGGTACGTTTTATAATTAAAGTAACGTCTTTATTGTGTGTTATGTGATTGCTACAAATGTTGTAGTTTAATAACAAGGTGTTTATCATTAATT
Source organism: Cardicola forsteri (assembly GCA_025895645.1). Lineage (NCBI taxonomy): Eukaryota > Metazoa > Platyhelminthes > Trematoda > Strigeidida > Aporocotylidae > Cardicola > Cardicola forsteri. The sequence goes on along the minus strand of JAKXYG010001174.1, from coordinate 1,264,199 downwards.
AGTTTAGGAGTTGTATATATATATATATATATATATATATATATATATATGCACTACAATATTTAAAATCATTTACCATTTGCTGCTTATGTTCAAAATATAACGTTTACCATTGTGTTTAAATAATATTAAACACTTTATTCTAAATTATTGTTTGCAAAAATATTTTATTCTAATATGCAGCAATAAAGCATTAAATTATTATTTATTAAAATTATAGAGTTGATAACATGTTTTATTTATTTTTAAGTATATGAGTTTTTTTAAATATTATAGTGCATAGTTTTCTCAATTAATTGAAGAACTATTAAATGTAATTATTTTGTAGTTAACGTTTAAACGTTGTTATTAGTATTATATTTTTATAAAAAAAGATATATACCTAATATTATTTAAAAACGAAAAAAAAAATTTTTTTATTTAATGAATTTATTTGATTTAAACAAATCTAACTGTAATGTGCATACAATAACAAATAATAAGTGTTTTATAAAATTGTGCAAAGCAACCGTGTTACGTATTGCTCAAATCAAATATACTGCCAAGTCAGCCAAAATTTAAAGACAAAAATGAAATGTCCGATCAATTGGACAACAGATTGTTAAACATTGAACACAAATTAAAATCATTGTTGGATCAAAATAGATTGCGAACTAGAGACAAAGCTGACGTTTATACGATGAAAATTGTTAGTGAACACTGCCGGCCACAGTTAAATATAAATTCAATGTTTTGCTCCGACTCGTCCAAATCCAAGTCCAGAGAAAGTTTACGACTAAACTTAGACGAATTGGATTTGAGTACAAAATCGTCGTCCAGAACCAATGAACCAATTGGATATAATGCACAATTAGATAATAAGAGTAGTAAGAAAATTTTAAGAATCTTTAATATAAACATGTGTTCATTTTGGTTTCAAAAACAACAGAATAAACAATTAGGAAAAATGCACTCAGCTTCAAAATAAACGCTTAAAATCTTTCCACAATAGCAACATTTATTTGTTAATCAGTGTATTTTTAAAATGCAATTAGCTAAACTTAACACTTACAAATATGCATATGATAAAATAATTAATTTGCACGATATAATAATGCAAAATTTTAATTTTATAATGCAACTGTTTATTTGGGTACATTAAGTTTGTTATAGACGTTTGTTGTTGAGCATTCAAGAAATAAAACAAGAAAAAAGAGGAAAATTGTATTAAAAATTATTATTATTTATTGTTTAAATCAACGTTTATTGTAAAACCGCATTTATATGTTTTAATTAAGTGTTTGAAATTTAACGTTTTACTATGACAATTTACTGATTTTTTAATCTTAATTTTAAGGCTAGTATTTTTTTAAAATTTAGGTTTGCAAAGTTTAATTGGCTTAATAGTTTACTTTATTAGAAGTAGTATTATTTCCGGAATATTTTTAGCAAACTATTAAAAAGTGTAATTATTGTTATAACTTACTAATTGAAACAATAGCCATTATTACTTTATTTTTAATACTTTAACATGAGTAGTTTTTACCATAATATTAGCATTCTGCAGTTTTCATTTTATATATAACCGAATTAAATACTTTTTCACTGTTAACTTTTTTATATTTTTTAAATGTTTCAATAGTTTTCTTTATATAAAACAATTTTGTTTCTACATGTTTATTAAATGGAATCAACCAGAATAAATTTTAACAGAAATACACTTCTATCCCTAAATTCCCAATTTCGACCATGCCCGAATCTAAATTTAAACAATTTTTCTAATACACGGAAGCATACAAATGTTTAAAGTAAACGTAGATTTCATTACAGTGATTTTCAAAAAGATTTGAAGTTAAAATTACCTAATGAGATGCCCTTCCGCTACTACTATTATTAAACAGCAGGTCAATACATGATAAAAATGTTTAATTACTATCTCTCATGACTGATAAATTACATATGAATAGCTGTGTGATATTAATTCAAGAATTATGGTTGAATAAATATGTTCACAATAATCTAATAGCACTTGATGGATTTTTCATTTTTTGACGTGATTGAAAAAATTGTACTAAGAAACGTGTGGGAGGCCTTATTACATATATTAATAGAAAATACTGCACTAATCCTAAATCAAAATTCGAATATTCGCAAAACGGAATTGAGTACTTGATTGTTAATTGCAAAACAAATATATCTCACTATGAAAATATTGACATTATAAATGTTTACACAACACCTTCTACAATCAGCTAAATGATTATCTTATGAATGTTGATAAAAATGCTCTAATCATATTAGCTGGTGATTTTGAATCATGCGAATATCAACTTATTCAAATTAATGTGGGCCTTACTAATCTAGTTAATTTTCTTATAAGATTTCATACACAACTAGATTATACTTTTACAAATGCCCCAGATTATTTTTCAGTAAAACAACACGCACTTCTTTCAACATCTTCCAAAAATATATTTGAAACATTATCATTCAAAATATTTGAAGCCTGTGTGTGAGATACATCAACTTCAAATGTAACAGAACTTAAATCCGCACTATTGAACATTAATAGAATAAATTTTAACAATTATAGCTTAAATGTTGCTACTGTACTGTTTGCTGATCTTAATAACACTTATATTAGCAAATATTGTCCAGTAGTTAAAGTTCAGATTACAAAGAACAATATATTCTTATTTAATCTTAAAAGATTGAGACGAAAAAAAAGTTGGCATATAAATCAAGTTAATTTACTAAATTGAAAAGTTTAAACAAACAAATTAAACTTGAAACTTAATAACTATGCTAATAAATATTTTCTATCAAACCGTAATTCACAATCTATTTGGAAAAATATTAATAAAATTTTTAAATCAAAATCAAATCAATTGAAGATGGGTACTAAAGAACTAAATAATTACTTTATTTCAAACAGCTCAAGTATATCAGAATTTAATCAATTAACTAAAAATTATTTAACACTTATTATCAACTCTAATATTCACAAATTAACTGAGTTGTAAAGCAAGCACTTCACTTTGACCTGATGGAATTAGTTGCAACTTATTAATGCTCCACATGCCAGCTATTGTTCCATCATTATCTACAATAATAAGCAAATCTATTATGAATTGTGAATTAGCTGATACTTGGCGTATCTCACAAATTACACCTATTCCAAAAGTTTCTGTCCCATCAACAAATCCAAAACACTATCGCCCAATTGCTTACACCTCAGTAATTTTAAAATTAACTGAGAAGATAATTCTTAATTTTATTATTTTATTATTTTATGTTTACTACTTTGAATGTTTTACGAGAAACATCTTTCAGCAGTGGACATTTTGGCGAAGCCGAACGTGGTCCCGCATTTTAGTGCCGATGATAGGATTCGAACCCATACCCACCGAGGTCCAAATTCGAGCGCTGTACCGCTAGACCACCTTAAGCTTATATTAAACATTAGTAATGATCATTATCAATTTGCATATAAAATAATTATTCTACTCTAGACTGTGTAGCCAGTCTTGTTCATTACATTAATGAATCCCTTAACAGAGGAAAATGTTCAATATAAATATCTTTAATGTCAAAATCTGCAGGAATCAAATATTCTAACTTATTGAGTGATATAGTTAATAAACATTTTGAATCCTGTATACAATTAGCATCAAGGATTGAAGGTAATAACACTCACCCACTACATACAGCTTTAAACAAATCTAAAGCTTTTGGAAAAACAAGAACTTACCTGCAGACGAAAGCCAAAACTAGTCAATACAAAAACTCACGTCTACCATACTTATCTAGAATCAAACAACATTGAACTTTTAACAAACCTATCAAAGTAGAAATCATTCCACCCATGCATTTATTTGAACTAATTTGGACAACCTGCAGCATAATGTAACTTTGCCTCATGACTCATTCAAAGTATGGTAATTTTGATTTTTTTTAATCACATGTTTACTGTATTGACTATATCTATATTCATTATCATATGACATTCTATTTCATTTTGTTCTCATTATTTGCACTACTACTTCTTTAATTTTGTTGTTAGTTCTTCATTTATTTTTATCGATGGTGAAAATGTATTTTAAGCTAAATGTATTTCTAGTGAGATATAAAGCTTAATGCAATAATAATAATAATAATAATAATAATAATAATTATTATTATTATTATTATTATTATTATTATTATTATAAATACAATTTTGAAACTATATGTTATATTTAATATTTTATAGATGCATCTGATCGTTATGTCCAGTGTCACTTAGACAATCAAAAACATGGTCAATTACTGTCTGACGATTATTGCTCGTTTCAAAGTTCGGTTCCGTTTTACCAGTCTGGCGTCAAATTAAATCAGTTAAGGTGAATTTAAGTGCTTTAAAAACATTTTTAACAAATGCGCAAACGTTACACAATAATCGGATTCAACAGTTGTTAAAAACGATACTTAATCCCATGTTATTTATCTAACTAGATAAATTATAATGACAAATGTCTTTTTAATCACATCAAAACATAATTGCTTTGATATAATTATACAAAATAAAATGTTGTTAAAATTTAAATATTTCAATTGCTATACTGCATGATGTATTTATTAAAAATAATAACGTTAGGACGACAGAATTACGATGAATAAGTGAATCAGTCAACCAATCACAGTGAAGTAGAATTGAGGGCAAAGGCAAGGGCCTGGCTAACTAATCTCATTCCTATCTAAATTATCTGTGTTATTTAGAATATTCGATTCTGGTCTAAATCTTTAACTCCGTTTTTCTTTTTATCCCTGGGACTGATGGATTAGTAAGCAATAGTTTTCGGCCTAATAAATAGCTCACTGCAACGTTAATCTGCCCAAAACCCATGTAAAACAAATTGGCGACGAAAATACTACAGCAGGCATACAAGTAAGTAGTTCATAAAGACAACCAAACGAGAACTAATGTGGAGTAGTGATAATTAGACTCAAGCCTCTGGTCACAAAAATACAAATCTGTAGTATGCACATTTTATACTGGGTTTTTGTACATTTATACAGTAAGTACACTGTTGTAAATGTTGTTCTTATTCGTTTTATTATTTTAAAGTACAGTTGCTAACTAAACAATATATTTATATATATATATATATATATATATATATATATATATATATATATATATATATATATATATGGAACTATTAAAGTCTTTAAAAAACATATTTAAATTAATTTATATGTTAAAAATTGTTTTCCATATAATTACTTGTTTTTTACTATTTTAGTATGGGCAAAAATCAAAGTGATTTTGAAAATAAACTTAATAAAAAGTTTAAAAATGATAAATTTTCTGATTTATTATTAGAGGCAAGTTATAAAAATAAAATGAATAATTATAAAAATAATAATTATTTATTTAATTATTATTTATTAAATGATATTTATGGTTTATTTACACATTATAGAATAATATAAAATTAATTAAGCTATGACACTTCATTTCTATCGGAATGGGATTGGTTTTGAATCCTACTGCTGGCAATGTAAATATGTGTCTTTGTTTAGTTTAACGACACGCAAAAAGGGTGGTTAAAAAAGTGGTAGCAGTGGTAAAAGCAAAAGCGTGGGATGCAATGTATAAAGACTTGGAAACATCTAAATGAGAAAAGATGTTGTTTAGTGATGCTAAAGCAAGAAATAAAGCCTTAAAATACTTGACACACATTAAACAAATAAAAAATGAAAGAGGAACAGTATTAACAGAAGGAGAGTCAATAAAGAAAAGATAGAAAGCATATTTTGAAACACTGTTAAATGAGGAAATTTTCAGAGCAGTAATTGAAGATAGGACACCAAACCTAGGGGTAACACAATAAATATTCTAGGAAGTAATTGAAGAGTAAGTAAGATGAAGAATGGAAAAGCTCTAGGACTAAACGGAATACCTATTGAAGCATAGAAATGTTTGGGAAACTATGGAATTGACAGATTAACCAAACTCTTAAATTTAATATGGAACGAGGAGAAAATGCGTGATGAGTGGAGAAAAAGTGTTATCACGCCAATTTACAAGGAGAAGGGAGATGTTCAAGACTGTGGTAACTATAGGGCATAAAGCTTATGTCACATACTTTAAAACTTTGGGAGAAAATTATTGATGGAAGAATCCGCAAAGAAACAGATATTGGAGAAAAACGATTTGGATTTATGCTTAGACGTGGTACAAGTGATGCTATCTTTTCTCTCAGAACAACAATGGAAAGACACAAAGATAAACAGAAAGGACTTCATATGGTGTTTATCAATTTAGAAAAAGTATACGATCGTATTCTAGGATAAGAAGTGTGGAGGATTATAGGAGAAAAAGGTGCTCATGAAAAGCACTTGAAGATTATACAAGATATGTATGATGACGCAAAAGATTGGTGAAAATCAGTGTAAGGCTAACTGATGAGTTTTCACTAAAAGTTGGTCTACATCAGGGTTCAGCACCAAACCTGTATTTGTTTGATCTCATTAATAATGTGGTAACAAGAAATATTAAGATGGAATCTTTATGGTGTATGTTATTTGCGGATGACATTGTCGTATGCAGTAGAAAACAAGAAGACTTGGAGAGGCAGTTAGAGCAGTGGAGAAAGGCACTGAAAGGTCAAGGTTTAAGAATTAACAAGAAAAATGCGGTATATATGAGGATAACAAAAGAAAATGATAGGGAAATTAAAATGGAACACTAACAATTGTTGAGAGTGAGAAGGTTTAAATTCCTTTGCCTATCGCTAGAAGAGAATGAAGATTTGAATGCAGATATATCGCAAAGAATACAAGCAGGATGATATAACTGGAGGAAACTTACAGGACTTTTGTGCGCAACAGGATAACAGCAAGGGTAAAAAGTAAAACGTTTAAAACCGCAGTGAGACCGGCCTTGTATTATGGATCAGAAACGTGGAGTATTAAGAAATCCCAAAAGAAAAAACTGAATTCAGTAGAAATGAAGATGCTTTGATGGTTGTTGGGAGTGTCCAAATTAGACAGAATAGAAAATGAAATTGTTAGAAGAAAACTGAAAATCATCGAAGCTCATGAGAAAATTCAAGAAAAATGGTTAAGGTAGTACGACCACATTCTACGTAGAGAAGAAAACTACGTTACAAGATGAATAATAGCATTGGAAATGGAAAATAAAAGAAACCGTAGTCGATTAAAGAGATGGTTGTATTGTGTAGAAACCAATATGAAGGAAATGGGACTAGCTAAAATTGACACTATGATTAGAACCAAATGGAGAATGTTGACCAGAAACAGCGACCCTTCATAAAAGAGGGAAAAGCTGTGAAGGAAGAAGAAATTTAGTTTAACGAAAGTGTAAATTTGCTGAAAACTTTTATTCACATGTTTAAACAATAATCATAGAAAGTTAATTGTTGTTAATTTATTTATTTATTTATTTATTTATTACTTAACCTATTACTTTTTAATACAAATAGTGATAAAACTGATTCCAATATTTAACTATTATGATATTTAAATATATTTAGCACTTGTTACTTATCTTAGACATATCTAACACATTATATAACACTTTACTAATATATATATATATATATATATTATTTTCAAAAATGTTTTTATTATAATATACAGTAACATTCGTTTCAACAATAAAGCACAATATTTTTGTGAATGAATTACATATTTTTATATTTAATAAAACTTAACTAGAAAATGTTAAAGTTTAGGCATCGTATCACCAGCGTATATATTGACGTCATATATTTTTTAGAAATATAGCGCATTAGTCAAGTCTTTATAATGTGTAAAAAAATTGTTATTTTAACAATTTATAATTTATTTTATAAACAAAAATGTAAAAAATTCATTCAAATGAGATACATTGCTTACTGCAATATGTTTTGTAATACAACGAATTGGGATTATCGTATTATATATATATTTAGTGTAAATGTTTTTCAATAAAATATAATTATTTTAATTATGCAAACTTTACAATAAATTTGAAGTTTAAATTATTAGGTCTAAAATATATTCAATACATAGAATTGATATTAGTATAACAATATTTAGTAAAACTTATATATATATATATATATATAAATTTAGAATACAGTAGTTATTTTTTAAAAATTTAACCACATTTTACAGCAAACAAACTTAGATGCGAGTACTAGCAAACCTGCTAAATTACAGTGCAGTTCAGATGAAAGCAGTGATAATCTGGAATTACCCAATCAATTGATTACGAAAGATTTACTTTACTCAGCAAGAAGTGTACGTTTATTAACAATGTGTGTTGAAAAAAGTTTTTTGTTAAGGTCTTTAATGCACAAATTTTATTTTTTAAATTCACCTCCAACAAGCAATGTTATTTCCAAAAAAATTTAAATACTATTTTAGTTATATTTGTTAATTATTAAATTTTAATGATTTATTCGGTTTAACTAGTAATGATTGTAACGCTTGGTTTTCGTAAAATTATCAAATATTAAAGATTTCGGTAGAGTTTTTAAAATTAGTATATTAATTATTGTTTTGATGCTGAAAGCATGGAGCAGAGAAGGTTTTATGAAACCAGACTCGTACTTGAGTAGATGTGGATTTAATTAACACCAATGACACTAAATGTGGGCTACATTTATTTTACAAAATGTCAATTTACTAAATAATGTTTATTATAAAACATTTTACCGATAAATCATATATATATATATATATATATTCTTTTTTATGAATAACACTTAGTATGAAGGTAATACAAATCGTCAATGTAAAGACAATTCTCATTTATTCAATATACCATTATCCGAACGTTTGGATAGACACAAACAAATTAAAAGTTATTTACAGCCGGAGGTTTTTGAACCCATATTTCGAAATAAATTCGGCAAACAATCAGTTTTGGAATCCTCATTTGAAACCATATACGATCACACAAAAAAATTACAGTAAATATATATATATATATATATATATATATATATATATATATATATATAGTTTAAAAACATTTTTACTTTTCAACAATTATTAATGTGGTAAAAATAATTTCTATGTTATCTTATAAATAGCTGTACAAAGGTTTAAACACACCGAAATAATTAGTGATTGTTTAAATAAAATCTACCAATCGGGAAACGTGACTAGTTGAAAGTTGCATGCAATCAATTAGGCCATTAATTTACTTTATTATAATATATATAAATTCAGTTTGTAGTACAATTAGTTTGTCCAAGTTTATAAATGAGGCGTGAATTGAGGTTTGTACCACAGACTGCAAATGTTAGAAATTAAACTATTTACTACCAAATTGTTCTAAATTAACCAATAATGGAGTTAGTTGGTTCTGTATAAACTGAACTTACATATGATGTCCAAATTAGAAGTCCTGTTCCTTTAAAAATAACTTACAAAAATTCACTTGTAATAAATTCTTGTGTTTAGTACATGTTATATTATTTTCTAATACATTTTAATTAACTAGTAATTTTTTTTCAGCTCTCCGACATCCTTAAACATTCTCATTTAATATATATTAATTGAAGTATTTTTTCTTCGGATGAATTTTGCTGTACGTAAAATGTTTTTACAATCCAATAATTAGTAATTTTACATTACGCAATACATGAGTGGTTTTATTGTTAATTTATAAACTTTAACAATGTACATTTAACAATAATTTTGAAAGAATTTTTTTTGATTTATTACACAGTTTGGAGTCATAACATTTAAAAAATGAAAAATAATAATTGATGCACTGCAGTTGTTCTATTTCACTTATTTTGTTAAACGTCACAAATTAAAAAACCTTTTTAAAAATAAATCAATAAAAACATTTTTAATTGTACATTTTAATTAACTTGATATTTATCAGTAAATGAACAATTGGCACAAAGTCATTTAAATATTTTGTTCCTTTATTTTAAAAATAATGATTCTTTACCATTATTTCAATCTGCTTCCTAAAATTATTAAAATATTTGAATACCACTATATCTATAAGAGTCCAATTAAAATTGAAACTTGTAAGTTAAATTTAAATGTTGATTGTTCCAAATTGGACTTTTTCAACTGATCATATTTACTAAAAACAATAAGCACGCAAACACTTGATTAAATAATTTACTCGTGTGAATAAATTGTCTAGGATCAGATGAAAAAACGCCATTTAATATTTTATGTCAATCATTCAGTTTTATTTTCTATGTAGGTAAGTCTTCTTTTTCTATTTTCTTGTGAGCGATTATTGTTTAAGTGTTTTACAAGGAATATTTTCAGTTTATATAAATTTAGCAAAATCTAATTGAGGACCTGCATTTAATGTTAAATTGGACACCAAAATTCATACTCATTCAAGTTTACTTAAAACGCTGTAACCATTCGCATCATCGCGGTATATTATAATTGAATATGTAAGTTAAATATGTAATACCTGTGCAGTTTTGATAAACACAATTTTTTAATTGTAATAAAAATTAACAGCAAAATTGCATTTGCTTAACGGCAAATTTTGGACAGTGATTAAAAAATCTGGTTTTAATTCTGATTTTAGCAAATTAATATCGGATAAACTTTTTAAAAATTTGAGCGAGTTTTTGTGTATCTACTTGTGCAAAAAGAAACAAATTATACGAATGTATGACAAAAATTAATCAAACAAGCCTGTTGTATAATCTTTATTATAATCCTTATAAAATTACTATTACGATTGCAAAGTAACTTTAAAAAAATAAAACAATTATTAATTATCAGTAGTTTTGTAAAAAAACAGCGGATCTATTGAAATGAAATAAAATATATTTATAAATCTCCAAAACAAATTTTAAAAATTATTTTATTAAAAATCCAGTTAATCTATAACACTTAATAACAAAAATTTAAAATTGAATAGTTAATGAAACGTTTTTTTATAAGTTATAGAAGTAAGTTATTAAAGTAATTAATATTGATTAAAAAAATAATTTTAATTGTTTAAAGTTACCATAACACTAAATATATATTCGGAAATCCCACTGAGTGACTACACCTAAAATATATACGATTTTAGTACTTTTTATATTTATAAAATAATTTTAATGGTAAATTTATTGACGTGCTTTACTATTTATCTATATTTTGTATAATAATGAATTAGAAAAATAAAAATATAGCTATATTTGAATTTTTATATTGTATACAATAAGCAAACATTTATAAAAAGGTTTTTTGTATTTGCATTAAAACTATAGGTTCAAATTAAAATTAAACTTAGTAATAATGTGTAGAAACGGGTATTATATTAATAATAATAATAATAATTATTATTATTATTATTATTATTAGTAGTAGTAGTAGTAGTAGTAGTAGTAGTAGTAGTAGTAGTAGTAGTAGTAGTAGTAGTAGTAGTAGTAGTAGTAGCTTAAACCCACACTTGACTATGTTTTCGTCGATCGTTTCAAAACCAGACCGCCTAGTGTTAGTTTTTTTTATGAAAAACATTTAAAAAAATGATTATAAAGGAATTATTAAAACTTTTATTTTTTTTAATAATCTACGTAATGTTTAAACTGTCAAGTGTATAAAATAAGAAATATAGGTAATTTTTATTTTATTTTAAGTAAATTTGTACAAAACACCTATTTTTGTAAAAAAATACTATATTATTAATAAATTAGTAAATTACAATTATTAAATTCTTGTATAAGAAACTAATTCCACTTTATGTTGGTATTGTTAAGCTGCTTTTCTCCTAGAAACCAAAAAGCTGAAAATGTCAATTAATGCGTCCAAACAAAGTTTTGATTGTAGGTGAATAGAAAAACATGGTTATATTGATTTCAAATTGTGAAAATCTGTCATTGCCTTTCTAAACCTGGTTTTAATATTTATTTTAATTATTCCTTTTTGCAAACAATGTGTGGAGAAATTAACAAATTAATTTAAACGTTGATGTGTATTACAACTTAATAACGTATATCACAAAAACGTGACGTCATATTTAGTATTATTTCTGACGTCTCATTAAGTAAACCGATATTATCTGCAAAGTTAATCTACCATTGTTTTACATCATATCATACGCTAAATTATTTGTAGAATAAGTGAATTATCACATCTGTATTATTGGGCGGATTCCGGTTCAAACCCCACTAAATACAAGCCCTCCACTTGAATTCGCAAAAATCTCCACTAGCTCAAATGTTTCACTTAAAGCATTCAAAGTAGTAACAATAAAAAACATCTTGATCAATTGCCTCTCATATTTTAGATGCGGAAAAGTTGATTAAACCACAAATGTAAGAATGTAATAAAGTTTCTTAACTAGTTAACGCCCTTTAAGTGATACAGTTAGATGTTGGTACACGAGTTGAGTAAGAAAAACTCCTTTTAATCCTCGGTTCTAATGTATCTCAAGTTATTGAGAGAATGGAAAATGGAAGGTGAAAGAAAAGGCGATTTGTAGCAACTAATAATTTGGAAATTTAAATGAAAAATAGAGATTCAATACAATGGAAAAGCTAAAAATTATGGAAAGTGAGCAAAAATGATAAATATATAAAAGTAATCATAAAAGAAGTTTTACAATGCAAAAACAATGTAATAATCTTCAAAAGTCAAAAATATAAAAAATAAAATAAAGCCCCACTTGATGTACAGCGTGACGCATGCTTTACGTCGCCAGTGTGTCACTGTTTACAAACATTAACAAAGTTCCTTGATGTTTTCTGTTAACGATGTTTCTTTTAGCCTAATAATTAATAACTAATCAAAAGTTTATTTATTAAGCTTACATTATCATAACAAAATTGCTTGCAAACTATGTTATACTAAAATTGACTTAATCTGAATTGTAATTAAAATACGTTAAAGAGTAAAACATCTCCGCCTAGTTTGGACGAGAAATAATTCAATCCAGCCAGTCCCAAGTCTGGATAAAGGAGGAGGGTTTGAACACAAGGTTAGCAACCTGGCCTCTGTAAAAGATTTATACTGCTACGGAAACAATAAGAGGACGCCATTCTGTCAAATAACGGCAAAGAAGTAATCGCACATATCTGGATGACAGAGTTACACAGATGACAGGGTTGAGTGAAAGCCGAAAAGAAGCTCAATCTTCGATATGCAGAATCTTTAATGCCAACGAGACTTTGTTGTTGTTATTGTTTTGCTATAATTGTTGTCTTATTGCCCCATGCTTATTTTTAAAGCAAAAGGGTTTTGTATAATATATAATAATAAAGAATGAAACATTTTGAATAGTTTAAAATAAATTGTGATTAAATTACAATGGTTTAAAAGAAAGTTTTTAGTGTATCAAAATTTGAATCGCACTAATGACTTTAAATACAAACACTTGCTTGACTGCGCTAAATTTCTACATACTATAAAACCATTTTAGTAAAACGTAGGAGCAATAAATAAAACAAACCTTACTTAACAATTCTCTTAATTATTATTTAACCTTTTTACATGCATGTACAATATTTATTTATACTTATTTAGTAAACGTATTATAAGTTGATGGTTTTTATTATAACAAAAATACCTTTTAATCAAAGTCTTTGCCTTAAAATTGTTAATGTTTAACTAAATTTATTAAAACGGTAAATTATTTAGATAGTTGTTTGTTCTAAAATAAATAATTTATAAAAAGAGAAAACGCATAATTATTAGTAAGTAACAAAAAATAATTAAACTAAATGTAACTAATATAAATTAAATCAAAATGTTTAAAAATATATAAAACTCTATGGTTTGTAAGATTTTAGAATTGTAGTTTTTTGAATATTTTTATTTAACCACAGTTTACATAAACAAATATAAATAATTTTACAAATAAATAAACCAAATAATAACAATTAATAAACCAAAATATAAAAAAAATATTTAAATAATTTTTTTAAATAATTAAATAATTATTTTTCTATAGATTTAATTACATTTTTAAATTCTTCAAGCGATATAAATCCCTTTTTTGTTTTGTCTGCTTCACAAATCATATCTTTAATTTCGTTATCGCTTAATTCTAACTTTAATTTTTGTAAAACACATTTCAATTTATCAAATGTAATGGATCCATCTTGATTTCGATCAAAATATTTAAAAACTTCATTCAATTGAAAGCTATCAAAACTGGTAGATAAGATGAGCGGTTTTATAAAGTTAGAAAATTCATAAAAATCAATAATTCCATCTTTGTTTATATCCAAAACGGACATAATGTTGGATGTTTCTTCTAATGTACACGGTTTATTAAATATTTTCATTGTTAATCTCAATTCTTGAAATGTTAGATATCCTTTCTGTTTACGATCAAATAAACTAAAAATATCTCGTAATTCGGCGAGTTGTTTTTTGTCAAAATTTTCTGTAAGCATTAAAACTAAACTTTAAAGCTATTAATCTTATTATAAATATAATACGGTTAACCGCTTAATATTTAATTAATGTACACATTAAAAATTATTGTTTATTGATTAAAATGAATGATAAATATTTTTTTGCATTTTGCGTAAATTTATTCTACTATTAAGTATTAAGTCACACGACGTAATAATATTAGCTATTATCATTATTGTTACTACAAAACCCTTTTGCTTTAAAAAAGAATGGGACAACAAGGTAACAATAACAGCAAAAACGAATCCCCATAATTCAAGAAACATAAGATAAAAAAATAATTTCATGTGCTTGAACATTTTGCCAAAATCTTTGTTTAATCCGATAAGACATTTATTTTAATTAGATCTTTCTAAATGGTTTCTAACCAAATTTTCTTTAATTTGCCAATTTTTATTTTGCTATGTTTAATTATTTATTCTAAAATTGGTCTCCTTGGTCTTTTTGACGATAAACGTAGAATTTGACCAAGTAATTTTTTGTCTAATTTGATTTTATATAGTAAACAAAAGTCAGTTCTTTACATGAGTACATTATTCGAAATGTGAATACATCACGTAATTTGTAAAATAAGACGCCGGAGGTAAAAAAAACATCTACTTTATCATTAATCTTGTTGTTTGCTACTACATTTTACTTCCATTTATTGCCATCGGAATGATAGTTGTAGATACGTACAAAAAAGTTTTCTTTTTAAGCGGATGAAAGAATATAACTATATTAATTTGAGTTTATAAAAGGCTAACATTGTCTTTCTAGGTTTTGTTTTAACATTTTTTTCTGTTTTTCTGTTTTACCAATAATATTTTCAAGATATGTAAAAAATAACGAATTCAATATCTTGTCCACTAATTTTAATAAACAAATCATTTGGCTTTATACACAACACTTTTGTATTTAAACAATTAATCCGTAAACCAACACGAGTACTAATATCACTGAGGCGTGTTGTTATACTGCATTATTTCTGTTGTCTCACTGATTAGACCTATATAATTTGCAATAATCTAAATCAGTTAATTTGACATAGTTTCACTTTATGCAATACGACAAATTATTCATGGACTAAGTCATAATAAAATCAATTGCCAAAAAAAGCAGAAACGGTGACAACATATATCCTTCCGGTACTCTTGTGACAATTTTGAACATTACAACGTGATCACTATCTGTTCAAACACAACAACTTGAATTTTGGTATAACAAACGCCTAATATTTATGCATTGATAAGATTTCTGTAACTGAATTAATTTATGCAATTTAAAGGTTGAAAAACAATAAGGCAGGAGGACTTGACGAGATAACTGCAGAGATGCTCAAACATGGAAGTGATATTGTAGCATGTGAGTTTGCTTATTTATTTAATCTTATATTGTATAATGAACAAATGCCAAATGATTGACCGCAAGAAATAATTGTTTCTCTTTCCAAAAAAGAAAATCTGAACGATTGCAATAATTGGTGCGGAATAACTTTATTGTCTGTTCCTGGTAAGGTGTTTTGTATAGTAATTTTAAATCGTTATCATTATCAAAATCTATGAGAGTATTTGGCAAAAACTGATTAAGTACTTTTTTAAAATGCTCTACTTATATGGATAATTATTCATCATCTGTTAGATATAAACTACCATCTTTTCCTTTGATTGGAATATCGGTGTTCTTTCTAACTTCCGACCGTTGTTTCATAATTGTATACAGTCTTGAAATTATTTTTTGCTGCTGCCTAATCTGCTTCTTTGTATCTGCTTTCTAACCAACCATTCTTATCTTTGAGACAGCATTTTTTAACCGGTTTATTTAAAGTTCTATACTTATCATCAAATATTTTCCAGATAACAGGATTGTTAAATTAATCTCTCTCTAATTTTGTTTTCTTTCTGAGATCAGTTAGTTTCCAGGAGACTGATGAAATTCATTGTTTTTTTGTAGAGTGACATCTTCTACCCAACACATTTGCAGTACAGTCTAAAATTGTTTTATGAAAAAATTTACATTGAACATCTGACCTTTTTCCCCTTTTCAGATTTTAAAATGTATATTTTAAGGAATCGTAAAATTAGTTTGAGATATTTGAATGCCTAAGTTTCTCACACAAAAATGGAAGTAATGTTTTGTTGCTTCTATTCTCTTTAATTTTAAACAAAAATTTTCATTAACAAGATTGTTATCAGAACTAAAATCTGCACCGCGATATGCACGTACATCTTGAAAAAATGATTACCATTTTGTGTTAATACAAATGTAATCAGTCTCACTTGCTTGTTTTCCATCAGGAGAAACCCACGTTGCCTTGTGTATATTTTTGTAAACAAAAAATGTGTTGCCAACACTTATTCCACAATGACTGTTTAGCATCAGCAACCTATAACCCGGATCAGCATAGCCATGTGGTCCAACATTTTCTAAATAACAGGATTGTGAGATTGATTTCTCTCTAATTTTGTTTTCTTTCTGAGATTAATTAGATTCCAGGATAATAGTGAAATCAATTGTTTCTTTGTAGAGCAACATCTTCTACACAGCTCATTTACTGAACAGTCTACTACAAAAAATGTGTGTACATTCCATGTTCTAACAATGGTTTATGTTTTGGATATTCTTCAAATCAAAGGTTGAGCTTCCTTTCAGCATTTGCTCAACCGTGTAATCTATGTAAATGCAATCACTTCTTTGCCGTTGTTAACCGGAATAGCGTCTTCTTATTTCAGTAGCAGTATAAACATTTTACAGAGGCCACGTTGCTAACCTTGCGCTCAAACCCTCTTCTTTTATCCAGGCTTGGGACTGGCTAGAGTAAATCATTTTTTGATTTAATTATTGTACAAGGTCCATGTATTTATTAATTTTTTTAACTTTTGATTTCTTTTAATGCAAATACAACTCTATTTCAATTGTAAATGCTCTGTAACGGAAACAAGAAACTCAAATACCATCTACATATTAAACGTTATATTTCTATTATACATTATACAAGTAACACGACGCTTAAAAATAGAAACAATATTATAATAAAAAATGTGATAAAAACATTTAAGACTAAATTAGTTTTTGCTAAAACATTTCTATCGTATTTTATTTGAAGACATTCTTAATTTGTTATTTTATTTCAGTATTTGTTTATTAAAAGCTGAAATTCAACTATAAATTTATTTATCAATAATTGCACGGGTATGTTTGTGTTTCTTAAATTTTTTTTGTGTTGTTTAAAACTTCAAATTAACATAAGTCTATTTTTCTTAATCTTTTAGTTTGTTAGTTTTTAAAAATATATCACTCGTAAGGTGAGGCACCCGTCCATTAAAGCATTATTCATCATTTTCTCTTTTTTTGTTTTTTGATAATTATTGTAATACGTAACTTATTTTATTATTATTTTTGTATGTTTATAATTTTTTCTCTTTTTCTATAATTGTTAATTTCCACTATTTACCTTGATTTTCTCTTAATTTCTTTTTTTTCTGTGATTAATCCCCCTTTACCTCACTATCCCTTTTATATTTCTCCCTTAAAGAAAGCAAAGTAGCTTTCTTCAAATATGTTATTCGGCCATTAATTGACTATTACTGCTTTCTTTACGATTTCATATTAAAAAAAATTTAATAAAAATTAAAATGTTCAAAGATATTTTACATAAATGATTATTGGTTTTTCAACAAATATGAGCTACAAATAAAGAATTAAATTGCTCAATCTTGAGTCTCTACGGTTAAGAAGGATCAAAATGAATCTATTGTTATTCCTCAAATCAATTTTCAATAATAATTTGAACTATTCAATAAAATTTGATGTAAATAAATTTAAACGTAAGCTAAAAAGTAGAAAATATTGCATCATAAATCTTCCCTAAGTGCAAAATTTTTCTCAAGTAAATATTATAAAATGTAGAATAATTTACTAATCAATTTAAGAACAATACAAAATTTCAAAGCTTTCAAAAATAATTTTTAAAAATAAATTAACATCGACACTGTCCCCAACATGATTAATCATTCAACGTTTGACTATTCTGTGGGTCTATAAGAAAGTCGTTTCATTACTTTGCTTATTTAAAAGTTGCAATTCACTTATCTAAATATAAAAAACTATTTTATGCATTGCTTACCGCCATCTAATTACTGTATACAACTTTATTCTTTTTTCTTTATATAACCCCCATATTTCTAATAATCCGCTTTTAACAACCAAATCATTTTCAAATTATTTTTAGTTCAAATTGTGTGGGTAAATATTACCTTCTAACAAAAAATATACACTTTTATTATGTACATATTTTCTTAAAATTTATGTAACACAATTAATATTTTATTATATATATATATACAACATCAAAAATTTTATAGTTTGTGATCAGATCTGTAAATTGGTCTGTACCTCAAAAAAAGAAATAATGTAAAACATTTTTTTTAATATAATAATAATAATAATAATAATAATAATAAATACAATTTTATAATAAAAGCTAAATTTACGTATTTCAGGATCAGGTCGGTACACGAGGTGCGTAGGACTTTATCCTTTTAATCCTCGGTTCTCAAAGTATTTGAAACTTTGAAATCGGGGAGAATAAAGAGGGAGGAAAAAAGCTGGGACAAGAAAAATAAATAATTGTGAGAAAAAAGTAATAATAATATGGTGGAAAAAAGTGAAGGAGTAAACTAGAAATTAAATGAAATTGGAGAGCATGTGTTGGTCATTATTTATCTTAAATGACCCTAAGGATTTAGAATTGACTACATGACTGGGAAGCTTATTCTATTCTGTAATGGATCTGTGTGTAAAATGATTTAGTCTAACACGAGTGAGAGCTCTGAGTTTGTGAATCTTTAAACAATGTCCCCTAAGGTTACCATTATTTACATTAAAAAATAAGAGATCCTATTGCTCACGAATAACTGATATATTAAGATTAAGTCGCATTGGAGTCTCCTATCTCCTAAAGGAAATAATTTTAATTTTTGTAAACGTTCAGAATACGACTTGTAACAAAGCTCATAAGGAAGTCTGGAGAGCATCCTTTGGACTCTTTCCAGTTGATATATATCACCCTTCTGAGATGGGGCAGTTACCTGGATACAGTATTCTAAATGTGGTCTTATATATAACATAAATAGTAGTCGAAAGCTGTTTATTGGAATTTTGCCTAAATTGCGTCTAAAAAACTTAATCAGGCTAAAACACTTTTGGGTCGCTAATTTGTAATGTAATGTAAAGACTAGGGATAACGTAAATGTAACACCCAGATCTTTAACCACTTTTACTGTTGCAATAAATTTATCCCGAATTGTAGATGTCACCCCCGAGGATAGTCCAAAAGTTATATGCTTACACTTTTCTAAATTTAAAGAAAACTTATTTTTAACCGACCAAGGATAAATATTATTAATATTTTGTTGCAAAAGTTCCGGGTTTGTGCCCCAGATTTTAACATTATTCGCATACAGCAGAATGTTTGATTAAACTTTCGCAGATAGATAATTGACAAACAAGATGAAAAGTAGGAGACCTAGGACTGATCCTTGTGGCACACCTGATGTTATTTTGCATTAAATAGATAACGTGTTGCCGAGCCTAACTCTGAAATATCGATCTTTCAGAAAATCACTAATCCAATTTAATAGAGGATTACCTATGTTAAAAGTCTTTAACTTAGCTATTAGGAGAGAGTATGAGACTTTATCAAAAGCTTTAGAGAAATCGAAGTAGATAGCTTCAACGCATGGGTGTTGCTCTAAATCACTAGTTAGAGCGTTAGTAAATTCTAATAACTTAGTTAGACATGAACGAGAGGGGATAAATCCATGCTAAGCAGGATTTATTAACTTCTTATCCAGGAGATAGTTTACTAAATATCCTTTAATAAGTCTCTCTAGTACTTTACTAGATGCAGGTAGAATGCTAATCGGCCTGTAACTATTAAGATTAAATCTGCTGCCTCGCGAGGTGAGGCGCGCGTCACGCTATACGTCCATTGGAGCGTTATTCATCCTTTTCTCTTTTCTTCTTTTTTGATGATTATTGCAGTGTTTTTGCATTGTAATACGTAACTTGTTTTATTATTATTTTGCATATTTATAATTTTTGCTCGTTTTCTATAATTTGTTAACTTCCACTATCTACCTTGATTTTATCTTGATTTCAAATATTTTTTCTGTCACTAATCCCCCTTTACCTCACCATCCATTTCATTTTTCCCTCTGAAAATTTGAGACAATTTGAGAACCGAGTACTAAAAGGCGTTTTGGCCTACTCAACTCGTGAAAAATCCTGAAAATCCTGAAATCCTGTTTTATGAATTGGCCTGATGTAAACTAATTTCCTGACTTCTGGTATTTGCCTACTAAGAAGGGATACATTAAATAAATGATAAAAAACTGATGCCAATACATCGGCACACTCCCTAAGAATTCTAGGGTAGATACCATTAGACCCGCATGAGTTAGATTTTAGACGCTTAAATTATTTACAGACCATATCCTTAGTAATTTTAAAATTACCTAAACTAGTAGTAGGATTGGTAGAACAGCTGGCTACCATCTCTCCAGTGCAAAAAACTGACTTAAAGTATTTCTTGAAAGCTTTGCACAAAGATTCAGCTAATAGAAATAAACCATTGCAGTCTTTAATACTAGGAAGAACATATTCCGGACAACGTTATTTTAATAAAATTAAATAGCATTTTTTTATTATTTTTGGCTTTATGTAACAATGTGTTAAGTTTTTTAGCTTTATATCTTTCAATGGCTGCCACGACTTGATTTCGAATATCGATATATTTGTAATAGAAACAAGGCAATTTTGTAGCGTTCCATTTAGTAAATACAGAGTTCCTTTTCTGTATTAACTGCTTAATGCGGCTGGGAAATATCTTTTTATACGAGACTTGATTCTCGAAAGGGACGAATAACCTAATGCTGCGACTAATAATGTCTGTTATATGGGAGTATAGGCAAGTTACATTATCAAAACCTAGTAGATTCCAATTGGCATTAAGGAAAAACTCCCGTAATCATTAAAGTTGGTCTTCCTAAAATTAGGGGAGGGTAATATGTTCCCTTTCTGCAATTTAGAGATAGGCGTGGGGAAATAAAATGAGAAAGACAGGACTGAGTAATCGCTCATTCCCAAGGAAAAGAGAAACTTGATAAAGTCTACTAGTGATGAAATGTTAGTAAAAACAAGGTTTAAACAAGATGGATGGCTCCCAGCTCTATATCTAGTAGGAGAACGGACATGCTGCTGGAAAGCGTGTTTGATACTGAAATTAAGCAGACTGTGTTTAAAGAATATTTAAGGCCCCTCAAGGGAATTCCAGTTAATCGAGGGAACATTAAAGTCCCCCATTAAAACAATGTACTTATGAGGTAGGGAGGCGAGGAAAGAGAGTTCTTTTACAAGAGATCTATCTAAGGCCTTTGAGAGAAAAGGGGGTCTATACAAAATAGAAAAGAGAGGTAATTTTCCCAAAGCCAATGGAATCTCTAAATGCAGAAGATCATACCCCTTTAACGTATCACCTAAACCTGGTTTAAAAATAGAGAACTGTAGGGAGTTTTTGACATAAAAAACACACCCTCTACACTTACCCCTATGCGAGTCCCTACTAACAATATTGTACCCATGAATGCATATTTCACTATCTAAAATTTCATCAGTGAGCCAAGTTTCTGTAACCCCAATAATGTGTGGTTTATAAGAGGTAGCTAAACACTTAAACTCAGACAACTTATTCTTAAGACTACTTAGTCTTAGTGTACACAACTTTGAGTGCTACGGAGTCATTAGTAATGGTGAATTTTGTCTTAGTCAATGTCTTAATGGGACGTAGATTAGACCCCAAGGCGAAGGGGGAAAATCCTGATTGATTCTATTTAGCCTTGTTGGGGATATTACCTAGGGAAAAAGACCGCTTAGGCCTTTTTTCTGGTGGTAGATCTTTAAAAAGTCTTAGGTTGAAAGATAGAGAACTTTTAATACTAGGCCAGCTCTTAAAAAAGTCTAATACATGTTGAGGCAAAGGGAATTTGACAAGTAACGGGGGGCAGAATGAACTAGTTTACAATGAATCCTACTTACTTTAATTAAAGGTGCAGGATGGAGAATATCTTTACACATATCAGATATGATTTAATGACAATTGGTCACTGTATCGGGCATACCCTTAATGGTAATATTACATGCTCTTTGTTGTTTAGTAACAATTCTTTAGAGGCGTTAAGAATCTCTTTCTGAGAAAGTTTTAACGCACAGTTTGCACTGCATTAGCTGGGCAGAGCATGGAGATATGAGATTTTAACTCAATTGTTTTCTTATAGATATTCCTAATATCGATTGTGAATGCATCAAATTTTTGTGCAAAAGCACAAATTTTTTTACACATTATAGCGTTGTTACAATTATCTAAATATTTATAAATGTTATCCACTTTATTCTCAAACAAGTCGCCTGTTTCTTTAATGGGTTTGCATTTTTTATGCAAACATTCCCTACAGATAAAATTTTTATCTGAATAAGCGTAAAAAGCATAACTAGTTATTGAAAGTCCCGTACAACATTCATGAAACCATAAATCACATGAGGAACACATTATCCCAATTTTTACAGGTTTGCTGCATCTACGCCGTCCACAGTAATTTGAGTGTGAATCCATTTATATGCATCGAAAACAAAACAAAAAATATTTATCAATAATAAAAACAATGGCTTTTTTAAACAAATAGTAAAAAAAACCAAAGATTATTTTTTTAAATATGCAAAATGCAATCTGATTAAAAGGAGAGCAAAAAATCAAACTTATCGTGAATCGAAAATCGCGCGCGGTGTTTAATTGCAATTTTGTTTACATCGTAATACATTTTATTTTACCATAAATTATTACGTAATTATTACAAATTAAAAAACTTTTAAACCAAACTACAAATAATTACATTTTTTTATTTGTGTAATATTTGTGTCAACGGTTTTCAGTGAATATTTTAAAATAAAAATGATTTTATTACAATAAACTACTGATAATGTTAATTGTTATACAAGTATTTGTAGTTAATGTTTTTTTATATGAAATTATTGGTTTAAGCACTTAAATCACACAATATTAATAAATTTAATGTTTTTCAAGATTAATAAATAACATTTTTATAATAATCATTAAAAAATTAATATATATGTATTTAATTTGTATTAAAAATTACTTTTTTAATTAAAAATAATTTTAATTGTATATAAAAAATAATTAATTCTGCAATTTATAAATGTAGGTTTTACATTTGCTAGCGTATGACCTTGCCTGTTAAAATCACCCACATGACTAGTGATCCTATTAGGGGTCCGAATGTTTCGGGCCGAGTTTGGAAGAATGTTCGTACGCAAAGGTGATTAACATTTTTAGATATGTTTGTTTTTAAATACGTTAATTTTGTTGAATCCTGAATTATTGTACACGTTTTAAATGTATTTGAAATACTGATATTTATCATTATTTATTTGCAAGTTGGTACACGAGATAGATGAAAGAAATTTTATTTGTTTATAAGTTTAGAAATTAAAGAGGAAGTGAGCAAATAATAGGATTTGTATGTAACGAAATATAAATTCAATGAAATTTTGATGTGTTTGTCAGTTTAAAGGTGATGGTAATGATTACGAGGATTTAAGCAATGTTTATAAAGTTTTAATGTTTTATGATAGTAATATTTTGACCATTTCTCCTCCACGTGGTGCATTCTGGACTGGGTGTCTATATGCGTCTAAACTACTAATAGCAAGGATCGAGTAAACAACGGTTTAACTGGTATAACTTGTTTTATTATTGCTTTTGTATATTTATTATTTTTGCATTTTAACCATATTCCTCGAATTCGCCTTAATTTCCAAATTTTTTCTTCGACGTACCCGCTCGCTTGCTTTTGTTAGATTGCCTAATTTGTATTTTTATCTTACTTTTATTATAATTACTGTTGTTTGCTTTTATATTTTCTGTAAATTTTGTTAAATCCAGTTTGTGCGATACTATTAGATAACCATTTTTGAAATTTTTAACACTTCCTTTCGGATTTGTATATTGATAGTTTTTTCAGATTACATTTTCTCGATTATTCTGAGCTCCGAAGATAAGTATTTCGAGCATATCGTTTTGTGGATTATAAGGGCGTTAGAAGACAGTAAAACCGTTATATTACGCACCACATCTAATAAATTGTTTTTTTTTTAATTTAAGAGGTTTAGCGGGGCGTTTTTATCATGATTCATTTACTCATTATGGTTGGTAATACACGATAGCCGTAAAGCCACAAGCTACTGAGCAACCAAGATCATACAACTTAATAGGAAAAGGTATTCGTGACACCACATTTTTAACGAAATCCGCGTCTCAATATTACACACACTACATGTAAGATTTTTTATTCAACCCTCCACAGAAATTGTAGCTGATATTCCTACTAGTTGGTCTATGGTTTAATCTCGGTTAACTGGAATCAGTATCCTCAAAAACCACTGTCTTACAGAGGGATTTGGAATGCATTCCAGGTATCATAGTCACATCTTTCAGCAATTTCTTTAATCAAACTAATTCTGAAAACTCGAGGATGGTGTCACATGTATGTATCCAGGACAGCATCCATTTAAGTACGTTTTGAACCACCTTTCCCTTCTTCCAATCGGTATTTGGACAAACCAGGGTTACAATACTTGAGATTGCATCAGGATTTCCACGAAGAACATGTCCAAACCAGCGCAAACTTCGTTGTCGCGATACCAATGAAGGAATATCATGAAATTGAAGGTCATTTCGAATTTGGCGGTTACTGATCTTTTTCGTCCAATCCCTTGATACGGAGGATGCAAAATGGGCGTTGTGCTAAATGTATCTGAGACATCTTACTTCAAATTTATCAAACTGCTTGATCTCTGATCTTGTAAGAGTCCATGTTTCAGCTGCGTACAGAAGTACTGTGCAAACCAATGAAGAGAAAATGTTCATCTTTGTGTTTGGGTTGATGGCTTTAAGTTTCCATAGTGGATCGACAAGCTTTCTAAACGCAGTAGCAGCCAAACAAATTCGACGATTTACTTCATTGGAAGTAATTGAAGAGCCCAGATACGTAAATTCCTTTACATTGGGAAGCACAACATCATTTAATACAATCTTTGCATTAGGAGCTTGAGACGACATGACAGATTTTTTTTTTGAGTTGACCTTGATCATATTTACCGGAAACTTTCACAAAGAAATCCAATGCATGCTGCACCTGAACTTCGTTCTCAGCTAGAAGTACAGCATCATCAGCGTATTCTAAATCCGTAATGGGCTTAGTACCAACATACATACCTTCCATTTGTACAGAGATCTTGGCAAATATAGCATCAATTGCATAGTTGAACAAAAGTGGAGCAGTTCAACGGATATTGGATAAATTGCCGAATGAACTGTCAAGTATGAATTGGTCTTGCAGCCATCCTGTTGTGATTTCAGGATGGTTCTAAGTCTGATTAAAGTGGAGTAATTAGTCTTTGTTAGAAATGCCGGATAATCCAACTTTAACTTTGATACCACGGTATAGTTGATCCAATTTCTTGTAAACCTTTCCACAATCGTTATGGCGAGCAGAAACGTCTAGCTCATGTGCTACAGAGTCCCAATGGTTTTGCTCGTCCTCCTCATAACTGTTTTGAAATTCCGCACGCAATGTCTTTGCTTCACTTTTTCTTGGAGCTTTCTTTGCTTGTGTATAAAGATCTCGAAAATTGGTGGACAACCAGTTTGGGCCTTTGAAGTTAATTGAACGAGGAAGCACCAAACTAGCTGTATCAATCTTTTGATTCAGAGTGTTCCAAAACTGATTTATTCCCATATCACAGTTTGGGACAGCAACTGAAGCTGGTAAGTAAGCTTTGGTAAACTTGGTAGCATAGTTGTTGTTTGTGAGCAGAGAGTAATCCGGAGCAGGAATACCGGGTCTAGTCTTGGTAGTTCTTAAGCGTAGCGGAAACGAACAAGAGGCAAGTGAATGATCAGAGTCATTCTCACTACCCGTTCGGCAGCCTTTATATGCGCAGGAATTTCTTACTGTACTGAACCAACCTGTACTAATCGAAACGTAATCGATTTGGGAGGAAAATCTACCACAGCTTGGATGAAATGTCAAATGTTTCACAGGGTGTTGGAAAAATGTGTTTGTGAGAACCATATTGCACCTTGCTGTGAATTCATTTAACCTTTTTTCCGTTCTCACATTGCGCCATTTTGTCCAAGGGCCAACGCAGGGATGGTTGACAGTTACACCGCTGTGGACTCGGTCCCTGCTGTTAATAGTCTAGAATGCCTAAAGGTATCTAGTCTAGGATGCATCATGTGAAGGAATAACAGTCAGGAGTATCACCATCAGTGGAGTTTGAGACTTTATAAGCATTACTTAAATCCTCAGGATCATTTAACATCATAGGATCACGGAAACATGGTTCTCGGATTACATTGATAGTGAGATGCATATCCCGGGATATAGTCTACCTACATTCCTTGATGGGTATATTTTGAGAGTGCTTTATATATTAACTATTCCACTTTTTCCACAAAAAGTGGTACAAATTGAACACAATATTTTTTATTTGGTAGCCAATTTCACCTCAGGGTCCCAGAATCCATGGTTATTTAACTTGACATATCCAACAACAAACAATGCGTGTAATAATGTTAAATATAAATTTTCCCTATACTTCTATATTGATTTAGAATTACGTACAAATGTAATACCTGTCAGCGGTAAATACTAAACAACTTCATAAGTACTTGAACAAAATCAGTTCCAACAAACAACTACTCTTCAACGTGGTCTTTATCACACAAGAAACAGCAGATAATATTGTAGATAGTTGTTAACAAATTAAAGAATTGAGATACATTTTAGCGCTGTGATCGATGTAGTTAGAGCGATAAACTTGAATCTTAGTGGCTGTGTTCGAGTTCACCGCCAATACTAAATTCTGGTCTTCGTTTGGCTTTGCTAATTTCAATTTACTGGAAACTGTTTGTCGTAAAACATTGAAGAAGCATAAACAATGTATTACTCTAATGCACAACTTATTATTTTGGTTTTTAGACATAGTTCGATGAAAAAGGACAAGGGTTTGCGAAGGTCCTATGAACAACGCCGAAAACTTCAACAAGAATTGAAGAAAATTCGCGAAGACGATTTGGCACGTAAAACGGCAATGGCCGAGCGCAAACGTGCAAAACGACTACGCGAAGAAGAAAAGAAACAAAGGAAGTTAGAGAATGAACGGAAATCTGAAATTTACGAAGTGGTGAGTTTTATTTGATGGATATAATTTGTTTTTATTAGATCAAAAATCCAGCTAAAATAAAACGAATGCGCAAAAAGCAACTGAGAAGTATTACGAAACGATGAACGTGGTATTGTACAAAGGCTTCTTAAGAGATAATTTGTATATTGAAACCTAAATATAAATTTTATTTAAGATCAGTATGATCGATTTTTCAATTAAATTGAATTCTTTATAAATCTTACTTCCAAACTACAGGGAACGGGTTCAGTTTTCTAAGTGCTTAAAACGGCATTAGTTATAAAGTACATTTTGTGTCTTTAGTTCTCTTAATTGTTTCCATATTTGCCGAGGGTTTCGAGTTCCGTACCTCCATGTGGTGCATCATACATTCCGGATCAGGAAGCAAGTGTGTGATAAACATCCCTAACCGGTTATTATCACCCAGGATAGTCCAAATACCAAAACGTCCACAAAAATCATCAACTTTTACAATGTGTACTTAATGAATGACACTTGAGGTGTGCTGATATTAAATGTTAATTAGATCCCGAGTTAAACTCCTCCAATGATCTCTGTTGGTTGCATAGGGTAAACAAACGGACACCCAATTAAGTAATTCATTTGGATAAAGGGGCTTAGCATAAATAAAAGGACTGAGTTTGCGTGGTAAGGGGGAGACCGACTCCTACTTAGCGCGTCCACAGATGGCGGATAGTGGAAGGACCTTTAGCAATAAAGGTTAGTCGTGAATAAGGCTGTGCCAAATAAACAGCCGTGGACCAAACGGATACTCAGGTCTTAAGGTCGTTAACGCGTTGACAAGAAGGCGATAACGGTTATCGGTGTCGCCCTGAGTATTATTAGCAAGCAGCCCTATTTAGGGACAGCACTGCTTGCTCCACCCGGAGGGGCCTAGAAAACATGGTTTAAAAATTGCTCAGGATGGCTGGCCACGGCTAACTGGTCTATATATTCGCGGTCAAAACTCTTCCAAAAATCAATTAAATACCGTGGTCAACAGGGCAAATACTGATGATCAAATTCAAAAAACAATAATTGTCAGAGCTCAAACAAGACAGGTGACTCGCGACGCTACTACCTGCTCTGTGTATATTACTCGCGATAATGCACCGGTTATTAAATCTAGGATTTGCCCATTAAAACCTATTTAAAAAGAATAAAATTCAATAAACTTTAGAAATTATTCGTTTACCCAAAAATATGAATTTAGATATGTTGTTTATATATATATTTATCCGTAAGACAGAATTATATAGAATTCTATAAAACTTGTTTGTTATTTTAAATAACTACTTAGATGCATGAATTGTTTAAGGGTTCATATATATTCATTTTGGTTGGTGACGTAGTCACCTCTTCATTATTTCCCATATTTATATGACATGTAGAACGATCGATTTCGATGGCTTAACAAGCGTAGACAAAAGTGGAAGAATAACAAAGTTTCTTGGCATCCTTGTGACGTCGCCACTTTTTGCAAAGATTTAAGAGGCCGCCTGATTTGTTGTCAGGGTTATCTCCCTTAGGCCAAGGGCTACACATGGTATACGTATACCTTTAGATATTTTTGAAGTATCCTGGGTATGTCGTAGCTACCCGCCGTAGCGGAAGCCCAATTATACCGCTGTGCATTAGGACCCCGCTGTTATTAGTCTAGATTCCTGTTGACACCTAGTCCAGGATGCACCACGTGGAGGACGAACAATCAGGAATATGACTATCATTGGAAATTGAGTCTTTATAACCATTACTCAAATCCTAAGGATCATTAGCTTCCCTTATATAATATGCAAAACAAACGCAAACCATCTACGTGTTGCTTGTAAGAAACTTCATTAAAAACAAATAATAGTAAGAAAGTACGTTAAATTAATATTATTTAACAAAATCCAGAACTTTTTTCATTTGATATAAAAGAAAATAATTTTTGGTTTATTAATAAATACAAATATTCTATATTAGACAATTTGCCAATGTAAGAAAATGAATTCAAGTTATATATTATCTTCAACACAAGCAAACAACTTAAGAAACAATCAACGTCATGAATGTTGTACATAAGTAAATTGCCTCTCAATTTTGTGCTTTATATAGACGGCACCAAAATTTTCATAATACGATAAAATAGGCTAAATAGCTTGGAAATAATTTAGTTCGATTTAAAATTCTAAAACTGATATTAAGTAATAAACAACTAAATCAATAAAATTGTGTGCTAAAACAACCTGAAAATGTGAAGTGATGAAGAGAGTTTTTGAAAACGTAACATTGAGTGCGAATGAAATCTGTTTGAGATCACCGGAAATTCTAAGATTACATTTGAAATATTTTTGGACTTAGATAAGTAATTTGTGCTTGCAGAATATAGTGTAATCATCATGATATGAGTCACTCTTATTGAACAAGGAGTGTACATCAAGTAATAGTTCTTTATTTTACACGTTAAATACTGTTAAATAGTATAAGTGAGATGAGGAAATCAGACTAATAAAAACCGTTAGTTATGATTAACGCCACAAAATCCAAAAATTGTCGATTAGATTCCGCTTTCCACAGTCAGAGTTGAACGAATTTTTTGTAAAAAACTCCAATCGTTGACTGTAATGAAGCCGTAGGCGTACAGTGTGTTCAACCTACACACACACACATATATATACATATATATATATATATATATATATATATATATATATATATATATATATATACATACATATATATATATATATATATATATATACAGGGTCTAAAATGGGATTTGTCAATGAAGTCTTATTTTTTAATTTTTTGTTTTAACTTGATTTATTTTTTGAACAAAGTAATTATGCCAAAATAGCATAGGTTATCAATACTTGAAGTTAATTGTTTTTTAAGTTTTTTACAATTATAAATATTTATGTGTCTTGGAGTTTTTGGATAAATAGCATTCAAATAGGTAAATGGTAATAGTTACAATAAAAAATTATATACATATAGTTAACTATATAAAAACGATTACGTAACAATAATTTCAAAAAAATATTATTTAATTACATAATTTGACAAGTGTTTACATAATCTAGTACATGTTACTGCATACACTTAATTTATAGCAAACTAATTAATTTTAAAATTTTGTATGTATATAAAATTTAGCATTAATTATTATGTGAAAAGATCAAATAAAATTTTTAATTTCACCTTGGCATAAGTTTGAACAAGTTAGTAGTTGTTTAAATGTAAATTATATGAAATATGTAGGCATAAAAATAGATAAAACTATACATTTTCAATATTTAAGGTAACAATCACTGCTTTCTACAATTTTCTCAAAGCGTTTAATGTAGGGGCTACGTACGTTTTTAAACTTAATGACTCTAACGTTGAGTACAAAATTCATAAATAGGCACACGCTTATTTTCAATTTGTCTGAGTGGAACATGTCTTATGGCGCTCTAGACCAACTAGTAGAATAGTTGGATTCATACATGTCTGTACTGGCGTGGGAATTAATGAAAGTTAAAATATGTACAAAAACACAATTTATCATCTCACTTTGGACAAGCCCTGATCAATTGTTCCAACACTTCTTTCGTAATTTCTCGACAATGACTAATCCTCAAGCAACGCAAACAGGAAGCCGGAGCATTCATCAAATGCGACAGTCTAAAATAGCAACGAAAAACGACAGTTCAATATGCTTCAGGTTTTCAAAATCCTCCAACAACAAACCATTTAACTTACCCTTTTTGTGTCACCGAAGTGCAGCTCACGTCAAGTTGCTCCAACTGATTGCATGTTTTCGCCAAAGCTTCCATCGAGATGTCACCAACAGCAGACAAGCCACACAAATCGAGGACGCGTAGATGGGGTAATTTTTGTAACATTTGGACAATGTCATGTTCGCGTTTCAACGAGTGCATGTTGGCCAAAATGACTTCTTCCAAATAGGGGCATTTGGTAGCTAATTGGCCAAGGGTATCGTTCTCGCCTAACGTTTGAGTACCTCTCAAGTCCAAAGATGACAAGTGAGGTAGCTTAAAAATAAAATGAACAAGTGGAAAACAATTTTCAATTGTTATTGATAGTTGTCTAATTTTGATTGATGCAATTGGATTTGAGTCTTAATCAATCTCTCGAGGGACATCGTAGTCTGTGGGTTTTTTCCTACTCAAGTACATTCATGTAAACCACTTTCCTCGTTATTTCTTTAGTAACAAATTAAGTGTGCGATTTCTGGTCTGACACATGAATTTTCTACTTTTGTTCATTCATTTCATTTTGGTTGGTGACGTGGTCACCTCTTCATTATTTCCCATATTTATACGACATATAAACGATCCATTTCGATGGTTTGATAAGCGTAACGTCAACGTAGAAGAATAACAAAGTTTCTTGGCTAGTAGACGGCATCCTTGTGACGTCGCCACTGTTAAACACAGGCAATATTAGTTTCATCAGACTCATCTGTAAATTTAGCATGAATATAGTACTAAATTGGTATGCATGCTTTAAATTTGATAACCTAACGAGTATAGTATGAATTAATTTTAAATTCCATTTAAACTTGGCAACACAAACGTTTGTTCAATTACTTACCTTTCCCACGAGTTCAAGCAAACCGTCGGATGAAAGATGATGAAGATGACCAAAAGCCAAAGCCCTCAATTCCTTACATCGTCCGAGCAAGCTGAATATGCTCGAATTGAGACGAAAACAACCAAATAATTCTAAACGCTCCTAAAATAATCATTAAGAACGCGAATTAATGATGGATACAGATAACACATCTATTACCCTTGATATATTATTGTAACGAATGAAATAGAAGTGTTTGAATTTTAAATATTGGTCATTTTTTATAGAAGCTTAAATTACAGTGAAATATAAAACCGGATATCAGTTTGTAAAACATTTGCAAAATATTTTATGCATCGTACTGTAACGCACATACAATTTCCAAGAAGTTCGTTAAGTTAAGTATCAAACAAAATACAGTATATCCATGTTTTGGTTACCAAATAGTTTCTTGTATTATACACTACAAAATACTGAACAATAAAAGTAATCGCTTTTTTGTAACCATTTGGCTCAGGTGCTTTGGTATGTTGATATAGTGTAATGCAATCTAGATGTTTATAAAATATTTACATGATTTCTCAATTTATATGTTTTTTTCATTGGAACGTTAGCGATCCTAACAATAACAGCAGGGACCGAGTGCACAGCCATATAACTGGGCTTTTACTTGATTCCTGTTCAGTGAATGGGTGCTAACATACACCCAAGTTGCTTAAAAGGTATATCAAGGTAACTTCACCATATGTAGCCGGTTAGGATTGTAGATCCGTCAACCGTCGTCAATCCAAAAGAAGATCACCTCGTAAATT
Organism: Cardicola forsteri; assembly: GCA_025895645.1. NCBI lineage: Eukaryota > Metazoa > Platyhelminthes > Trematoda > Strigeidida > Aporocotylidae > Cardicola > Cardicola forsteri. The sequence goes on along the minus strand of JAKXYG010001174.1, from coordinate 1,231,149 downwards.
CATGAATACTGGCGTCGTCGCAAGGAAGCGGTCTTGTCTTCTAGCCAAGAAACTTCATTTATCCCTTCAGGTTCAATTTGCATCCGACAACTTTTTCGTATAGGAATTCGAGAAGCTATTCAAACTTGGAATTAATGAAGAGGTGGCTCTACCACCAACTTATATTATGCAATGTCATTGCTTCAACTATCCAAGTTCAATTCGCATCGGGTAACCTCTTCACATGGGAATTCGGGATGCTATGCGAACTTGGAATTAATGAAAAGGTGGCTGACATCAACTTTCGTTGCTGTTTCTAATAAAAAACGACTGAACTTTCAGTGATTAAAGAAATAAAGCATATTTATGCTCCACTATTACCGGCGAATAAATGAAATCTTGTTACAACTTAAAAAAACAAGTGTTTATTCAAGTAGAAAACGTTTTTCGCATTTTTAATTCAATTCACTTAAAAATGAAAAATTGTTTTGTTATTGATTTGTAAATATTGGCGCCATCCATCAGTCAAGAAATTTTGTCATTCTACATTTGTTATGCTTATCAAACCATTAGAATCGAACGTTTAATATGCTGCGGTGACCAATACGTCACCAACCATAATGAATGAATGATTTTGAATGTTTTCTCTAATTTTTTACAGAAATGTCAATTTCAAATTTTTTTAAATATTTTTATTTTTAATAAGACGCTTTTTCAGTCACATCATCTTACAGAAAACTCAAATCAGCGAACATAATTATAATCACATTAAAACAAAAGAAATTGATATATATATAATTCTTTTCTAAATTTTGGTTTTTATTAACATAAGGTAATCGCCATGTTAAAGTTGTGCTTAATTATAAATTAACATTACTAAACAATAGTTCAAAAGTATGCTTTTAAGCTAAAGTTATTAATACATTAATCGATTTATAAATACATACAATAAAATTAGTAATTACAATTATATACGTGTTTTCTTTGAAATATAACTTTCTCACTAAGTCTGTAATTTCAAATGAAACCAATCAAAAACAAAAATTGATTTGGACTTAATAATCTCTCAACTTTCCTCAGCATTGATAGGTTTGTATATGCGTATTCACCCTGTACATTACTTTCTATTTTGAATTAAGCCAAATATTTCTAAAAATATCAATAATCAAATAAGTGACAATATATTGCAGATGGTTCTACACTATAAAAATAAAATAAACCTATTTGGTGTTAGTCCTTTTCAAGAGTGTCAATATCATTATTAATTGACTTGTATTCCACTTTACTGTCATTAAATGCAGACACCCCCCTAATTCGCAGCCCTTTACTTGCTGAAAAATGTTTCCACTAAGCAATCAGCCTAGAAAATATTAGCTTATCGATTTAATTCAATGATATCATTTTCATTTAAGTAATTATATATAGTATGTGTAATTAATGTAACAGATTAGATCATGTAGACGATTAAATGCGAATCTTTTATTTATAATAAAAATATAACAAAATCATTCAACACATCTATAATCCTTATAAATATTTAAATATGGTCACTCAAAAACCTTGGGATGCTAATGATCCTGAGGATTTGAGTAATGCTTGTAAAGTCTCAATTTCCAATGATGGTGATATTCCTGACTGTTAGTCCTCCACGTGGTGTATCCTGGACTAGGTGCCCCTAGACATCAAGACTAATAACAGCAGGGTCCGAGTGCACAGCGGTATAACTGGGCTTTCGCTACGGCGGGTGGGTGCGAACATACACCCAGGATACTTAAAAGGTATCTAAATGTATACGTATATCATATGTAGCCGTTGGGCTAAGGGAGATAACCCTGACAAAAAATCAGGCGGCCTCGTCAATCTTTGCGAACAGTGGCGACGTCACAAGGATGCCGTCTATCAGCCAAGAAACTTTGTTATTCTTCTACGCTTGTCAAGCCATCGAAATCGATCGTTCTACATGTCGTATAAATACGGGAAATAATGAAGAAGTGACCACGTCACCAACCAAAATGAATGAAAAATGAAAAACGTACCAAAGTGTTGTGATGATGATGTACCAAATATTGAATGGCAATATTACTAATTTGTTGTGCCCCATTGAGTTTAACACTGACCAAATTGGATGTTGACTTTGCCAAAGCAATGACGGTTTTGTCGCACACGGCCTGAGTATAAGAAGCATTGATGTGCTGTAAATTGGGACAATGGGAAGCAACCAGTCGGAGAGAAAATGCATGATCAAATGGACCTTTAGTACAACCGATTAAGGATAACTTCTGCAAAAGTGGTCCACAAACCAAAAACATGCGTTCCAAACCTAGGATATAAAATGATAAACATTTGACAATGATATTCATAAGCTCGAATACTCAAGAAACGTTTATATTTGTATCTAGTCACTGGATCTATGGTGAAGATGATACTCTTAGACTTACATACTAAGACTAAAGTAGAGAAGAAACCGAATGCACAACGGTAGATATTTTGCCAATAGATGCTAGTATACATCTGAAGTATTTAAAATATTTTTGTCAAAAATTATACCCAAACCAAATCACAATGTCAAAAAAATAAAGCAACCTTGTCAACGTTTGGAAACATAAGAAAGATACCATTTTTAAACAAGAAACTTCACTAATTCACTAATTATACTAGCACAGGAAATAACAAATGTTTCAGATTTGGAAAAAAAAACTTGTCTTTTATCAACATGAATGCACTCAAATTATAGTTTCAAAGTGATAGTCATCATCATCGGGGATAAACATCCCCACCGGTTATTATCACTCAGGGTAGTCCAAAAACCAAAACATCTGCAAAAACGTCAACTTTTGTAGTATGTACTCAAAGAACGACACTTGAGGTGTACTGACATTAAATGTTAATTACATCCTGAGTTAAACCCCTCCAATGATCTCTGTTGGCTGCATAGGGTAAACAAACGGACGCCCATTTAAATAATTCATTTGGACAAAGGGGCTTAGAATAAATAAAAAGGACTGAGTTCGCATGCTACAATGTTTGTCCAAATTTTCCGTTGGCCGCCTGGCCTTCTTTTCTATCCGTGTAATGGGTGGGCTTTCATAGCTATTCTGGCTGGATGAGTGGGCGATCTACGTAAAACATGGCCAATCCATTTTAATCGTCTTTCTTTAACTGTGCTAGAGATACATGACCAATAAATGATAAGAGACTTACAAATATCTGGGAATGGTCGAAATATTTTACTAGTTATTAAATGAGTGCGTTCAATCGAGGACAAGCGAAACCATATAGATCTTAAACAGCTTTGCTCAAAATGAACGAGCTTTTGTGTATCCGCTTGGGTGAGAGTCCAAGTTTCGCATGCATAAAGAAGAATGGAACGCACTAAACTCTTATATATTCTAATCTTGGTTTTAATAAAAATATTACTTTTGTTCCATAAAGGTTTACTTGAACGCCCAAAGGCTGCAGCAGAGAGGCGAATACGACGCCGAATCTCTGAAGAGCTGGATCCTTTATTATCTATGACCGAGCCTACGTACTTAAATTCATCAACCACAGGGAGTGGGCTACCATTAACAGTGATTGGATTTCTAAAGGGGGACGTTCGCTAAAACCACTGTTTTTTAGTATTAAGATATAAACCGTATTTCTCTGAGGCTTTTTGAGTAAGTTCAACCGCATTTTGCAAATCTTCTTCGGTTTCTGCCATAAGAACCGCATCGTCTGCATATTGAAGATCCGCTATCTTGCGACCATCATGAGTTATACGGCCCTCAAATGACCGAGACACTTCATCAAAAATGTCATCAACTACAAAATTGAAGAGTGTGGGTGCTAAAACACATCCTTGGCGAACACCTGAATTTATGTAGATTGCATCTGTTAAAGAATCACCATTCCGTATTACTGCGTTTGACGACGTGTATAACAATTTAATAATGTTGACAATCTTGGCAGGAATTCCTTTGGTAATAAGAAGATTCCACAGCAGGTTGCGATCGACAGAATCAAAAGCGGCTAAATAATCTATAAATGCACAATATGTAGGCTTTTGGTATCGCGAACGAAGTTCAAACATTCTACGAATAGTGTGGATTTGATCGATGCATCCCATCCCAGGACGAAATCCAGCCTGGTTGGCTCGTGTTCGACACTCCCGTTCACCACGGATCCTGCGTAAGATAATATTTGCCAAAATTTTTAAAGCCCCGCAAAGTAAGCTGATTCCTCTAATTAGCGGGGTCTGTTGTGTCTCCTCTCTTATGTAATGGGATTTGCTAAGTTCATTGATCTTCTTGAATAAGGTTTGAGTATTGTTACGCATTGCAGCATCCTCTAATTCCTCAGCTACATGCGACCAATATTTCTCTTTATCATTATTGAATTTCGTTGTATATTCCTGTATCTTCTTGTCTCCATCCAATTTTCTGTGCTAAATTTTGTTCAAAAATTCATTTCATAAAACTTTTGTGGAGTTGGAAATCTGAAATGTTGATCGTATGTTGAGTTTCCTGGGCAATAACCTAGAGGCCGCATTTAGTTTAGATGTGATTAAGTTCCAATTATGTTCTACTTTATTATTATAATTAATGGAAGGACCAGCATTTACATTCGCTTTTTCAAATAATTCCTGAATATGGGACGCATTTTTAATAGATTTATAGTCTGGGCGATTAAAGTGCTTTCGTTTGGATCGAAATTTAAGTGAGTATGCACTTTAATAACCCGTGATCACTTCCATTTTTCGTTCCAGTAAAGCAACCGTGGAATGCACGTACGTCTTTAATTGATGAAAACCAGTTACGAAAGACAAGAATATAGTCAATTTGAGAGCGATAATCTTGTCTCTTATACGTGGTTAAGTGACGTGGATGATGTTGGAACATTGTTAGTGACTACTAAATCATGTTGTAACGCATAGGTACTAAGATAGTCACCGTTTGAGCAATTGCTATTGCTAGTTGTCCATTTGCCAACTGCTGAGCAGCAAGCAGCACTTAACCTAGCGTTAAAATCCCCCATTACCATTATAAAATTCGATTTGTTTTCTAAATTAATAGTTGTGGCCGCCAATAGTTCATAAAATGTTTATATTTCTGACTCTGTGTGACTTGATGTGGGAGCGTATACATTTACTATACCTTAAATTAAAAACCAGTCTAAAAGCGGGCGGTCATGCTTCTAAAACTAATAGGGCACCAATCAGAGCTTCCGTCGCACTTGAGGACGTAATGATCGCAACACCATATTTGGCGGGTCCAGAAACATCACATTGAGAAGGCCAAAAGGTTGATCCTAAAGGTAATTTTATAGCACAAGTTCCTGAATGACCGGTTTCTTGAACACATAGAATATTAACATTATGACGGTTAGACTCAGCAGCAACACAATCTTTCGCAGCCAGTGTCGACAAGGAGCGCACGTTCCATAAGCCAACGTTAAGCGGACATTTTGGTTTGAATGGGCAAATCCTAGATTTAATAACCGGTGCATTGCTTTTAGTGCTTTTAATGTAGAAAAGAAAATTAAAAAGCACTATGTCTACCTAGCACAGCAGGTAGATATACAAATAAATTCATACTTTTCTTAATCATTCAACAAAAACAATGAATTATATTGCTTATAATTGGGCATATATAAATATATATATCACGTGTTTTATGCCAAAATTTTATCCCTCATACCCGCAACAGTCAAGCCATCACCGCGACAATAAGTAAAACGCAATTCACGAGGTTTTAAATTGCCAATACGCAATAAGGCCACGTCTGTAAGATGATGCTGGCGATGCAAATGGATGGTACGCCATAACGATCGATCCATAGTCAGCTTAGATAGCCGGTGGCAAGTTAGAGCCAAATGCGCGCGATCAGCCATGCTCAATAGGCGAATGACGGCATGCCACAATTCACTTGGAAGAAACAGCCAGTTAGGCGAATCGGAAATAAGAGAATCAGTTTGATGCTTCGAAAGAGATTGAGGAGTTGAAAATGTCTAAAATCAAAATATGAATGAATTTGTATAAATTCCTTAAAAATAACTATTTAATGGGTTATGTTGGAGTTGGATATATAACTAGTTGCTCCTATATATAAACTTAGTAAAAAGACAAACATTAGACAATTTATTTCCTCAAATAATCCCCTACCAGAACTAACAATATTATATAACACCACAATATCCTTTAATTCATTCATTTATTAGGGTTGGCAACGTATTCACCTCTTCATTATTTTTTACATTTGTACAGTATTTAGAACAATCGACTCTGATGGATTGATAAACACAACGAACGTAAAATTCTAATAGTTTCTTGGCTGGTAGACGACGTCTTTATGACATCGCCACTAATCCCAAAGATTGGCAAAACGCCTGATTTTGTGTCAGGGTTATCTCCTTTAGCCCGAAGATACCTTTTTATATAACCTTCGTATAATCATGAATCCATGGGCCAATGCGGAAGTCCAGTTATACTGTTGTGTTAGTCTAGATGATAGGGTAAATCAAATACAGGATGTGCCACGTACAAGTGACAGCCAGAAATATCTCCATCGTTGGGAATTGAGTCTTAAGCATTACTCAAATCTTCAGGATTATTGGTATCCCATCTTACTATCCAGTATGTTATACACCATTTATCAAATGACTTTCACCAACTTTTTAATGGTAAAAGCTTTCACATAATCACAACTGCATTTAACCGGAAAAACAGCCAATTGAATAGTAATCTTGCTTAATATAGCGCAAGCATTGTGTATAAAAAAAATACAACCATAAATGTTTAAAGTTTATTGTAGATGTATGACAATAAGTAAATTAGATAATCACAATAAACTCGTCAATAAAAAGCACACTATCGATTGGTCTTTCAAAACATGTTTCGTAAAAGCACCAACACTATCTGATGCATTCTATTTACAGTAATTTGATAAACTGAAGGCACAATCGATTTATTTATTTTGAAAAATTATATTTTTTAAACAAAGTAAATATTTAAACGCATTAAAAAATAGTAGCTTCATACAATACTAAAATCTTAAATTACTTCAACTGGGGAATTCTTATTAATTACATTATGAAATGAAATAACTTTTTTTAAATGTTATTTAATAACAAGTTTTAACAAATTTATATCTTATCTAAAAATAAGCATTAGCATAAACAAAAAATCTAATTAAACATTTAATTCGTCAATAATTAATTTCATTTATAATTGTTTTAATATAAAAAAATCTTAAATAAATATTTGTCTAAAATAATACAGATAAATTTCATTATTAAATTTAAACTCAATATTCCATTAAATCTTTTGTTCATTTTGTTATTTACTTCACTAGATGAACCACCGTTAAAAGTAATTGAAGAATACAGATACCTAAATTTCTTTACATTAGGAAGCATAATTTAGTACATCAGGAATTTCAAAAGGATATAATGACAAATTTGTTGGGGTTGATCTTCAGACCATATTCACCTAAAACTTCACAAAAATATCCAATGCACAATGCGGCTAAACTTCATTCCTAGCTGGAAAAATAGTATCAACAGCGTATCCTAAGTAGGTAATGGGCATTGATCTAAAATACCTTCCATTTGTACGGAAGTTTTGACAAATACAGCATCAATTGCATAATTAAACAAAAGGGAGCACGAACAGCGTTGACGGACACCACTGCAAAATTCAAATAGATTTTGCTGTAAACCTGTTACAAATGTGAATTGCAATAGTTAAGTTCTTTTACACAGCACGTAAAAAATCTACAAGTTACAACAAGGTTCCATCGGGTAACATAGCGATCCAAAGTCGTTTTCCGTTGAGCAAGTCGAATGCTGAAGAGTAGTCTATAAACAATACGTACGTAAAACGCTGAAACTTTGCTCAAAATTCCAGAATGCGCCGAAGCAGATAAATTTGATCAATGTATCCCATACCAGGACGAAAACTAATCTGGTTAGGACGTGTAATCTTAACCCTCTCCCGGCAAATCCGTTCAACTAAAGCTGAAGTGCTAACTTTGGTAGCTATGCAAAATAAACTAATACCCTCTTAGTTAACAAGTATATACTAACCTTCCTTCTTGTGAATAAAAAAGTAGTAGTACGGTGCCAGTTTTCAGGGCACCGTTCAGTTAAATAAGTGAATGAGTAATAGCATACACCCAAGATGCTCAAAATCTATCTCATGATACCAATTTAGCATATGTATACAGTCACGCTAAGAAAGTTCACTCTGACAGAAAATCAGGTCTCAGGTCCTTATATCTTGTGCAAACAAACTGAAACTTCGATCCAATAAAAAATATGTAATTGAATCAGCTATGGAACCCCCTAAAGTAGCTTATCTTCTTTATATGACTGAAGAAGGGTGGAAGTTGATGGAATTGTGTAGAAAAATAAACAAGGTTCTAGCCTTGTTAATCAATGCCGGGGTGGTCTAGCGGTATAGCGCTCGAATTTGGACCTCGGTGGGCATGGGTTCGAATCCCACCACCGGCACTCAAATGCGGGCCCACGTTCGGCTTCGCTAAAATGCCCACTGCTGAAAAATGTTTCTAGTAAAACATTCAAAGTAGCAAACATAATAATAATAATAATAATAATAATAATAATAATAATAATGACGAGTCTGACTCAGTCACCAAAGTGCGAAAGGTCTTCCTCTGATTGGTCTCTTATCATCTTGAGGTAAGACAATCTTTATCTGTACTAAAATACAAACTTATCCATTTCAAATCAAATCTTAGTGAGAACACTATTCAATTTAATCTTGTGTGCCAAATGGTTTTAAACCTTTTTTAACTTAAACAATAAGTTTATATACAAAAAATAAATTAAATATCATTATTTTTGAAACTAAAATTGACGTGAAATATTGATTACCGATTAAAGTTAACGCATCACCTGATTTCGGATAGAAATTCAAATTTTATAACCTTAATACTTAAATAATGCGATTCTAAATTTATATTTACAATAATAATTCATTACAATGCTAATACACAATATCGTGTACTGTTTCTGTGTTTATCCAAAAATTATGCATACAAAAACCCTCATCTAGATACACATCAATAAAAATGTATGTATACGGTGACATTAAAATTTAATTAAATTCACTTATAATTAATATTAATAATTGTAGTGCCCACCCAGAACCATACTTTCATGTATATACAGAGTTAACCAAATTAGAAAGCCTTACCACATTCGTAAATCCTAAAGTTTAATCAAAAATGTGCTAAATATAAATACATATTATGGAAAATTACAATTGTGCGTTGAATATCGATTTTTATAAATCAATACAAAAAACTAAATAAAGTCATTTAAGAATACTGGATCAATTACAGCTTTTGCAACTTGTAAATCCTAAGTGATTTGGAATTTATTTACTTTAAAACCAATACACATTACTAATGTAATCCAACAATATTGAGTTCCTCTAATTAATTTTCTTAAGCGTGTAATATGTTTTTTTTTTAAATCCATTCAGTTTAAATCTATCCAATCGTTCATAGATGGTAAAACGACTCAATAATTAAATCAGGAAAATCAAATCATCAAAGCTCAAATTCAAAACGATTCAAAACGTACAATTTCTCCGTGAGAACGCCGAGGCAATCTTTCCGTATTCGGTTTTCCATTTGCCAAACCAGTCAATTTAGAATCAAATCTTCGACCAGTTCGACACGTCAATGAACGAGTTCGTTTTAAATTCTTGTCCACATCAGCTGATTCTGGTTCAATCGATTGACCAGAACTACGATGACTTAAATTAGAGTTAGATTTTGGTTCTCTAAATCAAAACATAAAATCATATCATACCATCATGGATAGTGTAGTACCATAAAAAATGGGATAATAATGTATCATAACATTCAATAAACAAATAATTTAAAAACCATTTTAACAATTTTACAAGTAACTTAGTACATAAGGAAAATAGAACAAAACAATAATTATTATTAATAATAATATGAATGTAGGGAAAGTGACCATGCTACAAATAATGTTAAGTCATCATGTCGTCTAAAGCTCCTAATGCGAGGTTTGTACCAAATAATGTGGACGAAAAAATGAGTATCTGCCATCACTGATGTCGCGACAACGAACAATACGCTGATTTAGACACATTCTTAGTAAATTTCTGATGCAATCTCACGTATCGTAACTTTGACCTGTCCAAATGCCGTTTTAAAAAAATAAAGACTCAAAAACGTGCCTAAATGGATGCTGTTTAGAGTGATATTGACCCTATTCTGGCCTACAATTTGTCTAGAAAACAATGGCTATGTCTATGGACTTATATCTCTGCACACCTCCAAAAAGTGTGAACAGTTGAAAGGGATTATTCATTCATTCATTTCATTGTGGTTGGTGACGTGGTCACCTCTTCATTATTTCCCATATTTATACGACATGTAGAACGATCGATTTCGATGGCTTGACAAGCGTAGAAGAATAACAAAGTTTCTTGGCTGATAGACGGCATCCTTGTGACGTCGCCACTGTTCGCAAAGATTGACGAGGCCGCCTGATTTTTTGTCAGGGTTATCTCCCTTAGCCCAACGGCTACATATGATATACGTATACATTTAGATACCTTTTAAGTATCCTGGGTGTATGTTCGCACCCACCCGCCGTAGCGGAAGCCCAGTTATACCGCTGTGTACTCGGACCCTGCTGTTATTAGTCTTGATGTCTAGGGGCACCTAGTCCAGGATGCACCACATGGAGGACTAACAGTCAGGAATATCACCATCATTGGAAATTGAGACTTTATAAACATTACTCAAATCCTCAGGATCATTAGCATCCCAGGATTATTCGAGATGCTATGCAAACTTAGAATTAATGAAGAGATACAGAGCCACCAACTTTTGTTGCTATTAAGTCATGCAACTATTTTTTGAAACGTTCGAAACCCATACCCTAAAAAGATACTAGTAACTATGTATATAGGTGATAATATTACTTTTCTAAATTTAAACAATAAATCTACTTATGTTCATAGTTTGAATCTCTTAACGAATATATGTCATTTTTTACTAAAACTACTTTATTAATAAAAAATGAATAAACTACAAGTTCATATTTTACTGTAAAAAGCAACAACTAAAGGCTTAATAGCTTTACATTTCTAGATATTTACAAAAAATCCGTGATGTAAAATTATCATACGTCTTTTTAACATCACAATCCACAAAGTTAGCATCATCATCAAACTATTCATTATGAAAAATGTTATAAGTGGATACGATTCGGCCTTTTTGACAAACGTTTTGTTAACCTAGCCTCGTCAATGCCTGTGAACACTGATGTCGTAGCAAGGATGCGGTCTTTCAGCCAATAAACTTGATATCAATTCGCATCCGATAACCTTTTCGGAATTCAAGAAGCTATTCAAACTCGGAATTAATGAAGAGTTGGCTCTGCCACCAACTTATGTTTTGTTATAATATATCAACCATTGTCAATCTGTGATCATTAAATATGCAAAAAAACTAAAAAAAATAACGTACATTATTTTTAACTCATTTTGTTTAGGAACATCACCTTTGAATAACGATTTTATGTTCGTTGTACGCCTATATTAAAAAGAAATATATAAAAATACATTATACATTCTGTATAGTGTTAATATTACATTGCTACATTATACATTTTTAAAATTTCAAAACATTTATCACCATAAACATCTTACTTTTTCCTTAATGCCTGATCTTGAGTAGATCGAGCGTTACGTGATGATTTCCATTTACATTGTGGCTGCATATTATTTAACTGGACTTCAGAGTTTACAAAAGTATTTTGCAAATTGTGACTAAACGTATGACCAGGAACCTCAATGCCATTATTAACTAAACCTGAAGAACATTTTGATATATATTTACAGTGTGAAATGCTGGGTTCAAATAATTTTGTTCCATTAAAAGTACATTCACTTGAATTTCTAACTAAACGCACGTCAGTGTCATTATTGACCGCATACGACGGAAACGAAGTTATATTAGAAAGCATATTTAAATCTAAATTACGAAATGGTAAAAATTGGCAACTTTTACACTCGGAAAATTGTTGATTATTTATTGAATCTAACACTGTTGATGGTGAATCGTAAGGTGGGTAATGGTTGGATTGAGAATTTGAGGGAATGCAATATTGATGTGAATCAAATTTCACCTGTTGACTAGGTCCAGATATGCAACGATGTCGACCATCAAAAGAACGATGAGTGCCACCAGTTTCATTTAATACAAAATCATCATAATTAATAAAATTTGTAGCTTCTGGATATGAATATGCCGTTTTTGAAAAATCTCTATTGCCGTAATCAATAAAATTGTTGTAGCACTGCAAATTTTCTGTAGATCGTCCCAATGACAAACAACATTGTGCACTGTTAAATGCAGATGTAGATTCATTCATGTTGCTTGCTAACATAGCTTCATTAAAAACATGAGCAGAATTCACATTTTCTGGTGCTGACATTGAATAATTGTTACAAGTAGATGGGGTAGTTACATATGAAGACAAAGTAACAGATGACATAATAAAATTCGGAACACCCATGTCTTGCTGCACTGATACAAATAACGGCAAAGAATAATTGGAAAAACAAGGACTTCCGCTTATTAATTTATCCGATGTAAGGCCATTATTTTTTTCAAAACTTGAGTCATATATATTTTCTCCTGAACAAACATTTACCCCAATTAACAATTCGCCACAATAAAAACACCAATTACTACCATAATTGCATTTATTATAACATTTAGGACAAATCAAATGATTATCAGTAATTCTCTGATTTCTCAACGACTCACAAATGTTACGCAAATCTTTTTGATCGCCTATTAAATTAGAACAAGCATTATGAGAAATAGTAAAAGAATTATTGTAATAATTTATATTGTTTATTTCAGAAATTACATTCTTTACAATACTATGGTTGTTAAGATCCATTTTAGGTTTTCATTAAAACTAATTGTAAAATAGCAAACAAATTTTCCATTAATGCACAAATAACTTTTCAAAACAGTGGTTAGTCTACTACTGTCTTACAGCGACAAGTAAAATGCTACATTGTTCATTCTAATACTCCGGACTACGAAGGCCAAAAATTTCAATAAATTATAAAGGATAGAATAAATCAATAAAACAAAATTACTGTTTTTCAAACCAGTTTTAAATATTTTTTAATTAAAAAAATTACAAATGTAATAATAATTTTACGCATAAACTTTAATTATAAAAATTATGTTTTGTGTAATAAGTAAATTATTTTGTTTTATTTTCACATTATATTATCACTATTATTATTATTATTATATTATTTTTACTATTTAAAATAAACGTATTATTTAATATTTTTATGTAAGCCATGATACGTTTGCTTTTAATCACTCAATTATAGTGTAAAATATTAATGACATATATATATATATATATATATATATATATATATATTATATATATATATATATATATATATATATATATATATATATATATATAAACTATTCAACAAAGATGTAAACTTTGTGTATTGTTATAACTTTTTTAACGTTATTTTCGTTTTTCAATTTCTTATGCTAAATAATGCTTGTTTTTTATTATTTAACTTATTTGCTGATAGTTCATTTTTTATTTATTTTTAAATGATTTTAAAAATTAATATATTTTTTAGTATAGTATTAATTGCCAACTTTGTACAACTTACCTGCAAGGATAAATATTTATTTCTTCTTACACTTGTCAATTTTTAAAAACTTTTATTTTCTAAAATTGTTAACTACTATTCACAAAAGATATTTCTTGTTTAATGTTTTAAGGGACATCCATTTTTTAGAAAAATTAAAACCTGAAATTAAATTGACTGAACAATCTATATTAAATAAAATTCTACTTGTTTAATTTATTCCACTAAAACTTGATACAGCAGGAATTCATAAAATTTTTTAATATTTCACTTTAAGATACCTTGCAAATTTGTCAAAGCACCTTATAGTCAATGCCTTCTTCCTAATCTTTATTTCAAATTAAGACCAAACAGGCTTTTACTCTTTAGAACATATTTTCTTTGTACATTATTTACACTAATGCAGACTCCACAACAAATTAAAATCTAAAAACTTAGAGTTTCGGTAAGTACACACAACCTCCACATAAATAGATGTGACTAAAACCTGGTTTTTACTAAAATATCTTAACAGTAAACTTAGTGATAAAAATTATTTTATTGATTGGCACGACTCCAATCGTGAAAAATATAATTATCTAGCATTAACATTTATTCTATTTCTCATAGAAAAATTATTATTAGAATTGCATATTCTTTTATTAACGTCAAAATTTTACAAAATAGCTTTTTTTTAAGCTTTAATTTTTGTTTGACAACATTAATTGGTTAATGCTGCAAATAAATAAATAAGTTTAACCTTTTTAAAAACTTTTAAAACACAAATGAGAATGCCACTCGCGAAGTAAGGCGCGCGTCACGCTACACGTCCAGTGAAGCGTTATTTATCTCTTTTCTTCTTTTCTAAAAATTATTACAGTGTTTTTGTATTGTGATGCGTAACTTGTTTTATTTTTACTTTTGTATATTTATATTTTTTACTCGTTTTCTATAATTGTTAATTTCCAATATCTACCTTAATTTTGTTTATATTTCAAATATTTTTTCTGTGACTAATCCCCATTTACCTCACCATCCACTTCATATTTCCCCCTGAATCTTACTGATATCATTAATAAATAGAACCAAAGATCAATAGGAGCTTTGCTCCTACTCATCTTGTGTATCAACCTGTAACAGACATTTTAAAAAAGAAAAAAACATTATTTTTTTGGAAACTCTCGAATATACCCACCTATTCTTACTTATTTTTATAAAAAAATAATGTTCTGACTTAACTAAGAACCTAAAACATGAATGTTTTAAACACTTTTTAACCAAATTTATTAAAATCAAATTTTCTATTTTTTTCGAAACAATAAATTATACAATACATTTAAATGTTACTTTACTTCAGTTTTTTACCCAAACACTCCCATAATTATAAATATTAAAGGGAAACACTCTTTCATATTCTCTGTTTTTTGAATAACAAATAAATTGGTTTTCAAGTTTTTATAAATTCTTTAAATTTTTTAAATCCTGTATTTGGTAGCATTTACCCAAAAGTTTAAAAAGAATGTGCCGTGGTATTAGCCAAACTATTAGCCTTTATTTTTATTTTTTGTGTACAATTTAGAAGGCTTCCATTTGTTTGCAAATGTACCCACCTTTAGCCTAATTTTAAAATTAGCTTTTGGTTTTTTTCATTTTTTCAAACTCATTAGTACATTATTTTCTTTTAGTAAAAACTTGAAAAAATTATAAAAATCTATAACCTTGGATACCTAATAAAATTTAACTTTTTACCAGAAGCATAACATCGTTCATATAGTGATTAATACTAGATTTCCCATTGTTTTTTATATTTGTAAATAATTTACTTTTATGCATTAATTTGTTTTATTTTAATAATTTTAAAACATGGTTCACTAACCCAAGATAGTTTCAAAAAATATAAATAATAGTTATAAGCGGTCAATACAAAATTCTCTTCTTTAAAACTCTTAAAACATCTATGTTGCACTTGTAAGAGTATTTTTAAATAAATTTTATTTACAGGATCTTAATATCTATTTTATTACCAAAATGTTGACAACTTAAGAGATTTTTACATTTTTGTCTTGTTGGAACACTATTCATTATAGCTAGAAAATGTTTCGTTTTAATTATTTTTTTAAATATACGTTTTCTAGATAACCCCATACTACTTCCAGACTTTTTGTTCTAACATTATCAGACAATATTTGGAATAATGTTTTAAAATAATAATTTCTACGTTTACTATAAATTGTAATTTAAGCATTACGCGTTATACTTCACGTAAAGAAGGTGTTATCTAATATTTTCTCTTTTTGTATTTGAAATGCATTACGTTTTTACATTATAGTAGCAAATATTTCTTTTTTGCTCAATTTTTATTATTTTTAACTTTTTTTATTGAACTACATCTCTTCATTTTTTGTCTTAACGTCTAATTTTTTTCTGTGAGAAATCCCCCTTTATCTCACTCTCCATTTCCTATTTCTTTCCAATAACTTGAAATACATTAAAACCGAGGGTGAAAAGGAGTTTTTTTACCCAATTTATGCACTAACCTGTAACATGTTATAAAAGAATATACTTTTTTTAAATAAAAATTTAAAAAGACTATAAGTTAGTCAATTTTTAAAAAATAAATTACATTAATAAAAACTTAATTATTTTAAATTTTTCGTTTAAATAAAAAAAAACTTTAAAACAATTTAATTATAATCTCCTAAGCGCATCTGGAGAAAGACTGAAGTTGACGGGTTGCATGGGAGAGTTAACAAAATTTTACCCTTGTTAACTTATAATAATGAGCCTAACTTAAAGTCACTATGATGTGAACAATCAGCCTCTAACGGCTCCTATGAATCTGTCAACCGGCGTCATCCCTCTCGTCCCCCGAAGAAGATTGCCTTGTCAACTCCTGTGAACACTGGCGCCGTCGCAAGGAAGCAATCTTTTAGCCAAGAAACTTTAATTATTCCCCCAAATCTAATTCGTATCCGACAACCTCTTCGCATAGGAACATGGAATGTACAATTACTGTCATCTGTTTTGACCCAAGCGTATACTGCCACAGAGCAAAGTCGTTACAAGATTGATATTGCTTGTCTCCAGGAAACAAGACTAAATAGTTTAAAACCTTTTAGTCTTCCTACAGCTTCCCAATTAATATCTGCATTATTCCTCCAATCAACTTGTGCACAATATCTAGCACATTATGGAGTACCATTTTGTTTATCCTCATTAGCTATTAGTGCGTTAATTGACTGGAAAAGTATATCCCCACAATTGGCATTTTTGCGCTTTAAAGTTTCCAAGTATACAATGGCCGTGATCAATGCCTATGCTCCCACCAATAATCACTGTAAAAAAAAAATTGATGACCAACTTGAAGATTTATATTTTCGCCTCAAGACCTTGTTACAAATCGTTGTTATTGGAGGAGATTTTAATGGCAGAATTTGCAGAAATAGTGTCAACCAGCCCTGCGTTGGCCCTTAGACAAAATTGTGCGAACAATGTGAGAACGGTTAAAGGTTAAGTGAATTCACGGCAAGGTGCAATATGGTTTTCACGCACACATTTTTCCAACACCCTGTAAAACACTTGACAAGCTGGTTGTCCACCAATTTTTGAAATCTTTATACACAAACAAAGAAAGCTCCAAAAAAAAGCAAAAACACTGCGTGCGGAATTTCAAAACAGTTATGAGGAGGGCGAACAAAATCATTGGGACTCTGTAACAAGTGAGCTAGAGGTTTTTGCTCGCCATAATGATTGTGGAAATGTTTACAAAAAATTGGATTAACCATGCAGTGGTAGCAAAGTTAAAGTTGGATTGCCCTGCATTTCTAACAAAAACTGGTTACTCCACTTTAATCAAACTTTAAACCATCCTGAAATTACAACAGGATGGCGCAAGACCAATCCGTACTTGACACAATTCCTTCGGTAATTTATCCAATATCTGTAGAACCCCCCCCCCCACTATCAATGATATTATGCACATTTGCAGAAAACTCAAAGCTAGGAAAGCCGCCGATTTTGACGAAATTCCTCCATATATCTTCAAATATGCTCCCTCAAGACTTGTTGAAGATTTGTATGGCATTATAACAGATTTCTGGACAACTGAGCAGTGTCCTGAAGACTAACACCGTGCTACTAATGTTCCTGTTTACAAAGAAAGAGATCGGCAAATACTTGCTAACTACAGAAGCATCAGCTTACTTTGTATAACTGCCAAATTGCCACCTCATCAATAGTTGAACGGATCCGCCCGGAGATGGAGAAAACCATTTGTCCTAACCAAGCTGGTTTTTGTCCTGGTATGGGATGCATCGATCAAAATTATACGCTTCGACGCATTCTTGAATTTTGGGCAAAGTTTTAGCGTTCTACGTATGTAGCCTTTATTGACTACTCTTCAGCATTTGATTCGCTAAACAAAAAAAACTTTGGATTGCTATGTTACGTGATGGAACACCTCTAAAACTGGTGAATCTTTTACGTGCTCTGTACAAAAACTCAGCTGCTGTAATCCGCAATTGCAACAGATCTACTACAAAGCCATTTAAAATTTGCAGTAATTTTCGTCAAGGCTGTGTGGCTGTTCCACTTTTGTTCAACTGTGCAATTGATGCTCTATTTGCCAAGATCTCTGTACAAATGGAAAGTATGTATGTTGGTACTAAGCTCATTACAAATTTAGAATACGCTGATGATGCTGTAGTTCTAGCTGAGAACAAAGTTCAGTTGCAAAATGCATTAGATTTTCTTGTAAATGTTTTTGGTGAATATGGTTTAAAGATCAACCTAAAAAATCAGTCATCATATCGCCTCAAGCTCCAGATGCAAGGATTTTATTAAATGATGTTGTGCTCCTCAGTGTAAAGGAATTTACATATCTGGGCTCCTCAATTACTCTTAACAATGGTTTATCTAATGAAGTAAATTGTCGAATTTGTTTAGCTGCTGCTGCGTTTGGAAGCTTGTCGATCCACTATGGAGACGTGAAACCATCAACCCAAACACGAAGATGAACATTTTCTCTTCATTGGTTCGCACAATACTTTTGTACGCAGCTGAAACATGGACTCTTACAGGGTCAGAAATCAAGCCGCTTGATAAATTTGAAGCTTAAACTGCTTAAAATGTTAAATATGTCTTTAAATGTGTAAAATGATTTCTACATATACTACTGCATTACAATTTGTTGTATTACAATTTGTTGTATTACAATTTAGGTTTAAATTTGTACATTGTTTAATTTAATAATTTAAAATAATATCCGCATTATTGGTTGCATCAAATTGAATTGGTAAATGTACATATATTACAATTTGACAAAAAAATTGTAATCACGTGGAAATAGGCATTAAGAATAATTACATTTTAGTATTAACATTCTTATCAATTTGACTGTAAACAATACCTTTTGATAAATTTGACATTATCAACAACGCTTTATAATTTATCTAATATTAATAAATATCAATTGCATTTGCTAAAATCACATTTTTCTTAAGTAAACGAACAATGTTATTGATTGTTTAAAACATTAATAAATGCACAACAAAATAGACACTTTATTTTATTAAATACTGCAATAATATGTAATTGCTACGTAATTGGTTATGTTGTTTTTGTTATATGAATAATTTTATTTAACATTTCATTATATATATTACATTCTATTATTATTAATATTAAAGGTTCTTCACATGCAACTGATTTAGGATTAAGTGTTATTTCGTGTTTTTTCTATTCATATATATATATATATATATATATATATATATATATATATATATATATATATTCCAGAGTAATTACAACGTTTAAAACTGAAAGAAACATTTATTTTGTTAGTTTAATTAATGTATAATATTATATTATTTTCTAAACAAACCCTTTATTATAGTTTGTAAATGTTCAGTATTGCGTAATAGTAGTGTATT
Source organism: Cardicola forsteri (assembly GCA_025895645.1). Lineage (NCBI taxonomy): Eukaryota > Metazoa > Platyhelminthes > Trematoda > Strigeidida > Aporocotylidae > Cardicola > Cardicola forsteri. Next base: position 1,211,565 of record JAKXYG010001174.1, on the reverse strand, counting down.
AACGTTGAAATACTGAATGTGAACTTATCCAAAAATAATTAAAACATTACTTAGTCGTATGTTGAATAAGCATATTTGGTTGTAGTGCTAATCACAAATCTACATTATTACATTTAAATAAAAAAACATATAATGTTGTTTATCACAATTACATAACTAAAAGAAATTAACAAAATATTTAAAGTTTGACACATAAGATTATTAAATCAAAATATTGCGTTTTAAAAGCACTTTTTTTAATTCAAAATTACAATGTAAAAACTAAAGGTTAAATAATTTATGCTTTGAAGTGTGCAGCAACAAAATTTTAAATTTAATTTAACACTAAATACGATTTATCAGTGTTTACATTGTACAGTTTACCAATAATAGTTAGAAAAAATATATTGAAAATGCATTAAGAATAGTGAAATTTGTATACGTACTTAACATAAACTATATATATATATATTTGTTGTTATTAATGTTAATAAAATGTAAATTTTTATTCTAAATATATATATATATATATATGAAATTGTTCAGACTTTATTTCTTAAGAAGAGTAACTATTATCTCTAGCTTCTAGTAATTTAGAATTTTTAATTAATGAAAATGCTCAATGAACAAATTCTGTAATTGCTTGTAAAAAACTTTTTTTTACTTTTCTTGTAGCGTCAGTAGGGGTACAGACTTGCACAATTGTCACTTTTGTAAATTTGGTGTATAATTTGGCTAAATTAATACGGTTGCTCACGGGCTTTCATTCAATCATAGGTTTAGCTGCGTTTTTGTTTAGCATAATACCAACTTCATGAATATAATAGATTTTATGTCCTAAATATAAGATTATTGTATCATCATTTGTAAAATGTTTTTGACGTTTTTACTGCATTTCGTTAATATTCAAAATATTACATTATATCTTGAAAAATTTGATCTAACTGCTCACTACAAAAAAGTGCATATAACTTCCATGTTACCACTTTAGTTAAGTTTGTGACATCGAAGATTCTTCAAATTAAAAATTGAGTTTTTTATCGGTTTTTATTTAACCCTGTCATTTGCATTGTGCTATCACTTATTTGCCATTTTTACCGGAATAGCGCCCATCGTTGAAATATAGATTTTTTTATAAAAACCAGGTTGCTAAATTTGAACTCAAACCCTCCCTCCTTTTCTCCAAACTCGGGACGGACTAGATTGATTCATTTTCAATTCTTTTTGTAATTTTTTATAAATTTTATTGTTTGAACTTTATTTTTACTTCAAGCTGTGTAAATTGGTAATAGTAATTTTGCTAGTTTTGAGCCTAAATATGAATACCTTTTCAACACACATTTGTAAAAATTTTAACTTTTATACTACTTAATAAATTAATGCGTAAAGTTTGGTTTTTAAAAACAATTTAAATGAAAAATTATTTTAATAAAAACGGAAATTTAAAAAAATAATAATAAACCTAATATTGTATATAAAAAATTAATTAAATTGTTCATTTGTATAAGTACAATTGTAACTGATTAAATTATAAATAAATATGATACTCCTATTTTGCAAAAATTTTTTATTTTAAAATTTAATTTTTTTACCCATAAACTAATGTAAAACAAATCTACAATAAATTACATTTTTTATACATTTTTACAATAATTTTATTTTAACAATATTTTAAAGCACAGAAACAATAAGTATTATAACAACATTTTATTTTTATTGTAAAAATTGGTACTTGACATATTTTCGATGTATGTCCATATTTCCCGTAATACATCCAAGCAGTAAAAATCAAAACCTGTACTACTATATCACATTTTAATTTATAATGTTATATGTATTAAGCAAAAGTGCGGAAATATTCAGTTAAAAAGTAACTTTACATTTATTAACGTTTTTTCTAAAAAACTGCTTATTGTCATAAAATTAAAAACTTTTAAAAAATATAATACAATAAGTTTCTTTATTTTTAAAAAAGGATTTTTTATTTTTAATTCACAATTACATTTTTAAATATAACTTTTAAATTATTGTGTAAAGCATTTAAGCAGTAATAATGATAATAATAATAATAATAATAATAATAATAATAATAATAATAATAATAATAATAATAATAATAATAATAGTTAGTTTATTTTATTTTCAATATACTTATACAAACCAGGAATATTATAATTAATATTTATACAATTATTTAAGCAAATAAAATATATGCGATATATTTTTTTTTAAATAATACAATGAGGTTTTATATTGGAAAAATAATTAATTTAAACTTTAACTAAGAAAATACATTTTTAATTAGTAAACCACTTTGGTTAAATTGTTGTTTAATGATTAGTTAACTGTTAATCAAGGAGTTTTTGAAAAGCTTTTATCTTTATATAAAAATTGTTTGTAAAATTAACATTTCAATGTTATGTATAACGTGGATTTTGCTAGAGATTACAAATATTTTGCAAAATATGCTGCATACGTATCTTTTCTACACAATTATTGTAATAAAATATATAAAGTTACAAAAATAGATTCTTATTAATCACTGTTTAAATGATAAGAAATTCATTACAATATTTTAACAATTTATTTTAATTGTTACTTTAGCAACACAGTTTAGAGCATTAAAAGCATTCAAAATAATGTTCTATAATACACTTTGGAATTCATAATGTGTTTTCCAGCATGACTTACCATTGCTATAGGGTTTGACTTATTTAAACTAAAAAAACTTATTAACCTTCGTACATTTGATTTTCTACAGCCCAAATTCAAGTGTTATATTGGGTTTTTTAACGGTAAGTTAACAACTTGCAAAATAATATGCAATATATAGAGAGCCTCATTTAAGTTATAAAAAATTAAGTTTAAAATTTAAATCGGTACGTTGGTAGACTCAGATTTAAAGCGACAGGCAAAAATTATAAAAAAACAGTGAATGTTGCTTGAAATGTTGAGATTGTAAAGTTTTAAATGTTTTGATTATATATTTATGTATTTTAGTCAATAAAATCATTTTTAAATAAATTATGGTTTGTTTTTGAGTTTTAATAAATAAAGGTATTATGTTTTATTGCTACAACGTATGTTGTTGTATATTATGATTAGTAATTATTTTTTACGAATAATATTTTGCATAAATATTTGTAGAGTATTATCTAAGGCATGTATTAATAAATGTTAGATATGTTTAAGATAAATAACAAGTGCTATGTACCCTAAATATTATAGCGAGTCGAGTTAGAATTCAGTTTTGTATCTGATTGCAACGGCAAAACAGATTCCGAATGATAATCTTTTAAATTGCAACTTAAGTCAATTTGTATAAAATGTAATTGGTTAACAAACTGATACTAGTGTTTAAATTAATTAATATTTTTGTTTGATCTTATTCAATACATTGTTTTACATTTTAAATATAATATTTTAAAACTTGAATAATTTTCTGTAAATTAAATTTATCAAGATATGCTTGGTTACGTTAACACCTATTTTTAGAAAAAAAATGTAATAATTTTGTTTAAATATGTAAATAATTAATTTTATTTTTAATCAACATATTATATATAAATAAAATATTAATAACTGTAGTTATAATCAACTTTAAAATAAACATTTTAAAACTTGATTGCAACATTATTCCATATTTTTAATTGTGTTTTTTTAAATAAACTATCAGAAAATTAAAATATACGATTACTCAAAATATATTACATGTAAAAATATACATTTCTGCATTTTAAATTATTGTAGCTTTATTTGTTACAGATATATATTAATTTATTAATTTTTTTAATAGTATTGCTTGTAATCTTCTACTACAAATATTCTAGCAGATAAATATTTATCACAGCCAAACAAATATCAACGTGTAATGCCTATAGTGGTATTGGAATATTTGCCCATTTGGATAATAATAATTAGACAATGTACTTAATAAGGACACAAGCTTTTATTATATATATATATATATATATATATATATATATATATATATATATATATATATATATATATATAACAGTTTTAATCAATTTAGTAAAATTTAAAAGTTATATTAGAGAAATGAAAAAACGTTGTTTGATTATTAAATTTTTTTTAATTACTAATATAATGCTGTAGTGATGCTTGGATAAACATAATTACGCAATAAAATTAGTTCACAGTGTTATTGTAATTTTATGTTTTATGTTTAAAAGACATAATTTGAAATAATAGATATAAATTAACCCGTTTTTATAGATGACTGATTTTAAATTATTTTAAGGTTAGTTTATAAATATAATAATGGAAACAATTTGTAAGCTTAAAACTCAAAAGTAGTCATGGGTTGACAATGAAATCATTTGTATAATAAATTATTTTTTTAAAAAAGGTGAATTTAAAATAAGAATTTTAAATTGATTATATATAAATATATATATATATATATGTAATTAACATGTATGCAATACTGGGTATCCAAAATAATATCATGAATATCATTAACTATGTAAATAAAATTAGATACTGAACAATTGTTCATGTTGTGTATTTTAGGTAGCATTTATTGTTTTTTATAATTTTATGTAAAAACCTAAGTTAGGGGTCATCCCATTTATTAGACTAATGTAGAGATGGATATTCTATTATACATTTTTAGTTAAGCTTTTGTTTATTAAACTAGTTACATTTTTATTTTAAATAATTTTAAAAAATTCCTAATTATATCAGTCTGGATTGTCTACACTTCCAAATTTTTTTATTTATACAACAATGACATTTTTTAAATATTGTTTTAATATTATTTTTACATTAATCAATTAGTTAAATTTTAGCTTTGTAATAATATAAGTATAATTTTGTTTGTTAGTGAATATTGTATGTAAAGTTGTAGTTGTTCTAAAATTTCTCTAATCCGGTGATTCAAAGTGCTTATTCTAAACACGTAATTTTTAAAAATAGTTAAACCAAATTTATAATACGTTTGTATTTGTAACAACTAAAATTGCTATTTTTGAACACTATAGTTCAGTAACAAAATACATTTGAAGCATGCACTTAAGTAAAAGTAGCCAAAAAAATGTAACACGTTAATAAAACTAACTAATATATTTAAATTACATTCATTTTCTTTTAACTTTACATTTTATGTATAAAAAGTTCTAAAGTTTAATTAATTTGTGATAAGTTTCTGGTCATGTATACAATTACATAAACCCTTTTGCTTAAAAGATAACAGTAATAATACAAACAACAACAAAGTTCTATAATTCAAAAATGAACATGGGACAATACAATGATTCCATGTGTGTTCAAACATTTTGCTAACATATTTGTTTAATCTTGTAAGGCATTCATTTCAATTAAATTTTTCCACGTTTTTTGCGGTCTACAAACTATTTTTTTGCTATCGTCAATTGTCAATTTTGACACCGTTCTTGTTTATCTTTTGAGAGTTAATCATAGATTTTGATCAATTAATTTTCTTTGTCTAAGTGTAATAGTATCATGTAGCAAAACGATAGTTGGTTCTTGTAGTTAATTTATTGTTGTAAGTGTGATTTCGGTAGGAAATCTTTGAAATACTTTTAAGACAAGAGCGATTTAAAATATCCGTCATCTTATCAATCTAATTTTTTTGCTTGTACGTTTCATTTCCATATATTGCCGTAAAAATTATTATTGATGCGTGCAAACAAATTTTCGTTTTCCGGTTGATGGAAAAATATAACCATTTTGATTTGTGTCTATGAAAGATTGACATTGCCTTTCCAAATCTGCCTTTAATATTAATTTTGGCTTTTCCGTCTTTACTAATGATTGCATAATCACTGTTTTTAGATTTTAAATTAATTTTAATCGTGACTATTATTAAATAATCAATAAAAAATTATTTTCAAAATTTTTTAAAAGGTAAATATTTGTACTTATCAAAAATTTAAAAGCAATTATAGTTGATTTTTGAAGATTGATGTATTGTAGAATATTTATTTAGTTAGAAAAACAAATAATTTTAAGTCACAATAAAAATTGAAAAGTTGACATTTTAGAAAAATCTACTCAATCAATTACTTTGCAATATAATAATTATGTTTAATATTGTTATATGCATAATTTTTTAAATAATTATTAAAAGTCTACCAACTAACTGTTGATTCACAGTTTATAAAAACGTTTAAAATAGGTTTTGGTTAATTAAACAAATTTTTAACGTATACACACTAGATTGAACAATATAGCAAACCTACAACCTTTATTTAATATAATAACGCTCAATAAATGTTTAAAATGATAATACACAGCTATACCTTACCTATGTCCCGAGTGGCGCATGTTTCAAACCAAAGTGGGTTAGCTCCAAAAAAAACATTTTGCTGTGCCAAATATAACAGAAATAAACTATATACAACTATTGCTTCCATATTTTACAATAGTACCAATTATGTAAAGATTGAAAATGTTTAACTATTTTTCAACATACAAACTATTATTGTCCTAACAGGTTTAATTAATGTTTTGAGCTAACCAAAACAGTATATTTTGTATGTTTTACCATATTTCATTAAAATTGTTTCATATAACTTAAATTTTATTAAATATTATTTAACATTACTGACGTGGTTTTTGAAAATAATTGATAATTTGTTAAATTAATATATTTTTTTAATTTATGTGTATTTAAAAAATGTTTCACTTTTTATTATTTTATACAAAAATAAAAATAAGTTACATATATATTAATTTTGTTCATTATTTACATGTGATAAAAACATTTATATATACATAGAATTTTTCTTTACATTGCAGTTTCCGAATTACCGCAATTATATATATATATATATATATATATATATATATATATAAAGTTTAGTTAACATGTTTTTATCAACTATTTACATAATCATTAGATATAATTGGTTCTTTTGACGTAGACTGAATCAGTTGAAGATTCAATGGATAACTTGTAATCGAATTCAAATCGGCATTTATTGTATTAGAAAAATAAGGACCACTATTTGATGTATTGGTTGTTACAATAAAAAAATCATTTGGTGAATTGTTTTGTTCAAATATCAACGTTGGATTAACATTTGGAAGCAGAGTTACATTGGATACAGGATTCAGCTGATTGGTAACTAATATGGGCGAATGACTTTTTAATTCGGATGTTACATTTGACGAAGCAGGAATCAATTGCAACGTCTTAAAGGTACCTTGTGGATCAAAGTACAATAAAGTATTTTGATTGGAATCTATAAAACTTGAACATAAACTACGTGTACCTTCCAAATGTTTGTTGCTATCGGCATGTAAATAAGTAGAATCGTCCAATTGCGATAATTTACAACCAAATGTGGACTTATTCACATCATCACGTCTAACTTTATTCAGTGTGTTGAAAAGCAGTAATTCCTTATTGGGACTGTCGCCCGTTTTAACCGACCCCATATAATTAGAATTAATTGAACTTGTTTGGTTTGGATGTATTCTAAAACGATGCAGTTGGTGCATTTTCAATTTGTTCGACTTGGCTTTACTGCTATTGTCACGAGAATTTTCTGTTGAGTCGGATGTTAGGGCTACGCTAGCCATGCGTTTACGATAAATGCAACAACAACTAATAATGCACATAATGATTACAGCAATTAGAGCCACACCAATAGCCAGAAAAACAATGATTAGAATAGTTCTGTACGACTGTTGGGTTGACAGATTAACAAGTGATAAGGATGAGGAATTGAATTTATGTTTATTCAATTTTGAATTATTCAACAAGTTTGTATGATTTAACAAATTGTTTTGGACCATATAATAATTCGACGTTGGCATAAATGAATTTTGAATCTTGAATTTGATCGAGCTCTGAGCTGGTTGAATATTTGGCAAACCTACATTAAATATGAAATAGATGGATTCTTGATTCAATTCGAACAATTTGTGTTTATTTTGAAACCGATACGTTTCAAATTCGACCGCATTGTCTAAAAATTCGTCCAAACCAATTTGAATTCCCCGGGACGTTGACAATTCATCATTTGTTTGAATTTCACAATTTCGCAAACGACGGTTGACGTAAAAACGGCCCATTTTCAACTTGGCACCTTCGGTAAACGTAAATGTAGATTTAAATTTTAAATTTGCAGAGTTTGTTTCAAATCCAAATACTGATTGATTTATCATTTTATTTTTAAATAAATCTAGTCGATACAATTGTAATGAACTTGTATTGATTTTGGTTATTTGTCCGGGAACGAGATATACGGGATTAAAGTATACCAGCGGTCTGATTCGAATATTAATAACAAATTTTAATTGACTGTGATTTGTTACTGTTTTTTCACCAATTTTGTTTAATCTTGTATTGAGCACAAACATGTTTTTTAAATGAGGCACACATACTTTTGCATTAACTTCTACTTCAAATTCATCCTCAGACTGCAATAAATCTACTTGTTCATAATAGAGACGATTTTGCTTGAGATGCTCAATGTTGAATTGTTTAACAACCATTGTATCCAATAAAATGTGTCCATGTCGAGGCATGCGAACAATATCAAAATAGAAATGTCTGAATTCCGTCCAGTCGTCAAATTCATTGATAAACAACGGCTTAAAATGGCGCCAATTGAATGGCGTTCGCATCGAACCCTGGTCCAAATAAATTAATTTGGTTCGAAATGCAATAGGCCACGAATGGATTTCCAATTGAATGGCACTTTTGAAATGCAATTGTTTGTTTGATGAATTGGGCATTATGTGCACACTAAAGTGAATTTCATCGTATTGAATTTGATTCGGATGATGGGAGTTGGGAAAAGCGTAAAACCGTACACGGTTGTAAATCAAGTCGAATTTGTCAATAGGATAGGATGAGTGACACAATGTGTAACAGTTGTTTGGAACAAATTGATCCAACTCGTCAAATCCGGTAGATGAATAAACAATTTGTCCGTGTGTACACGAAGCTTGTGTGTGAATTAAAAATTCGTCGTCCGGACTGAGTGTGTTTGTCGCAAATATATTCGTTGTTTTTAAGGTTACGTAGTGACCAGCCAATAATTTTATAGTTTTTTCATTTTCAATATATTGTGCATTGAAATTTTTTAAATCAAGAGTTTTGTTAAATTGTTTATGCAAGGTGTTTTTAGTAAATAATTTTTTTATTATTATTGGAAAATAGATGTATTGGGATAGTTTGTTTTTTGTTTGTTGGGTTATAACGTTGCTGCTTGCTACCTAACAAATGTTAATTCAAAATAAATATAATTAATTTAACATTTGTTTGATATCTATCACTGCTAAATTTTAAAACGTAACTTATTATTATCAGCTTACCAACTTTAAATAAAAAAGTTATTATAATGTTTTTAATTTTTAGTGCTTGATTTCATGGTGAAAAACATCTTTCAAAAAGTTAACGGTGTGTTGAACCAAACTTAGTGCCAGTAGTAAGATTCAAATGCATGCCCACCTAACTACGAGTCTGGCAACTAAATAAGGGATTATTATAATACTATTAACACAAATGATTTTTTAATATGAAAAAGTAATATACACTTATACATTAATTACAAAACAGTAAAATTAACAATTAAGCTAGTAAATATTATCAAGGCATTAAGCTTTGGGCAATTTAATAATAAAAGTCCATTAGTAATAATGCAATAGATAAACAAAAATTACAATTCCCAAGTCAATTCCTACTTCTAACGTAGTAATCTAACCGCTAGTCGTCACAAAATTTAAAATAAAAACATAGTTTTGTTGTAAACTATACCATACTATATTATAAATAAAATACAATTATAATTTTATTAATATATATCATTAATAATAAAAATTATTTACATTATATGTTAACTGGTTTATGGTCAAAAATTTAGTAAAATTAAATATTAAAGTAAATATTGAAGAAAATACAACTCCTAATTTAGCAAATATATTCTAATAGTATACAGTACAAAATATTTAATAATAAATATAACGGCTTATTTGTGTAAACACTTAAATCGGATACTTTGGAACGTTTTTGGTTAGTTTGCTGCTATAAATGATGGGGCAATTATAACGTTAATGTTGTTTTTAATAAATACAAATTTTAACTGTAATTTAATGTTCTCAAAAATTAAATTGAGTACAATAAATTAATTATTATGAAAATTATGTAAATTACCTTTAACGATTACGTTTATATAGGTGTTGAATTTGAAATAAGACTTTCTTACTGTATGCATATTTTAAATTAAGTATTTCCAAATTAAAAATATAATTACAGCCAGATACAAAACTGAATTCTGACGCGACCTACTATGATATTTTAGGGTATTCAGTACTTGTTATTTATCTTAGACACATCTAACCTTTATTAAATTATGCTTTATGTGATGATTTGCACATATAAAGTATATTATTTGCACAATATATATTTTCTAATTATAGTGTACAACAGCATTTGATATTATCAAAATTTTAAAAACGAACACATAATTTGTTAAAAAAGAATTTTATTGACTAAAATGCATAAATACATATTAATGCGGGCTGTAGAGAATCAAATTTATAAAGATTTATTTTTGGTTAACAAATTTTTTTAGTCTAAATTTAAATAGTATATCCTTCTAAACACATGTTATTAATTCTAAAGTGTATCCTGGAACACTGTTCTGAACATGATTTCATTGCTTTAAAGCATATTTCTAAAGTAACAACTAAAATATTTTGTTAAATTTCTTACTGTTTAAACAGTATGAATCCATTTTTGTAACTTTAGATATTTTTATTATAATATGTTTATAAACAAAACACGTATGCAACTTTTGTTGCGAAAAATTTGTAATTTCTAGCAAAATCTGCATCACAAATAACTCCAAAATGTTAAATCTAAAATTTGCAAGAAACAGCACATATATTTATAATTAAAGTTTCGCTTAAGTTCGTAAAAATAAAATAATTATACTTTTTGCTTGTAGATGTGTGCAGCCCATTTGAGAAATGGTTTATTCACAAAATGCTTCTACATCCCAAAAACTATTTACATTAACATAATTAAATAGTTTTGTATTAGACAGAAATCAAATAACAAAGTTGACGATTTTTTAAACATATGTTTAAAGTAGAAAAAATAAATGTGCACGAAAAAAAATCAAAACGTTTATACAAAAAATAAAAAATTGAACTTATGTTGAAGTTATTTAATACTATTGATAACTTTTTAGAAAAAAGTTTTTTTATTTTTTTATATTTAATTTTTTTTACAATTGAGTAATATTTTTTGCATTTTGTTAGATCTTTGGTTGATACTGCTAATTGTGTATTTTATAATTGTGTCTATTTTTTATGTGCTGAAGCTACTCCTACTGAAGTATTTAAGTTAATAACTATAATAATAACGATAATAATAATTATTATTATTATTATTAAATATTTTTAAAAGTACTATTTTTATTTCAGTATGTGAGAATATGTCATACACTAAAATGCAATATGTGATTTTTAATTGTTGTAAAAACAATGTCCCATGTTACATTTAAAAAAGGTTTATCTCAACTTGATCCAAGCTTTTACACTACAATTTTAAGTTATAAGATAATTGAATGTTTTTTATATTAGGCAAAGATCAAATAACGACAATTACCTTTTACTAGACATACGTATAAAGTAAGGAAACAAGACGGTAAAAGTAAAAATGTAACAAAATTTTGTTTGTAAAATACAAATTGAATACATGTTTAATTTACACAATATTTTTTATATTTAAAAAAAAATTGTTTTAAAAATTTTATATTAAGTCATTTTTAAAATAAAATTAATATTAACAATCGAAAAATATAATGTAATTTTGTATATATTTATGTAACCATATATTCTATTTTAAAAATTGTTTATTTTAATAAGAATTTAATACAATTAAAATTATTTTTTGTCAATTTTTTTTTTGTAAATACATTAAATATTTTAAAATTTTTAAAGTGTTAATTAGAAATAATTAAATTTGGGTATCGTATCACAAGCGTGTGTTAGATGTCATACAATTTTCAAAAATGTGTTTTGCAAAATTGAATCATTTTAACGTGTAAACATTTTTGTTATTTTTAAAATATAAAGCAATTTATTTTAAAGACAAAATAGTTTTTTTAATTATGATAATTTGGATTCATTACCTACAGTAAATATAAAATGCTTTATATCATTTATCATCTTTTTTTACATTTATTTACAAAGACATCTGAAAATACTGTTTATTTTATACTTAATATTTTATTAATAGTGATGTAGATATTTTTTTTGTTCTTGTAAACCTATTTGTCACATTTATTTAGGCACAGACAAAGGAACTAGGAAAATAATTATAATTGATCAAATGTGCAATAAATACTGCTTCTAAGTGAAACAAACAACTAAGTTTTTATTATAACAATATAACATTTTTAGTTTTGGTTTTTGTTTAATTATTTTACACAAGAAACATTTTTTAGAAAATGGCCATTTAGCAAATCCAGACCACTGTTTGCAATTAGTGTCGGTGGTGAAACGCAAATATAAACTTACAACGTTGTAAGTTTAGAACCTTAGCTACTTTTTACACTACAGTTAAACTCATACTTTATTAGAAAGGAATTTATTTTAATTACTAGCATTAAATATCGGTGTTTTTTTGACTATACCAAATATTTATTTGTTAAAAAACGTTACTTATCAAACGTTTAAGCAACAAGTCCAGAAAAATACTATTTATAATAAGTATTACATTATTTCTTTTGTTTTAAACGCCGACTTTGTTTATGCTAACAACATAATTAAGATAAACTTTTTTACCGTTTGTTTGTAATTTACCAAACAAACGCTTTATCAAAAATACAATTTAAATATATATAGTTATTCATATAAAATAAATTGAATGATATTTTTATTTTATTTTAATTGTATGAAATAAAATTTGCAATGCATTAATAATAGTGTCAGCGTTTTAATTTCAATTTTATTTGTTTAGAAATAAATAAATTCTGTCAAAAGATTGAATAATTTTCTATTTGCTTTTAATATTAAATTAAATATCTTATGTCAACAATATACGTGTATTTTATATTGTACAAAAGTAATGGATAATTTATCAATTAAAAATAAACATTACTGTATAAATTGCATGCCGTTTGTATATATATAGAAAGTGAGAGAAAGAAAGAGAGTCAATATGTATAGGTTTGCAAATTGAGTTGTCGTGTGCTCAACAAGTTGTTTTACTTTTATACAAACAGTTTTATAAAATATATTATAATGTGAAACGTAGTTATTAATAGCGCTAATAAATAAATTTGAATATATTAAACCGTATAAATATATATGCAACAAAAGTACAAAAGTACAAAAATATCTATAAAACAAATAAAATGAGAAATGTACTAAATTATGATACAAATATTGGTACTATAGTAAAAAAACAAGAAATTATTAAAGCTTAAAAATAGCACCTTTTTATTTATAAAAATGTAACAAGTAATAAAATTTAAGTATTCCTAATTTAACATTTTTGTTTTCTTTTAATAATTTAATAGTATTGGGTATTTTATAAATAAATAATAATATATATTTATTGGAAATTGTACACAAACACCGTATGCAATGTTATAAGATTGCACTTTAGTTCCAGTCTAAGTGAAATAGTTGTTGACTGTTTATTTTATAGCAAAATCTACTTTTGTAAAAATAGGATTACTTGTTATACACTTCTACCCTCTTACCATTGCAACGCTCGCTGGAATTGGCTACAACAAAAGTTTTACTAAAACATTAATTTAAAAATAGTATTATATACATTTTTATTTAATTATTTAATAAGTTATTTTTATTATTTTTTTAATTTTATAATGTTATTAATTTTTTTAACTATTTTTTGTAATTAAATAACCTTTAAACAATAAAATTAACAGTTTATTAATGGGTTTTTAAGAGTAAAATATTAAAACTGTCAGATTTACTTAAATAATAAATGCACTTGGTTTTAGTCAAAATTAATAGGTTTCTCATACTTATTATATTTTTATACCAAAAAACGTATTAAACATATGTATTGTAATTTGTTTAAGTATATATATAATTACCTTAAAATAAATACTATCTATAAAATGTGTGTGTTCCCAATCGTTGTGTTTGTAATAAAATCGTTCCATAAGACGACCACCAAACAGACCGGGAATAATAGTTCCGGAATAAACCAATTTTTGGCCCAACCACAATTTTCCATATTGAACCGTTTGCACCACTTCCAACTACAATAAATTTAAACAAGTATTCTGTGAGTTGCATTAGTTTTTAAATATTTGCTATTTAAAAAAAATAAAGACATTATATAATTATAACTTGAAGAAAATTAAACTCTATTGTCTTTGGAAAGAACAAAAATTAAAACGTAAAAATGTAAAAACGTAAATGTAATAGGTGAACATGTAAACAAACAATTTTGCACCAAATATTTTAATAATAATGTAGTTAGCATAACTAATTTTAAATTATCGACAAGTAAACAAAATGATTATTTTACTATCACTCAACTAGAAAGATGGAACAATAAATATAAGGAAAAGAAATAGATAATATTTAAAATTTTTCTCTTATTTGATTGTAAGAAAACGCATAAAATTAGCAAAATTATTATTAGAGAAAGCTATTAATAAACCTTTTGTTGGTTTTATACATAGATTGAAAGGAGTGGAGTTCACAAGGAACTACCAAAATCAACCGTTGTGTTTTTAAATATTATTGTACTTTACAGACAAATGTGCACTCACTTATAAACCATGGCTGGCAAATTCAAGGGTTATTTATGTTAAAAATGTTTCTATTAATAATACCTACATTGTTAGTAAAGTTGCACACCCATTCTATATATTTTGCTTTAAAGTAAAACTATACTCTAAAATGGATTTGTACAATTAATAACTATAGCAACAGAGAGTTTATTAAAAGTTTCAAAATTGTTTAAGATAACGTGCCAGTACATACATCAAAAGAAGTAATGTGTTTTTCTTGCATAATGGTTAATTTAATATATTATGTATTTAGAAAACAAAAAGTATAAGAATTAACAAGACAATCCTTATTCAATTACTTTCCTACAGTCCAGATTTAAATGTGATTAAAAATTTTCCTAATCTTTTCAAACTCGAGATTAACAGATTGGATAACAACATGTCGTTAGTAGAAAAAATTAATTTTGTTATAAACAATCGTATCCCGAAGGAATATATTAATACCCTGGTCGACTCATATCCGAAGAGGATACAAAAACAAGGCCCAAGTTTAAAACACTAAAATAAAAATTCTACATTTATTTTATATACTGATGTCAATAACATTATTTTAACAAATTATGTGTTTTTGATTTAAGTTCTAGTAAATTGTGGTATTATGTTTTATTGCAAGAATGAATGATGTTGTATACTATAATTATATTATAGTTAAAAATTATTTTTGCAAATAATATTATTTAATGCTAAAGTGTTATCAAAGTATGTATTAGTAAACGTTAGATATATTTAAGATATGTAACTAAAGGAAAACACTATAAAATATTACAATGCATCCATTTTTTTACATCAACCGTCAATATTTGTATAAGCAATAAGGAAAAGTAAAAGCATTTTGTATTACTTTAAAAGAGGTGTAAAAAATTACTAGAAACTGTGTAAATTAAAAATGTTTGATTGCTATCTAATGTTTTCCCAAATAACGCACAGGATTGTTAGGAAATCAAATAAAAAAATATAAGAAGTAAAATTCACTTCTTTCGATTATTATTTAGCATTTTCAGCTATATTTGATTTATTGGAATTATTTTGCTTTATAAAATCTGATTCACTTTTTGTTATGTTTGTTTCTAATTTAACCAACAGTCTACATTATCATTACCATTATTATTATTATTGCTTTTCTTTTAATTTTTTACATATTTTTTAATAGATAATCATTTTATTAAATTTGATATTCCAAATGTAAAAAAATATTTCAATAGAGATGAATCAATTTCGTATTTTCGTCAGTCACAAACATTATAACATTTTAGTATATATATACAAAAATAAAAAGGGGTATAGATAACATTTAAATTAAAACTCAAACATTTACACACAATCAATACGACCAAGCTAAGTTTAATGTAGTAACGAACTGTCTTTGTGCACACAAAGCAGGTTTCTATGTGTGAATATAAACAGATTTGAGAATTTTTAACATATTCAAAGCTGGAAAAATAAATAGCACTTAAAAACAATTTTTAAAATTAATTTAATGTTTGGTTTGTAGTAAGTGACGTAATGTGGATAATGTAGACAAGCGTTCATTTGCGTTTGACCTTTTATTGATCTAATTAGGAATGTGTTTTTTAGCACAATTAGATAAGCGACGCATTGTCCGACCAATGTATTTGTCACCGCAACTGCAAATGAACTGGTAAATGCAATGTAAGGCGGAAAATTTTTTTTAGCCGTTTTAATGTTGGGCAAAAGAAAACCATTAGTGGTAAACAGCATTGTTAGTTGAATCGATAGAAAAGTCCTTTTTATGGCTGTTTTAAGACAAATTTTGAGGATGTTCATAATGTCATCTCCTTTACATGGTAGCTTTAGGTAAGCCGGCTTTTTTTCATTATTGTTTAAACCCGGATTTTTGTATTGCTTGGCATGGTATTCGATGAATTTTTGTGGATATCCATTATTGATTAACAGTTGTTTAATGATATTCCTTTCATCATCTATTGTGTCATTAGAACAAATTTTCTGTGCACAGTTGAACAGTGTTTTGGCAAGTGCACGTTTGTGTTGAACTGGTTGAAAGCTTGTATAGTGTAAATATTGGCCAGTTCCAGTAGGCTTGTGGTAAACTCTACGTTAAAGCGATCCGTTACTTCTCCGTAAAATTAAAACGTCTAAAAAGTTGATTGTATTATTTTCTTCAACTTCATGCTTTGTGTTTATGTTGGGATGAGTTTTGTTTAAATTTTAAAGCAGTTCATTAAGGTCTTGTTTGTTGTGAGCTACTACAAATATATCATCCACGTATCGTTTGTATATGGCCATTTTTTCTATCAATGTTTTGATTTGATGTTCAATTTTTGATACAAAGATATTTGCCAGTGGAGTCCTAATGGACTGCTCATGGCTACACTGTCTGTTTAAATATAAGATTTGCCTTAAAAATTAAATCTGACATTTTGGGTGCAGAGCAAAATTAATTCTTTTAAATATTCATCAAGAATTTTGGTGTTAATTTTATTTGACATTATGTAGTCACGTAATTGGTCTACCGTTTTTTTAGCGGTACATTTGTGAAAAATGACTTGATGTCAATTTAGGCCATTGTTTTGCTGCATATGTTGAGTTTATCTATGTGTTTAATAACCTCAAAGGTGTCCTTGAGGTAATACATACTCATTTGTTTCTCAACTGGATCGATCAGGTGCTTCAGCCATTTTGCAAGTTTATGGTATGGTGAATTTACCATAGATAGAATTGGTCAAATTAGAATGTTTTCTTTATGAGTTTTTGGTAGTCCATACAATTTAGGCGTGTGATTACAAATTGGCTTTAGAAACTGATATTCCAATTCAGTGATAAAATTGTGAAGCTTTAGAATTTGAAGTTTATAATTGATTTACTTTTTAATTAACTTGATGTTGTCTTTTGTAGCTGTTGGTTTGAACTTTGAACGGTCCTCAAGTATTTTATTGGTTCTTTCAACGTATTGAGCTATATTCATAATAACTATTCCAGACCCTTTATCCGGTTTAAGAATAATTATATCATTGTTTTGTTTGAGCTCATTTAAAATATTAATATGTTTCTTTTGTAGGGGGAGACGATTGTAATATTTTTAATGTATGGAAGTGATTGGCTAAATCCACCAGTTTGGATTTAAACCAATTCTCCTGGTCAGGATTGGTTGCATTATGTTTTTTCACCTGATTACAAAAAAATTGTAATTTAGCTTTTATTTGATTGAAATTGGTTTTGTTTGGTTTAATTTTGAAATTTATATTAAATGATAGAGCTTCTGATTGTTCTTTGCTCAAAACGAAGTCTGATAAATTAATGATTTTGTTAGAGTTGCTACATTTATCGTCAAGTTCGGACTGTAAAATTCATTTGATAATTGTTTATCAACCAACCGACCTTGATCACAACAATTTGTTTAAATCCAAACTGGTTGATTTAGCTCATCACTTCTACTATATATCAAAATAGTGGCAATCTGCCCCCCCTACAAAAGAAACATATTGAAGCCTTAAAAGAGCTAAAACAAAACAGTGATATAATTATTCTTAGACCGGATAAAGGGATCTGGAATAGTCATTATGAACAGTTCATACGTTGGAAAAAACCAACAAAATACTTATGGACCGATCAAAATTCAAACCAACAGCTACAAAGACAACATCGAGTTAACCGAAAAACAAATCAGGTATAAACTTCAAATTCTAAAGCTTCACAATTTAATCATTAAATCGGAATATCAATTTCTAAAGCTAATTGGTAATCACATGTCTGAACTGTATGGACTACCAAAAACTCACAAAAAAACATTCCGATTAGACCAATTCTATCTATGGTAAATTCACCATATCATAAAGTTGCCAAATGGCTGAAGCACCTGATCGATCCAGTTGAAAAACAAATGAGTATGTATCATCTCAAGGACACCTTTGAGTTTATTGAGCACATAAATAAACTCAACACATGCAACAAAACAATGGCCTCAATTGACATCGAGTCACTACTTACAAGTGTACCGCTAGAAGAAACGGTAGACTACTTAGGTGACTATATAACGTCAAATGAAATTAACACCAAAATTCCTGTTGAATATTTAAAAAAAGTAATTTTGATCTGCACCCAAAATGCCAGATTCAATTTTAATGCCAAATCTTATATTCAAACAGACGGTGTAGCCATGGGCAGTCCATTAGGACCCGCACTAGCAAATATCTTTCTATCAAAAAATGAACATCAGATCAAAACACTAATAGGAAAAATAGCCATATATAAACAATAAGTAGATGACATATTTGTAGTAGCTTACAACAAACAAGGACTTAATAAACTGTTTTAAAATTTAAACAAAACTCATTCCAGCATAAAAACAAAGCATGAAATTAAAGAAAAGAATACAATCAACTTTTTAGACGTTTCAATTTTACGGAAAAGTGACGGATCGCTTTAACGATGAGTTTACCACAAGCCTACTGAAACTAGTCAGTATTTACACTATACAAGCTTTTAACCAGTTCAACATAAACGTGCATTTGTCAAAACACTGTTTAACTGTGCACAAAAAATTTGTTCTGACGACACAATAGATGAAGAAAAGAATATCATTAAACAACTGTTAATTAATAATGGATATCCACTAAAATTTATTGAATGCCATGCCGAGCAATACAAAAACTCTAGTTCAAACAATAGTAAAAAAAAGTCGGCTTACCAAAGGCTACTATTTAAAGGAGATGACATTATGAACCTTCTCAAAATCCGTATTAAAACAGCCATAAAAAGGACCTTTTCATTGATTTAACTAACAATGCTGTTTACCACTAAAGGTCTCCCCTTACTCAACAATAAAACGGCTAAAGACACATTTTTTGCCTCACATTGCATTTATCAGTTCACTTGCAGTTACGGTGACAAATACATTAATTGGACAATGCGTCGTTTATCTAATCGGGCTAAAGAACACATTTCTAACTGGATTAATAAGAGGTCAAACGGAAATGAACACTTATCTACATCCTCCATATTACGTCACTTACTACAAACCAAACATCAAATCAACTTTAAAAATTGTTTCATAATGATAATTATTTTTCCAGTTTTAAATATGTTAAAAATTCTCGAATTTGTTTCTATTCACACATTAAAACCTGCTTTGTGTGCACAAAAACAGTTCGTCACTACATTAAACTTAGCTTGGTCGTATTGATTGTGTGTAAATGTTTGAGTTATACTAATTTAAATGTTATTTGTACCCCCCCTTTTTATTTTTGTATATATATATATACCAAAATGTTATATGGTTGTGACTGACGAGAATATACGAAATAAATTCATTTCACAATTTACGTCTTCTTGTATTTTTATTTGGAATTATAAAGGGAACCCAATGCTTTAAATTTGATATAACTACGCTACAACTTACATTTATTAATTTAAAATTTTTTCCTTTAATTTTTGTAATTATCGTAAAATTTTATAATTTTTTCGCAATTTTATTTTTTTCTGCATAAACAACATAAAAAATTTTGCAAATGTAATAATGCTAAATTTACTTCTACTAAAATGTTTAAAATGGCAGTAACAATATTAATAATTAAAAAATTAAAACTGATTCGAAATAATCCTTAAAAAAATTT
Source organism: Cardicola forsteri (assembly GCA_025895645.1). Taxonomy (NCBI): domain Eukaryota; kingdom Metazoa; phylum Platyhelminthes; class Trematoda; order Strigeidida; family Aporocotylidae; genus Cardicola; species Cardicola forsteri. The sequence goes on along the minus strand of JAKXYG010001174.1, from coordinate 1,191,209 downwards.
AAAATTACATACATTTTTATATTAAAAATTTTAAAAACAGCTATGCAGTTTAAAAAATATTTAATTAATATAGAAATATGGTATTAAAATTATATACTTATTGTTATCTTTGTACAAGACATAAAATACTTTAAGCTTTAAAAATATTTTTTTGCGGTAAATAAAATTTAAAAATACAAATGATTGTCTTATGTTACAAATGTAAGTTTATATTTAAAATAAAAGTATATTTGTAAAGTTTAATAGTTAAAACCAAATTTTTAATTTGAATAATACTTTATTATTTTGCTAAATAGCTTTTTGGCAATCAATCATACAATTGGTAAACACAATTTATCATATTAAACATTCGCTTATGTATGGCTTAAATAATCAATTTTGCTTTAAGTTTATATAAAAGCACATTATTATTAATAAAAAAAATATTTTTTCAAACAAACTCAATTATATTTTAAATATTTGTAAAAGTAGTTTAACTGTTTTAACTTTTACATAATATAATTAAATTAGTGTGCAAGTTTAAAATTAAATGTACAACTTTAAATATATTAACACTTGTACTCTTTTAAAATTTATTTTACAGTTAATAAATAATCCAATTTATATGCTTACAAATATAGTTTTAAAACATGAACGTGATTTTTTTATTGTTTTATTGTTTGAATAGTTTAATAAAGATATTTTAAACATGTGGACATATAGTGTATTCAAACAAAGTTTATTTTTAGTGCCATTAGTACAATTTATATTCTCCATTTACTAATATACAAGTCTAGCAACTTAATCATAGTAATGCAACCATTTTTAAACTTAGTTTAGTTTAAAATACATTGTTTAAATAAATACATAATATTAGTCAATTATGTTGATAAATAAATTACACAAAACAAATAATAAATGCTTGCTCACTTGTTTATTTGCTAATGATGTATTAAAATAATAATTCAACAAATTTTTGGCGCTAAAATGGTATGACGTAATTTCGGCCAAACGACCTTGTTCAACAACTAAAGGTCTAATTTCCAACAATCGATCTTGATTCGAACTGAAAATGTAACTGTCACTTATAGACAAAATTAATTGAAATTTTTGTCGACCAAACGTAAGATGCGTAGTTTTTTCAAAAAATGGATTAGACTTGAGTTTTGACAAATAGACGTCAAAATGTAACGTTTCTTTTTGAACATGTTGAGACAATAGACCGTTTAATTTTTTCCAATTAAATAGATATGCAATTTGTTTGGAATCAACGTTTGTCTAGGTATAATTAAAGAGAGAGAGGGTTGTTTAAATAATTTAATATAAATAAAGAGTTTTATTATTATTTGCTTAAATGTATTTCTGAAACACGTGTTTTAGTAAGTGAGTATTTAGAGTAGCAATGTTTACAGCTAAATTTAAGTTTAGTGACGTATGCTAATGAGTTAAACATTTTATATAAACCGGTTTTTTTTGTTTAAAACTTTGCATAATTAACTGGCTGTTTTTATGTTTAAAAACTGACCTATTTTGAGTAAAAAGTAATGTATTGTATTAACATAATAAAGTTTTGCTCAAGTTATAAATATAATGTACTAGAATAGCACAATTTGTGACATTTTATCTAGATAAATAGGAATTCACGTTTTACTGCTAACAGTAGCAGCAAAACTTTGATTGGCTTTACATAAATGTCTACTTGCTAAAAAATTTATTTTATTTTATTTATTTATTTATTTATTATATTTTGAATGCTTTACGGAAAGCATCTTTTAGCAGTAAACATTTTAGCGAAGCCGAATGTGGGCCCGCATTTAGTGCCAGTAGTGAAATTCGAACCCATTTTTACTCAAGTCCAAGTTGAGCACTGTACCGCTAAGACTACCCCAGTAAATAGGTATACTATTTAAACATTAAAACCTAAAAAAAATGTACAGTATGCATTTTAATACAAAAACATTAACGTTATAATTTGTATAGATATAAACTTTATCAAAACAGCTGCTGATCAATAATAATTTTAACGGAAATGTTTTTACAACATTTATTACATAAAAATAAAAATTAAATTTTGACTAAAACACAATTATTAATGTTACTTCATTATTTTTGTTAAATTTTAATAACATAAAAATATTTATATAGGGTTATTTGTAAAATTTTTCAAAAACTTTAAACATGTAAAATTATATATTTTTTGAAAATGCATAAGCCATTTGTCAAACAATTGAACAAACTAGTCCAAACTTTAAACGACGAAATACACACACACATACATACATACAACGAACCTACTTGAGTAAATGTTGTAATATGTTTTGTTGCATTTGCATCAGCCAAAATGTCACTTGATTCAATTTTGGTTACAAATCCAAATTGCAATTCATTTTTTAAATCAATTTCATAATTTATTTCTATTCCCAAATCTTTGAACAATGACTTGGAATCATTAAAAATATTATCCAAATAGTTGCAATAATTTTGAATTGTTTTGGATTCTAATCGCACATGACTTAGCAACACTTGGCTATGAAATTCTAGCACGGGGCTAATGTATTCATTTGTTAGAAGCTCATATCTAGTTTAAAATGATGTAAATATATTTGTGTGTGTATTTACAATTTAGTATGCATTAGTAAAAAGTATATATATATTTGTAATATTTATATAAAGTTTCTTTTTGTTACTTTTTTACAGCTTGGAATTTTTACGAAAATCGTTTTTAGCAGGTAGTCAGATCATTAAACAACTTAATATGTACTTAAAATAAAAATTAATTATAATTGTTAACTTAAATAAAAATGCACTTTATTATCTTAAACGTAAACATTTTTTAAACAAGTATGTTATTTTGTTTTTATTTATTGCAAAATAATCACGACAAAATGTTAACTAACATATGTTTCCGCTGTTAACATTTATTTCTACTTACTGTATTGTTATCGTTCAATTTTAATTTATAAGATATAAACAATTTTATTTATATTATGCAAACTTTTTTTTCCAATATATTTAAACGTAAATTTGTAAATATTTTTACACAAAAACTGAAGTAAATTGCATTACGTACAGTTTTAAAATATAACTTTTTTATATATTTTATTAAAATATGTATATTAGTTTAAACAATGACATACATGATAACCAATTTTAAAAATTTTAAACGGATTTAAAGGTGCTGATTTAATGTTTTTATATTTATCTAAAACGTACCCTATTGGAAATACGGGCATAATTAAATCCGAATTGAATGTCACTGTTACGGTTCCAGGAATTAATTTAAATTGATAAAGATTTGATTTGTATGTTTCAAATGTCATAACGAAATCAAAACCACTTAAAACATTGGTTTCAATTCCTAATAAATGTAAAATAATAAGGTAAAAACAATATATATATATATATATAATTTTAAAAATACAATTTTTATTAAATTATAATTAAAGCATTTTCAAATTAAGTTACAAAAATGAATGTACGTAATTAAATTTAGTAATGCAATTCGTTTAAAAATTTGTAATATTTGGACGCAAACACTTTTAAAATTTTACATTACACAGAAATCTCAGGAATATAAAGTAAACTTAAACGTTTAATTATAAATGTGTAAAGAATATTAGTAAAATTTATTAAAAAACTTTTGTTTAAATTTTTAATTTAGCATTTAAAGTCGTTTTTTAGAAAACTTTAACTGTCAACATAAACTGAAACAATCAGCGTATGTTCTATGCATAAAAAATAAATGTTCTTTTAAGATGCTATTTTCTATGCCGTACTTAAACTATAATTGTCAGTTGGAAAAAAAACGTTTTTGTTTTTAATTAAAATCATTTTTTTACAAATAACCATTTTTGTAAAACTAAACAATTTAGCTCTTATGGTAGGACTCAAATTTATTATTATTAAACTGCTCTACTATTTCAGCTACAGTTATGTAAAAACATTTGTGTTATTATTAATTAAAGGGTTTTTAATAAATTAATTATTTGTAATATTTATAATTATTATTTGTTTTATTCTTTTATTTTATTATATTTGTTTTATTTGAATAAATGTTTATAAACATTTAAAATTTTGTTTACATTGTTTTATACGTTTAATTTGGGCCTTGGTGGGCATGGGTTCGAATTCCACTACCGATACTAAAATGCGGCTTCACGTTTGGCTTCGCTAAAATATACACTGATGAAAGATGTTTCTTGTAAAACATTCAAAGTAATAAACATAAAATAAAAAATAAATATAGTATATAATAATATAAACAAAATGTTGCTATGTTTATTATAACTAAATAAGATAAATTATTAATGACAATTTAACTAAATGTTTTACTTTTAGTTTCATGTTTAGGTTTCTTTTATAATTATAAACAATATATATACAAATATATACTTAAATTAATTATTTGTTAAAGTTAACAATTAATTTTTATTAAATAAACTTACTTAGGTTAAAGACAACCTAATAACAAACGATTCATTATTTTGTGGAAATTTACTACTTATTTGAATATTTTTATTACTTGTTATTTGTTAACAGTTCAACAAAATATAACATTTTAATGTATTTGTTTTAAATATTTGACATATTTTTTTATTTTATAGTTTAGATATAATATAGTGAACATTTACAGTACACATTTAGAATGGTTAAATAGAAACATATTTATTGTCGTTTGTAGAATTCAAAAATCTTGTTAATTAGGAAGCACAAATTTGAGTATATAAACAATTGTACTTTTCGATTATCCTATCGTTTATAAACTACAATAAATTGTCAAATTAAATATTTTATTCCTTATTCTATTAGAAATAATTCAACAGAGTAGAGTAAATAGCCAAACATTTTGTTTCGTACTATAGTAAAAACGGATAGGAATTTTATCATCCGTACCAAATTCAAGATTTTGTTTAGTTGAGCGAAATATACATTCATTAATAAATGTTTATTATTTAAAAAGTTAAAAGTAATTCAACAACCAAAAAATTCGTGAATAAATAATTTACAAACAATTAACATTTTAATGTTAATTATTCGTTTGCTAAAATTCTTTAAATAAACACTAAACACATAATAAAAATTAAATAAATGTATGTATATTTGAATTATCAATCAAACGGAGTTAATAGAATTTCTAAATGTATTTTTCTGCTAAAACATGTAAAAATAAAAATAATAATTTGTTGTTTTAAAAAGTATAACTTAAAACATTTTAAAACATGTACGTAATAATATTATTTATTTATTTATTTTTTTAGCTACATCAATCATAAAATTAAAATCAAAACATTTTTAAAACTTTTTATAATATACATATATATATATCAACTTTTTTGTGTCTTACATATAAACTTATCTTGTTGAACCTTTTTTATACATTATTATAATTTTTTTATATTTCTATGTTTCAACATTAAAATACAATTTTGTTACACATAAATATCAAATGTATGTAAAATTTTGTGCATTTGTAAAATATGCATATCCATTTTTTCACTTCTTAATTATATATTTACAAAAATTATAATTTTTTATAAAGCATAAATGTTCCTAACACTGATTGGTGTAGATGTTAATTAAAAAATGTATTGGTTTTTAAATGTATTATTTATTATTTGTAATACAATTTTAATATGTATTACTGCATACTTTAACATTTGGTAAATATTCCTTGTTAAAAAACCTTTAAACCATTAAATTAAGTAGTTGAAAATATTTGCATATGACCGTCTATAAAAACACTTGTATTGTTTGTGAGAGTTAAAGATTAGACTATTTGTATACTAAGAAATGGTTTTAATAACTAAATTGTTTTTATTCTTAATTTATCAACGTTTTTACTAAATGCTCTTATTTGCTTTAATAATTTATTAATTATTAACATTTATTTATATTTATTTACTTATTGATGCTATTATACATTTTATTTACCAGTGTGTTTTTTTAGTACAACTCTCTTAATAATTTTTAAAATTTTTATTATTTATAATTTTAATACATAGTGCAGAAATAAATTATTATAATAAAATATAGCATATGAAGTAAATATTATTTAACGAAAATTAAACTTTAAAAATAGTTTATCTGTTTAATGTTTAAAAATTGATTATATGTTTATATATATATATATATATATATATATTTAAGACAGAAAAATTAATTTTACTAAATTATAAAGACATATTTTTATAACGTTTAAACATTTACTGTTGTAACACAGTCAACATAAAATAATAAAACCACTTTAGTGCAAATATTTCTTTTACAATTAATTGTTTCCATATTTTAATACATTGTTGTTTTTCTATTGTTTTAACAATTGGGTGTTTAGTGCGTCCAAAAAACGTTCCGTATTTTCTGCCAATATTTAAATTCAAACCATTATCCATTGCTAGCAACTTAAGTACTGTGCTACTTAGATTTTGTTAAAAATATACTTTTAAAATTAATTTCACTTTATTATATTAAATTATAAAATATGTTTAAAAATACCTATTTGGTACAAAATGAAATAAAATAAAAAAATTTAATAATTTTAATTGTAATCAAAATCATTCAATAAAAATTATGTTGAAGTGCACAAAGTATAAAATACTTATTATAAGTATGTTACATTTTTAGTAGATCTATAAACGTTATATTAAAGTTTAACTTCAGTCTATGTATTAATACTATTTTTATGTATCATTTTAATAATCAAATGCCAAAATAATACAAAAATTACAAGTTTTAATCTAGTTAACATTTAATGTAGACCTTCGTTTGTAATGAACAATTCCTACTTTAACTTATTATATTTAGTATTTTATTTATTTTGCAATTAATATTGTTTAAAGTAAGAGGTGAATATAACCTAGATTAGCAACACATGCTAACTACTTTAAATTATTAAACATTAGCATTTACATTTGTTTTGCTAACTACTGTATTTGAATACTATTTATTCCCTTTACAATTAAAATGTCTACAGCTGAAAAATGTTTTTTGCAAAACATTTTAAGTAGTAAAAGTAATATTTAAAAATATAATAATAATAATAATAACGATAAATGTATTTTTAGTAAGATATTAAACCTAATGTACTAGTAATAATTAATAATTTAATACTAATAAATATTAAGGTTTTTGTCATTATTTATGCATAAAAATGACTGTTATTATAAATTTTAATTTTGTTTAAAAGTTTCTAAATAAATAAATCAAGTTTTACAAAAAACACAGTAAAGTCTATCATAAAAATTTTAACAAAATTCATTTATATAAAATATTTAAAATAGTTTTTTTATTTAAATTTATTTAATAAAAAGTATGAACAATCCATAAACAATCTATAACATTTATTATACTTGTAATTAATTATTAACAGGTTATATGTAACATATGTTTAATTTTTAAATATTTTTTTAACTGAAAATGTTATTACCAAAAAACAAATTTGACTTTTAAAATAATTAAATACGTTTATTTTTAAATACAATAAAACATTTACAGTATCTATAAATTAAACAGCAACGTAAAGCAAACAGTTAACTTATAAATATTGCTGTTTAATCACTTAATAAACTTTTTGTTTATATTTATTTTAAACAATAAAAAATTAGTAAAATTTTTTTTACTTTAAAAATTAATGTAATGTCTAAAATTGGCACAAACAAATGTACGAAAAATATAATACACCGAACAATATGAACAATATAGAATAGACTGAAAGTAATCATGCTGTCAATTTTTAAATTTTGCGTTTTAATATTTTAAATGTTAAATACATTTAAAATTGAAATATATGTAATTTGACGTGTTTATAAAAAGTTTATCACTAAACAGAAAAAAACATTTTTTAAAATTTTTATTTAAAACAGTTTATTTATTTTTAATTAATAAATAAGTTTTTACAAACATTTATTATGATAGTTAGTTGAATAGTTTTTAATACTATAATAAATTTTTTAAAACTGCTTTAATTGTTAGCATAAAAATCAAATATTAACAACATTTGAGTATTTTATATGTATAATCAATTATTTTATGCCAGAGAAACAAAGTAGCTAAGTTGTTACACATTTAACTTAGTAGTCAGTGTTTCAATTGTCATATGTTGTAGTAAATACTACCCTCGTTTATGCTATGCTAAAATTACAACTTACTAAATCTTTTTTTTGTAAAAATCTCAAAAAATAAACAAGAAAAAAGTTGTTTAAAAGCCAAATTAAAATTTGTACAATTTAAAATTTTAACATTTGTTCTTACATGTACTTTCCTGTTTTTAGAAATAGTAATTTAAGTTCAAAACTATCAGTCATTTTGTAAACGTTATTTTACTAGCTGTCGTAAGTTACATGTAACAAACTTATGTTAAAATAAACATAAACATTACATCAAAATGTGTTTACACATTGTACAACATTAAATTAAACTAACAAAAAATTACATAATCTATTTTTTATAATAAATGTGCTTGCAGTACATATACTAATACATTTTTAACTCGTTTTTATAATTAATTTTAAAATTGCAATGGCGTTAAGGTATTTTAAAACATTTATGTATTAAGACCTTTAAATAAAATATTGTAAATTTATTTGACATTATTCTACACCACATTTTGTATTATTTTTAAAAATGTTGTAGTTAATATTTTAAACAAAATTTTAATTTATTAAATGTATATAATTATTTTTAATGTTATTATTATTATATTTTTACAATTAAATTATTTTCTTATGACAAATTATAATTAAAAAATAAATAAAGCATTTTCAAATATTTTTCTTTATTATAACATAATACAAATTATATCGTTTATATGTTTTACTTACTCTTTACAATTTTTTCATTAATATGCAAATATTAAGGAATTGTAGCATTCAATATAACAATTAAAGTAAACATATTTTAATCTAATTTCAACTAGTTTTAAGACGCTGTTAAAATATTCTTAATATTTACTCAATATCAAATATAAATCTTATAATGTTTAACTGGTGTGTTTGTTATAGCAAACGAATAAATTAGTGAACAAAAAAATTGTCATTTTATTTTAATTAATTAAATATTAAATCTAATTGTTATCTAATGTATCTAACAATTTACTTTTTACAATAAATTCACAAAAATTAAAATAAATTTACAAACGTATTATATGTATTTAATTTACAAACAACAGGTGTTATATTTTATTTTATTGTTTGTAATGCAAATACCTTTAATGGGTAGATGCTTAGTGCATTGTATTTAGTGTTTTCTTGTAAAACAATTAAAGTATTATATATATATATATATATATATATATATATATATATATATATATATATATATATATATATATATATATATATATATATATATATATATATATATATATATATATATAATTGAACGTACCGTTGTGAACAAAAATAACGTGATTTTTATTTAAGTCGGTTTGTTTAAACGAGCTTATGCTTAATTGGGAATTATTAACGAACGCCACGTGTCCATGATAAGTATAAAGTATTTCATAAATTAAATAATCTAATAAAAATAACGTACAAAATATATGCATTAAATAAATTAATTATTCTAAAAATATAGTTTGTTAGATACATATAACACAATTTTTTAAAAACGCATATAATTAAAAAGTATAAAATACAAATAAATTTTGACATTTTTAAAGCTAATTATACATAAAATGCAAATATGTAATTAAATTATTTTTTTACATATTTATTATTCATATTCTGTTTTCTGTATTTACATAAATGCAATATAAAAATAATTCATTTTTGTATTGTAAAACAAAAAATTAAATAGTTTCTTTTATTTTTACAATTTTACGTTTAATATTTAAATTGTTTACATATAATATTAAATAGATAATAAATTGATTGATGACAATATCATCTCTTCTTTTTTGCAGTACTTGTAAAGCTGCGCGAATAATTGTCTTCTATAGACAATTTGCACAAATTCCCTGTATACGTAATAAACGTAGAAAAACAATTACGTTTATCTTGTTAATAGCAATACTACTGTATACAAAAATTAACAAGACTGTTTAATGCTTTTCGACATATTAATTCTTAGTCTGATAGGTACGTATGGTATACGTATACATTAAGATATTTCTTAAATATCTTGGCTGTATGCTTGCATTTATCAGCTAAGATAAAGGTATTTGTGTATATGTACTAAAATAGCATATGTGTTTATTTGTTTTGATTCTACATGTAAGATATCGTGTCATTGCGTTCAAAATTGACTTGCTAAAAATATGTGCGTACAACATGAACACAAAATACCAAAAAATAATGTTCGTTATTTCAAAATTACATTTTTTAATATTTTTACAAAGCTTTTTTTACTTTTAAGAATAAAAAATACATTTAAATAATAATATATCTTATATCTAAATCTTGAATGTGTTTTTTGTTAAATATTCACTTGTTTTAAGTTTTACTAAAAATATACTATCAAAAATATTATATTTTTGTTGCACTTTAAAGGTTTGTAATTATTGTTAATCTTGAAAAGTATCATAGCTACAATATTCTACTCCAGTATTATTAATATTACCAAATAAATGAGGTTTTATAGCCTCTAATGGTTTTATGGTTTTAAATAGGACAACTTAACAATGTCACGTCTGCGTTTTACTAATTTTAATGTTTTACGGGAAACACCTTTTACCAGTGGATATCTTAGCAAAGCCGAACGTGGCTCCGCATTTGGTGCTGCTAATGGGGAGTAAACGTATGTCTACGCAGCGCTGTACCGCTATACTACCCCCGAAACAGTTTGTTTCAGTCTAGTTCATTTTTTTTCATTTTTAATAGAACATTGGGTTACAGATAGAAATTTTCAATTTGTACAGTTTTTAGTAATTAATTGTATATATAATATAGGTACAGTTTTTAGTAATTAATTGTATATATATATATATATATATATATATATATATAGTAGTTTTAAACAATAGTTTTTTAAACAATAAAATATTTTTTTGCACATTGAACATTATTAATTTTACATTTTACTCTCTATTTTTAACACAGGCATAAGACTTGGTTTGTGCAAATTATTATATTTCAAATAGATACATACCCATTTTAGCTAAATCTACTTGCGTAGCATGAATGTATTTTGTGCTAATATAAACCCAAGAACCACTTAAAATTGGGGCACAACAAAATCGATCCAAATAAGGTTTTGAATTGGACTGAGATAGGATAAAATAAACGCGTTTGGGCTGAATGGTCATAGTGTTTGCATTTAAATCAAAAGCTGAAATCTGAACAATTTAAAAACAAACATGTTGTTTAAAAATTGTAATTTTTCATGTAAATTTAACAATCATTACACACTATTGTGTCAATAAAATTTTTAATAAAAAGCATACACATTTGTTTTAATGTTTTAAATTGTTTTTTAATAATAATAATTATTTTATTTTATTAGATAAAAATATGTTTAATCAAAGTAATTTACAGTTTCTGTTTATTAAAATAAATTAAAAATTAATTTTATAAAGATAAAATTTAACTATAAACATAAAATGGCTTTTAATGTTTTATGTTTTAGATGCTTATTTTCTAAACAATATTGAAGACAATAGGTTTCTAAGGAATTATTTGTTTTTAGAAATGTTATATTAGTATTGTCAGATTTACTTGTATAATAAATTTACTAGGTTTTTAAGTCAATCAGGAGCACTGTACAGCTGTTTCATCCTTATTTGGAAACATCAGCAGCGAAAACCTTTCAAGTTTTACACAGACATAACTTTAAACCCACGCTCTATCTGGTGTCAGACCAGCGCCTTATACCACTGAGCTACAGGCGGACGATCTTGGACCTGTAAATTTATTATTTATAGTGAATTTGATCAATTCTAATTACCCAGTGTCCTCAAATGCTGCTACGTTACTAACGGTTTAGGAAGTGAAAAAACCCTTTCACTAGGACAGTTGTATTAAAATTAGCAAATAAACGGTGACTACAACCAAACGTGACCCGCATTTAGTTTTTGTAAGAAAGGTCAAATTTTTTTCAAACTATTTGTGGATTTAGAAATGCAGCTAATGTATTGTTTGTGCCCAGTTAACCATTAATACATATAATATTTTAATGCTTTTTTAAACTAAAATCAGCATGATTTTAGTTATTTAATTACTTGTATTAAAAAGTTATCATTTTAGATAATTATGTTTACAAAAGCTTTTATTTATTTGCTTATTTAGCATTTACCAACACTTACAATAACAAACAAAAATAAAACAAATTATTAAAATTGATAGCTCTATTATTATTTTTTTATATCAGTTTTAATTGGCAATTTGTAAACTAGTATTTATCCTAAAATTAAATTTATTTACTTATTTTAAACAGATATATTAGTGTACAAATGTTGTAAAATTTACTTTGTGTAATACTAAATCAATCAACTGATCAATCATGTATGACCGTGTCAACATAAATTTAAATAACTTTTGACTAAAAGTTTTATTTATTTACATTAAATAAAATTGCAAATAGGATTAAATATGCATTCAAACTAAACGTAATTTTTATGTTTATTTAATTACTTTTTATATCTATTATGTATTATTATAGCAATGACGTTTATATAATTAACAGTAAATGCATTATCTAATTGTGTATTTTATTTAAATAATAATAATAATAATACAACGTTGGTAGCATATAAAAAATAACAATTTCTATTGTATTAATTACTTATTAATTTTACTAAAAATGTATTTATTTTATTAATTTTATTTCAGACACCTTTAAAAACGAAGATTTAAAACCCCAACTTGTGAAGACTATATATTCTTACTAGAAAGACATTTTTAAAAGTTTAAATAGATTTAAAACCAATCTCACACAACTGTGCAAATAAATAAAGTGTTTAGCTTTGTGTTAATGTGTTTTTACACACAAAATTACGTTAAAACATTATAACGTGTAAATTATGTTTTGAATGCAAATTAGTGAGTAAATATAAAACCCTTGAGAAAATATTAAAAATTGTCATAAAATTTAATTTAAATTAAATTTTATTTTTGGTTGTTTTTTAATAAATAATAAAACTTTGTAATGTTAAAAATTATATTAAATATTTGATATTTAATTCTGCATTATTCTACATTCAAATATTTTTTAAATGTGCTTACAGAGACAGTGTCATATTTATAAATAAAACTTTTATAAAAATAATTATTGAGTATAATTTACATAATTTTATTATAATTTATTTATAATTTTATATTTTTTTTAGCATAATTAAATAACTAAAATTTTTATTTATTAAACAGGATACTAACGTTATATTTAGCTCATAAAATTAATTAAAACACATAAATACAAGGATTAACTATTTACTTTTAAAATTATGTTTTATATAGCTTTCCTATAGTTATAATAACGTTATTTTAACAGGTCTTTTATCAAAATAATACAATTAAATATTAAATATTCTATTATTAAAAATAAACTTTTTTACTTTTAAAAAAGATTGATAAACGTATTTCTTTTAAAATAATTACAAAAACAATTTTAAATAAAATATTAAAATAATTCTACTTTTAACAAGTAAAACAAACAAGTAGGTTAATTGTTTGTTAAATTGCAAAATGCTTTTTTAACTTAAAGAAAAATAATTAATTAAACAGTTTTTAGTCATTTTAAATAAAATACAATTTTTACTAGAATATTAAACAGTAAAATTGTTATTTTAATTTGCGAAAATATTTTTTAAAGTAAAGTGTAATACATTTATTCTAAAATCACAAATCTTGTATTTTATATTACATAGTAATATATATTATTGATATCACATGTAATAGTTTTGCACAACTTTTAATTATATTGATATTTTATATTACATTATTTGACTACTGAATACGTATATTAATAAAATTATAATCATATTCTATTTACAATGTACTACTGTACATTATATAATTAAATTAAAAGGTTTAAATTAGACAATTACATTATTTGCAGACACTACTTTAGAAGTTGTTTTATATATAAAAACTAAAACTATATTTTAATTATATAATTGAACTATATTTATTTAATAAAATAGTATAATTAGTTAATTAAAATGTTAATCTAAATTGGTGAGGTCTGTGTTCACATCACTAGCATTAAAACATAAAATCAAATTAATTAGTTTATAATTACGTACTTGGTTTTCGTAATCAGAAACATCTTATAATTATTTTTAATGTTAAAGAAGAAGCAATAAATTGTTTTTCACTTTTTCATTTTTATGAAAACATTAAAACCGTAAACAACTTGTGTTGCGAATTAAATTTTAATGTAACAAGCGGGAAAATTTTAATAAAAGTTTATTTATTTAATAAGGTATTTTATTAATATTTTTTAATTTAAAAGATTGTTTAAAATATTTATAATAAAATATTTACAATAAAAATTATTTTGCACTCTATTATTAATAATAAAATTTAAAAGCATTTTAAAAAATCTTTTTTTAATATTATTTTACTTGTATATTAATTTTATAATGTAGGTAATATATAAAATATATTTTATTATGTTTAATTAATTTAAATAATTTTTAACAATTTATATAAATTTTTGTTTATTAACTTATATTAAAATTATTAAATTTGATTTTATACAGGAGAAATCTGTGTTTATTAAAGTGTTTATTAATATTTGCTTAATTGATTGGTGGTTCTTGTTAACTAATATGCAGTTAATTATCTTTTAACACATACATTTACTGAATGAGAACAAACAAATCGGAATTTATTCTACTGTACATGTGTTTTTAATTTTTTAATTTTAAATTATTATAAAAATTTATTGTTTATATATATATATATATATATATATATATATATATATATATATATATATATGTGTGTGTGTGTGCCGGAATGGTCTAACAGTACAACGATTGATTTGGGCCTTGGTGGGCATGGGTTCGAATCCCACTACCGGCACTAAAATGCGGGTTTACATTCGGTTTTGCTAAAATATCTACCGCTAAAAAATATTTTTCGTAAAACATTTAAAGTAATAAATACTATATATATATATATATATATAATACCAATAAATTCTAAAAACGCAACTTACATCAATGTAATCTTCTGAAACAGTTTCGTTTCAAAATTTTTATAAACGATATCATTTTCATTTAAATCTTTGTTTGAAAACACAAGTACATTGTAATTTAATCTAAATAATTATATTTTAAATAAATAAAATAAACCATTAACCCAAATTAAAAGTTAATAATATGTAAAAACAATATTTGTAAAAATTCTCTATTTTTTATTCTAATATAAATATATTTTAATATGTGCAATAAATTCCAAGCATTTAATGCATTTGACATTCAGTCATTAATCAATTTCAAACGTTCAGATTATTAATGTTTTATTGATAAAATCTTAATAAGTACATCTTGTATATATTATTTGTCAAAAATTTATCAGTAAATTTTAAATAAAACATATGTTAAATAAAAATGTAAAAATAGATGTTAAAAAACACAATTAGTCAGTTATTAGATAACGATAATTTTGGTGTATATTCAATTTATTGTTATTCCATGTACAATAAAAATAACGACTTTATTTCAAGCTTAGCTGCTTATAATAAAAAATCACGTTTCTTTTAAATTTTAATTAACTTTTACAAACAATTAAATTTTTTTTAATTTTTATATTATAATTTTTTAATTTTTTTAAAAAACATTGTAGCTTAATTTTTTTTAAAACAGAAAATATAATTTTTTAAATATATTTATGCATTTTATTATTTCAAAAATTAGTTATATTTTGCACAAAGAAGTGTTTCTTTATTTTTTATAAGGAAACACATGTTATAAGTAAATTTGTAATTATTAGTTTCTGTTGCAATAATTTTTAAACCAATTTTTTATTTTTACACCATTTTATTTATTAATCAAAATTCTATACTATATATTTTTATTCACTGTTTTTTTTTAAATATATATATATATATATATAACACGGAAACTAAATTTTTATCGTTATTCCAAGTATTTTTGGTGTGTAAGTGCACTAAACCAATTTATAATTTATTTTTTAACAATAGTAAATTTAATTAAAAACAAACTAGAGAAAAGGTACTTCACAATTCAGACATAATTATCTTGAAAAATTTATATTTTTTAATATAATTAAGTTTTACAGTAAATTTTAATATTGGCTAAAATAATTATCTCAAATTTATTAGATGCTTAGATTAGCTAGTTATTATTAAATGTAATTTACTTTGACATAAAAACAAATTAAGTTTTGTGTTTAGTCCTTTTAAATATATTTTTTAAATAATAATCTATTTTAAAAATACAATAAAACATTTTTTAAATGTATCTACAACAAGTTATACAAAAAATAATTTATCCTTTTGCGCGAATCATTAAAAATATAAAATAACTTATAATTTAAATATTTTAATTATTTTTTAAAGTAAAAGTATTTTAAAAATGTAGTAACAAAAATTTCCATTTCAGTTTTTTTATTTTAATAAATTTCTATAATTTCAGAAGCATTATTTTTAAAACCAAATAACTAAAACATTTGCTATTATATTAAAGATTTTCTAGTTTAAATATTGTTACAATTTAAACATCTTCAGGGTATAATAATTTTTTTAAAGTTCTAAATCTTTCAAATTTTAACTAGTTATTTTGAAATTGTAATTAAAACTATTTTTACAAAAGCATCTTGAACAACAACAACGACAATAATAATAATAATAATAATAATAATAATAATAATAGTCTTGCAAATATTATGTAAAAATAGTAAAATATTTCCTAAAACAATAAAACTATTTTGTTGTAAATATTGGTGTTAGTAGAGTAATACTACTAACATTATAAAATTTAATAATTAAATATTAATAAAGAGAACTAAACTAGTAGGGTACTTGTTAAATATCACCTTAAAACGTGTTACTTTTTACAATTGCAAAAACAAACTTAAACTTATTCCGAAATAAGTTTATATATTTGACATAAAATTATTATTGTACCTTAATTGTTAGTATTATTTAAAAATAACTCTAATTTAACCGATCTCAATGGCAAAGTGAAGGACTAGCAATGCAACCTGAATAAAAATTATGCTTATTGTTGTTGAGTAAACAACAAACTACAAGTTACAAAATTGTTTTAACAAAAATATTAATCATTAAAAATAATAATAAATAATATAAAGTATTACATAATTCATTATTTATTAAAAAATATTTTTAAATCAACACCAATATAAAGGGAATTATTAAATGTGATTTACATCATTTCACAATTAGTTTGTTATCAATGTATGTGTTTAATTTTTTTAAATTGCTTAATAGCCCTCATTTTTTATTTAATACAACATTAACGTTTTAATTGCCTCATAATATTAATACGAATCAAAATGTAAACAATGTTTGTAAATGTAAAGCAATTAATTAATTTGTAATTGCAATTTATTTTTGGAATATATAATTTTATAAATATATTATATATTTTATATTACAAAACCCTTTTGCTTTAAAAAATAAGCATGGGGCAATACGATAACAATTACAGCGAAAAATAACAAGAACAAAGTTTCGTAATTCAAAGAGAACATGAGACAACAAAATGTTTCCAAGTATTTGAACATTCTGCCAAACGTTTTGCTTGTGCCCATGAAACATTCATTTCAATTAGATCTTCCCGAATAATTCTTAGCCAAGTTTTCTTTGGTCTGCCAACCTTTTTTTACCATTTACAATTGTTCATTCCAAAACCGTTCTTGCTGGTCTTTTGGGCTGTAAACGTAGAATTTGACCAAGTAATTTTCTTCGTCTAATTGTAATGGTATCATGGAGTGAACGAGAGTCAGTTCTTTTCATGATCTCATCATTTAAAATGTGATCGTGCCAGGTAATCTTTAAAATACTTCTAAGACACCGGCAATGAATTACATCCACCATCTTATCAATCTTGTCCGTACGTTTCCACGTTTCACTCCCATATATTGCCGTAGGAATGATTATTGATGCGTACAAACGAAGTTTTGTCTTCAGGCGAATTGAAAAACATGACCATATTGGTTTGAGTCTATTGAAGACTGACATTGCCTTTCCAAGTCTGGCTTTAACATCAATTTCGGTTTTTCCGTCTTTACCAATAATGCTTCCCAGATATGTAAAGGAATCAACAGTATCAATATTTTGTCCACTAATTTTGATGGGGAAATCATTGTTTGACTTTATGCACAACACTTTTGTCTTTGAACAATTAATCCGTAAGCCAATACGAGAACTGACATCACTGAGTCGTGTTGTCAAGAACTGTTACAATGGCAATTTCTAACCAAGTTATTTAGCAAAATATTACAATTAGAAAATTAAGTATATTTTATTTTTCTTAATTTAAAATAAATTAAAAATTAGGTTTACCGTAAATATTTTAAAAAAAAACAATAAATGATAAAATTTTATACTTTAAAAAAATAAAAAAGCAAAATAATTATATTTTTTTATTTCAAAAATGTTTTATAATTAGAAGAAATATTATTTTAAAATTGAAAAAAAATTAAATTAACTAGTATTTAAACATTAAAATAATATTTATAAAAAGTTTATTATTTATCAGTAAGGAATATAACCAAAATATTCTTCATTTTTTCATTTAGCAAAAATTAAAAAAATTTTTTATTAGAAAACGGAAAAGCTAAAATTATGTTAAGTTATTAATAAAATTTTGCCATTTTGTTTTATGGTGAGTAAAACACTTTTTTTTGTAAAACTTTTATTTTAAACAGATTGAAAAATACTTATATTTAACAATATTTTGGTTTAACATAATGGACAAACTATTTATTTTGTAGTAAGTTATACCAAATACTTTAAACAGTACTATTTTTATTTAACTATACAAAAATGTTTTTATTTTGAATTACAATGCAAATGTGCGTAAATTGCAACTGTTTTAACTTTAACTTTATTTAAGCTTACCTTGTTTGTCTAAAAATTTTATACTTAGATGTGACACAAGATAATATAAAAACATTTAATTTTTAATACGTTTCCACACTATAGTTTTAAAGGCTTTGGTATAATAATACAAAACATTGGTAAACATGTCCAAATTAAAAATTATTTTAGAATTGTCAAAATCACTTGAATAATAAATCCACTAGATCTTAAAGTCAACCAGGAGCACTGTACAACTGCTTTATCCTTGTTTTAAATTATCAACTGCGCATACCTTTCAAGTTTTACACACACACACACATACACTTGAACCCACGCACTATTTAGTGTCAAGCCAGAGTTACGGGTAGATTACCTTGACTCTGTATGCAAGGACCCATATAGTAAAGTCCTAGTGAAAGGGATTTCTCACTTTCTAAACCGCTAATAACGTAGCAGCATTTAAGGACACTGGACAATTAAAATTGATCAAATTCACTATAAATAATTAATTTACAGGGTCAAAGCCATCCACCCGTAGCTCAGTGGTTAAAGGCGCTCGCCTGACAAGTGTAAAATAAAAATAATTTCTTAAAAACCTATTAATAAAAATTATTTGTCTAAATCTATTATTTGTTAAAAAGAAGATTGCATAGCACTACATTAAAAACCAAACCAAGAGCATACAAAAATACATAAACCAAGTAGTTACCGAAAATAAAATAGCGGTCACATTTATTATAAAGCATTTTCTAGTGTCTATACAAAAACTAATTTACTAACTAAAATATTACAAATGCTTGTACTTTTTAATGTAAATGTTATATTATACATTAATCAATTTACACAACCTTTAATAATGAATCAGTTGATATTTAATATTAGTTTTATCATTACTTATATATATATATATAGAGAGAGAGAGAGAGTGTGTGTGTGTGTGATTGTTGTTATCTACAATTTATCAGCAAGTAGACATTTTAGTAAACCGAACTATAACCCGCATATCATACCGGTGTTGGAAATTAACTCATGTCTACCCAGGTTTGAGTCTACCGCGGTATCGGTATAACACCCCGGGACACACACAGACATATATAGATACATGTATAAACGTTTATTATAGCTATTTTAAATTGCTCGGTTTTGAGCTTATAATGAAAATGTTTTAAATGTAAAATTATTAAACTCAAGTTTTAAAAAATATTTACAAAAATAGACTAAGATATAAATGGAAACAGTCAGAGACTGTGCAAAATCAACTGCGCTAATTTGTTTTTATCGTCCTTATACAAACAAGACAAAAGTTAAATTAAAATAAACTCATTGTTCAAACTTTCTTACTTACTTTAATTTTTAATTGTTTTTAAAGCAATATTTTCAAATACTGCAATTACCAAAAGATGAATTTATACATTTATATTAGGCAGCAACTTGTTTTACCAATATTTTCGTTGCCACAAATTTAAATAGACATATTTTGTATAACAATATATAAATACCATTAATTATTATAAATATGTATATACTGACAAAATTAAACACTCAGATATTTAGATAAATACAGATAAATTCTTTTCCATGTTTAATACCTTTTTTAAACACAATTAAAATTTTAATATAAATTATTTTTCAAATACTTTGTAAAAATGATTTAAAAACAAATTTTGTACAATTGTAATTTTGCTAATTGCAATATTAATTTAAACATTTTCAAATTTTATTTTGCATTAATTTTTTGTTTAAGCCTATATAAAATAGTATTAAACTCAATACGTTTGTAACAAACATATTAAATCTAATATTTATTTATTTATATTTATGGTTATTGGCTTAGATACTTTAGTAGAAGTAGCTTTCAGCATATAAAAGTTATAAATTAAAGTTAAATTTATACTTAGTGAATTAATTATAAAATTTTTACTATTATTATTTTAAATTATTTGACAGAAATTACATTTTTTGTAAAATAATAATATTTAATAAATACATTTACCCTTTTAGTATAAACGTTTAAATATTTACTAAACAAGTATAGGTACGTTTAACAATAATTAAGTATTTAATAAAATATTTTTTTATTTTAATTAAAAATAAATAATTTTCTTATTAATAACTGGATTAAATTTAAACTAACAATAAAGAATTACAATTCAAATTTATCAACCTCGTTGTTGTCCAGGTTTAATATTTGTAAAAAAACAATTGATTGTTTTAAAGTGCATTTTGGTAAACAGAAAACCTATATAAAACGTTTGTAACAAAAAATGCAAATAAAATTAAAATAAATAAATAGCTTAATTTAATATATTCGCCCTTAATTAAAACATTTATTAAAGTTGGGTAACAAGACTACACTCAATATGTGAAAGGCGTAAATTCGAATCTTACCGCCAGCACTAAGTAAAAACCTTTTTTGGTTTTATATAATGTCTTTTTGCAAAAAAAGATTTTTGTCAAAACGTTAGGTAATCAAAAACGAATAAAAATAATCATAATATCAATTGTTTTTTTGTATCTAGGTAATCAACTAAAAATAACATATATTGTATTATAACAAAACCTAATTAAAATGTTTTTATACTTTGCTACTAGTTGGTAAAAAATGCAATGTTATAATTATGTAGCACCATTTATTCCAAAAATACAATATTTTAAACAAGCATAATTATTTTTATAACCTTAAAGTTTTAGTTAATACACATGCCATTTGCATAACTTTATAGCTACATTGAATTACACACATTCTATTGTAATAGGTCAAAAACGTTGTAATGTAAAAGTGGGCTAAAAAAACATGGAAATTAATATTTTTTTAAAAAGGATAACAATATGTTTATTTATTCTTTCCATTCTTTTACTTTAAACTAAAATCTATCTGCCAATAAATTTCAAACATATAATCAAAACGATTTGAATTGTATGTTAACCTACTTGTTTTTTTATAAAAAATATTACCTTCGATAATCTTGTATTTTCAACATTTCTTGTTAAACTGAATTGCTGCTTTTCAATTATAATATAATACTTTAAATATGGTTTTTTTTACAACATTGATTATTACACTTTATCCGGTTTTAATCCCTTGTTAAAAAAGGTGTTTCAACTCGTACAACTTCTTTTATTTAAAAATATTATTTTTAAAGTCATAACTAAAAAAATAATTAACAAAGATACACTTGTACTAAAATACAATTAAAGTTTATTAAGAGATCACAAAACAAAACAAATTATTTGTTTTAATATTGACAAATTTTAAAAAACTTTTTTTTTTAATTTAAAATAATGCTAATAGTATGTTTTTAAAAATTGTCCAATTTTTTAAAACACTTGTGTAACTTTCTTTCATTTTGATAATTTTTTCTAATTTTTAATAATTTTTTTTAATTTTCAACAATTCACAAAATTTCTTTTTTATCAGGTGAACATTTAGCAATTAAAAAAAACAGGACACAAATTTATGTTTAACCAGTTTTAAGTACAACCCCAAAATTACATTAATAAATAATAAAATCAAATTAATATGTGAAATTAAAAATATTAATTTTAATTACTTTTTTGATTTAATTGCTCCATATTTAGGCTTGGTTGTAACTGCATACAAAACATCAATAGACTTATTATTATAATAGTGCGCTGAATACATGGAGAATATATCGCTGAATTGGATTTTTTCGGATTTGTTAAAACTTGACAACAAATCGCTGTTAGTAATTAGATGATCCAATTTAAAAGGTTCGTCATGCCGAACTAGTAAATTTTGATCAATTACCAATTTGAAATGAGAATCAATTAATGATCGAGTTGTATTGGGTTCTAGAACCAAATTTAAATTCTGAAAGAAAGTAGTTTAAAATATATCATTTATTGTAAAGCAATATGTTTTTTTAATTTTATTACTTTTCTTTATTTTGTTTTACTTTTAAAATTATTTTTTATACACTTTCCCATAAATCTTTAACAAATGGTTTTTTAAATATTTATGTTTACTATTCTAAGAATAGATTTATACATTCAATAATTTACAAATGTGCCACTAATTACTTTATTTATACTTCAATTTAAATAAAAATTATTTGTTTTGTGTCTAAATCGCTGAAGTAGCTATAACGTCAAATTCATAAGTGGGCAATCACATGTTTGAGTTTTGTTATTTACACAAAATACGGATAATCCTCGAGAGGTTTCCTTATTGTTTGTTTGTTAAAATTTGTTTTACGTCAAACATTTTAAACAATTAAAAACAAAATAATTTGGTAAATTTCAAGTGCATGGTGTAAAATGTCACATTTTAAACTTAAATTAAAATATTAGTAAAATGCCGTTATTATTAACTAATGTTTTTTAATAGATAATTATTTTTTATTTACATTTTTTAATTAAAACGTTGCTAAATAAAAACTAATAATAATTAAAATGTTTTATATTTTTAAAAAAATTTATAGTTTAAAAAAGTATATTTTACTTTTTAATTGTTTTATTTAATTATTTAATGCTCTAATATTTTGTTATATGTACTCTGTTTGATACGCATTTAAAACTAATTAAAATACAGTTTTATTAGGGTGTTTTTAAAACAAATAATAATAATAATATAATTTTTATATTATATTAATTGTTGTATTATTAAATTTCCGCTAAAATATTACAAAACATGCTGTCAGATTTAAACAACAAATTTTTTTAAAGTGTAAATAATTTTGGTTATTAATTTATCTTTATATATATATGTATATATACATAATTGTAAAGTTACAGTTTTAGACTCTTTATATAAAGCATATAAAAAATTTTGACCAAACTTTACATATTCTTATTTTGCACTACATATAATTACTTTCTATTATAAATTATGTTTGGTACTCGTGGATACAACAGTAAGTAATTTCTTTGTTTACTATTTTTATCAGAAAATAGAAATAAACGAATACATTTTATTAATTTATTACAAAAATATTTATATGTTTTACTTTTGTACAACGCTCAACTAAAACCTGGGTAGGTATAAGTTTAAACTCTATTACCGGTACTAAATGCAAGCCTACGTTTGACTTTATTAAAATGTTCATTGCTGATAGATGTTTTTCAGAAAACATCTAAAGTAGCAAAAATATTATATTATAATAATATTTAAATAGTGTATCTTGATTATACTACCATATTTATTATTCTTTTAATTTAAATAAAATAGTTACATTATTTTAACAAATTAGCAAAAACAACTTTAAAACTAATTAGTTTAAAGTAATTTTACTAATTAATGCATTAGCATAATAATGTATGATTTACTTGTAAGACTTTAATACCTTTTACATTTAAAGTAATTAAAATTTACAAATTTTACATTGTTTTTAATACTTACAAAATTATTAAATTTATTTTAAAAATAAGTGTTTTTTAAGAAACAGCACTAATTAAAAACTAAAATAGTTTAAATAATTCTGAATTAGTACTATATTTTATCAAATATCATGTCTGTATTAAAACAGTTTACTGTCCTTCAATGTGGAATGTATATATAGAAAGCAATGTTGTAATAAATGTTTAAATAACTTTTCTAAATACACGGCTAGATTAAATAGTTACATTTTATTATTTGACATTGCTAAATTTTTACTGTTTAAAACAAAGTTTGAGGTAAAATAAGTGAGCAGTAAAATGTTTCAATAATATATTATAGTACCAAAAAATATTAATGTATTAATATTTTACTAAAGTACAGTTGCTATATAATACTTTTTAAAACATTATATTATAGGTATTATTTTCTTACTTGTAAATTTTAAATAACGTTTAGATTCAAACGAAAACCTGAGTCTAAATTTAGGCCCAAAACATTTTATTAATGTTAAAAAACATGTATTAATAAATAATATAATGTTGTAAAATTGTACAACTTACTAAATAAAAATAATTTATATCTATTTTTTAATAAATACTATAATTAATTATTTTTATAAAACAGTCAAATGACACATTTATTCCACTTAAAAAGCATAGAACATAAAATACAAAACTATTGCTAATAAAATTTAAACTGGTTAAAACGAGTAACTTAATAAACCATATGTTTACTTAAATAGAAAAAGATTGCATTTACTACTAATAATAAATTATGGGCTTCCACTGTTCCTATGCTAATAAATGCTTTTTGTTAAACTATAAAGTAATATTTATATACATACATTAATTAGTTTTGTTATAATTTAAACGATTTTAATTTATTTGCAAATAATTTTTAATAAAAGAACTATTAAAATATGTTATATTTTATAATTTTACAATTAAGATTCTTATTTCACAAACTAGTAAACATAAATTTTATTCTACTACAAGCAATGAATGCAGATCTTTTCTTGAGACCAATTGAAAAAATATTTATCGTAAAATGTTAAACAATATACACATAACATCTTGACACATTATTATTATTATTATTATTAAAATAATAATAATAATAATAATAATAATAATAATAATAAATAATAATAATAATAATAATATGTAGTTAATTAGAATAAATATATCTTAATATTGTTTGTCAGTAGTATATAGACAAGATACGTATTTAAGATACAAAACATAATATGTTAAAATTTCTAAAACATATCTGTTTATTGCACATTGTTTTGATGTATGCTACTTAACACATTAACCTTATTATTAGTTTTTAATTTAAGCATTTTTATGCTAAATGTGTTTGACAAATATTTATATATTTAATATTTTTAGAATCTGCATTAATATTTAAAACATAAGTTAAACGTAAGTAGCATAAAATACAAATTAAAGATGTTATTTTATTTTATTTTAATGTTTTATTTGTGTTTTAAATTTATTTTTTAATGTTTTACATAAAACGTTTTTCTTGGTAGCTATTAATGGCAGTAACACATTTTGTATTAATCAATCGTACTTAATTTTAAAAAAAGTTCTATTTATTACACTTTTTTAACAACAATCTACAAAAAGTTTTTAAATTATTTTTGTTTTTTTTCAATATACACAACTAAATATAAATCATTTGGTAACAAAATTATTAGCAATAAATGTAGGGCCATCGTGTGATTGCCAATAAAATGTGTTTTTATTTACATACGTAGGCGAAAAAATCAAAATAAAACTATTTTATTTTATTTTATTATATGTAACCAATGTACTTTGTAACTAACCTCTACAATTAATCCGTGTTCCATAATATTTATACACGCAACATGACTTTCGATGTGGTTTAACAACGTAGTTGTAAATTTCCAATCAAGGCTTAACTTTATACAATCTTTTACAACAAATTGATTTTTTTGATTATATTTCAATGTGTCCAAACGATGTATTAATTGTTGATAATAAATCCGTCCATCCAACAGATCAGTTAAAGTAAAATATTCTATATTTTGAATTTGAAAAGAGGGTGTGCATAACAACAAAGATCCGTAAGAAGGATGCTATTAAAATTTGAAAAGAAAGGTAAATTAGTGTAATGAATTCTAAAATACATTTTAAATATATATAGAACAAAATTGTTGTTTTCAAAATATGGTGCAAAATTTTAGTATAAATAATTTTTCATTTACATTCTAGTTATATATTTTGAAAAATAAATTATAAATTAATTTTTTTACTAATAAAATTATAACTTAAAGTAAACAACAAAACAGTAATCAATATTGTATTAAAATATAATAATATAGTCTAACATTAACTTAAATTATGAGTTTTTTTTTCTGATATTACAAATAAGTTGTATTTAATAATATTTTAATAATGTAAGCATAATTAAAAATTTTAATTTATTAAATGTTTTATATTTCGTAAATAATTTTAATGTTAGTTTAAAATTTTTACATTTGTAAAATAAAGTAATGAGAATTGATGACAACATTATTTTAATTTAAACCAACAATTATAAAACAATATATACCCATTTAAACAATATATATATATATATATATATAATTGAAACAGTAATAGTCATGAGGAATTGAGTAGAATGTTAAAAAGTTTCAATTTTTAATTATAATGCTACTCCTGTTTCTATCCATCCATATTCTGCATTCTAGATGCAAACTAACATGGATCAATGGTTGGTACATAGCGGTATAATTTGGACTTTGGCTTGGATAATAAATGCAAGCATACACTCTAGATATTTAGGAAAATGTTCAGGCGTACGTATACTATATGCAATCGTTAGGTTAGGGAAGAAATGTTTAACAAAATACAGACTATTCTGTTAATTATGTGCACAGCCGTACAGTCACAAAAACATCATTTATTAGTCAAAAAATTATTGTTTTTCTCCCAAGTTTATTACAGCTATAAAATTATTAAAGACAGTTGGTTGATATAATGTGTATATATAGAAATTATTAAAAAGCAACTATCAGATTAAGTACGTTTTGGAAAATTGCGTTCCAGAACAGTTGTATGCATTAATAAAGACAATAGAGTAGTTTGATAATCCAAAAGCACAAAAAAATTAATTGTTTATTTTTGTTTTAATAAAAATGCAGTTTACATTTTTAAATAAGGCAAATACGTTTACGCATTGTAACAAACTATTATTTCTACAAAGATCTTAAAAAACATCTTACATCTAAAAATAGGGGATTTATGCAGTACCAAAATTTAACTGAATAATGTTGTTTAATTGCTCATTAGATATATTTATATAATAATTAATGGATGCTAGATCCTTTTAAATATTAGAATGCGTTATAGTGCCTTTAATTAAGTAAACAATATTTTAGAAAAATAATGTACTATATTTTACATTGTTTGTGCTTAAACATTTTAATTTGTCGCGTTAATAGTTTTAATTTTTATTAGTGTAACAATATTTAATTGGCGTAAATATCACTTATAAATAAATTTACATTTTCGGTACCAATTGATATTTTAAAACACAACAACACCAAATGTTTTATGGGTATCATAAACATTTTGTTTATTTAATTAGATAGAAATGTATTAAAAATTGTTTATAAAAAATTGCCAAACTTTTATTAAACCAGTAATAAAAACATTTAAGTGGCTCTTTTTATTAATATTTAAATTAAAACACTTTTTAATAAAATAACATTATTATTTAACTTTACGAAAACATTCTACTATTAATTGTTTCTATTTCTAAATTCATTTTTATTATGTTTAACAAATGACATTTCAGAAAGTGGATCATTTGCGCATTTAAACGAATTTTAGTACATATGACATTTAAACTAGTACAACTCATAAGGACACAGAAACATAAACATTACGACCAAGCTAAGTTTAATGTAGAAACGACCTGTTTTTATGCACACAAAGTAGGTTTCAATGTGTGAATATAAACAGATTTGAGAATTTTTAATATATTTGAAGTTTGAGAAGTAATTAGCACTTTAAAACAAATTATGAAATTGATTTAATGTTCGGTTTATAGTAGATGACATATTATGGAAGAAGTGCATGAGTGTTCACTTCCGTTTGACTTATTATTGATCCAGTTTAAAATGTGTTCTTTAGCCCATTAGCTAAGCAACGCATTGTTTGACCAATGTACTTGTCACCGCAACTGCAAGTAAACTGATAAATGCAATGTGAGGCGGGAAATGTTGCTTTAGTTGTTTTAATGTTGGGCAAAGGAAGATCTTTAATAGTAAATAGCATTCTTAGTTGGATTGCTAAAAACATCTTTTTATAGTTGCTTTTAGCCAGATTTTGAGTAGACATATAATATTATCTCCTTTGAATAATAATTTTAAATAAGCTAACTTCTTTTTGTCAAAGTTTGTACCCAGATTTTGGTATGACTCGAGGTAATGCTTGATAAATTTTGTTGGATATCCATTGGTGATTAACTAACTACTAACTTAAATATTATATGTATCCTTTTGTAAATATATATATATATATATATATATATATATACTAAAATTTTATGTTTGGAACTGACAAAAACATACGAAATGAATTTATCTCACCGTTTACGTCTTCTTATGTTCCTATTTTAAATTATAAAAAGTACCCAATAATTTTAAATTATTCGTTTATTGTTTATATAATTTAATACTGAGTACTATATGTAGTTTGCATTATATTTAGTAATGCCATCATTTAATAAATTGTATGACATAATTTAAGCTTTGTTGTGACAATTTGTTTTCAACATTTTAATTTTACTTTTTTTAATTAAACTGACATTTAACTTGACAGCAGTTATATTAGATAAATTTAACTGACATTCAAAAATTAAATTGATATACTAAAACGTATTCGGAAACAAATTATGTATATATATATATATATATATATATATATATATATATATATATATATATATATATATATATATATATTGGGGAATTTTAATATTGTAAAAATTATTTATACATTAAAAAAATTCTGATTAAAATATTAATAAAAAACAATAACTTTAAGATACATATTCAAGTTTTAAACAGTTAATTAAGCATTATTTTAAACTTTTTTTTACATAGTTTTTAAATATATTATTTTAAATTATCTTAATTATTTCCAATTTTTAAGCGGCGTTTTAGCAGTAACCAATTTTAAAAACTCCTGCACTAGTAAAAATAATTCAACTTCTACTAGTAACATTATTTGTACATTGACATTTTACTGCAAATGTTTATACAATAAAATACAAAAAATTGACATACTCTTTCCACTTTGTAAACAAACTGTGATACATTGTTAGACCATTGCGTTAAATTGTTGATTACACTATCACTAGGTCGAATTACTGTTAATTTGCCCTTTTCCACGTTCAAATTGGCAAACCAGTTTGAATTTATCCAATAAAACCATGACGACAGTTTTTCTTTTAAATAATTTTGACTGCGTTTGTTTGGCGTTAAATCAATATAAACAGTTACATTTACAATTTGGTTCCATTTGAATGGCAAATCGGATTTGGTTATATTCAAATTGAATTCGATTGTATCCGTCAGTGTTGTCATTAGTGGAACCCAATTCCAATTTGTATCAAGTTGATTTAAAAGATTTCTTTTTATTGTAATGCATTTGTCAAATGAAAACTGATTATTTGAATTTTGAATTATAGCATTTTGTTTTGAATACGTATCGTTAGTCCATGTTTTTAAATCTACTTCGTAAATTAACAAATGGCGCAATGCGTCTTCATATGTCCAATGCGATTTTACTCCAAATGAATCTGTGTTCAATTTAATTTTGCCTAAGCAACCTTTGTTTATTAAATCAAGGCGAATATATTTTGGATCCAATTGAATGTTTGTAATAACCTTTAAATATGGAATACATTAAAAATAGTAACCTTAATTAAATTTTTTTATTTAAAAAAATTATTTAACTGTTAAATAAAAAAAAATACCAAGTAATAAAATCTTTTTTTATTGCATTCTTGTTATTTTTAATTACATAATTTTAATTTATATGCAAATCCTATTGTATTTTTTTATAATAAATTATAAAATAATAATTTTTACAATTGTTTTTAAAACAAACCATGTTATTATACCATCTTCATAATAATATTTATTAGCTTTTTGTAAATAAAACACATAATTGGTATATACATTTTAATCACTAAATCAATACTTTGACAGTCATCATTACTAAGCATTTAAACAACAATGACTATATTTATATAGATATTTTTTGACAATTTAAACACAAATGCCTTACACATATTAATATATTTTGTGACAAAAAAACGCAACTTAAAAACAATTTTTAAAAGTGGATAATTATTCATTAACATTGCAATTTTAAATGTTACATACTTTGCTTTTTTTGTTATAATTAAATGTACTCTTTTCAAGTTTAAAAACATGTGCACAATGTCATTTTAGAAAAAAATATATAGTTGATATTACTAGTATTGCTATTAAATAATTAAAATTTGGTATTAGATTAGTACTGTATTAAACAAAAAACGTCTTTCTGTTTTAGCAATATTGTCAAACTTGTACTTATTGATTGCAAAAAAATGTATTATTTACATTTGATACAAAGTTTTACTTGGCAGCACTAAATATTAACTCACTCTATAATGCAATTGGGTGCTATTTAATAAAATACACTGTTTACTTCAGTTAACTCAAAATACTATTTGTTTATATAAATTTTCTAACTATTAATTGATAAATATTTATAAATGTAGGTTAATCAACTACAATTTTGGTTAACAAAAATGCAAGTAAAATAATTTTGTTTAACAGTTCAACTGTTATTTTATTTTAAACAAAAATATAATTAAATAAAACCATTTTCAACAATATAAGAATTTTATTTAAAAGTTTAAAACAATAGTATATTTTTAACATTTTTAGTTATTACGTGCAATATTTAGAAAAAATTACTTTTTTTTGTTATACAACTACAAACATTTTTTAAAGCAATGGGTTCCCTTTATAAATTCAAATAAAAATATGAGAGGACGTAACCTGTGAGATAAATTCATTTTATTGTCGTAGCTCACAATAAACAAGACTTTAATAAACTGCTGCAAAATTTGAATAAAATTCATCGTAACAGAAAAACAAAACATGGACTTGAGAAAAGTAATACAATTATTTTTTTAGACGTCTCAATTTGGCGGTAAAGTGACGGATCGTTTCAACGTAAAGTTTACCATAAACCTACTTGGACTGGTCAATATCTACATTACACAAGCTTTCAACTAATTCAATACAAACGTGCACTTGTTAAAACATTGTTTAACCGTGCACGGAAAATTTGCTCTGATGACACAGTTAATAAAGGAAGAGAAATTATTAAACAATCGTTAATCAATAATTGATAGCCAACAAAATTTATTAAACACTACCCCGAGTCATACAAAAAACTGGGTAGAAACTGTGACGAAAAGAAGCCGGGGTACTTAAAAGTACCATTTAAAAAAGATGATACTTTGCACCTTCTCAAAATCCGGCTAAAAGCAATCATAAAAATGACCTTTCTATCGATCCAACTAGGAATGATGTTCACTACCAAAGGTCTTCCTTTGCCCAACATTAAAACAGCTAAAGAAACATTTTCCGCCTCACATTGCATTTATCAGTTTACTTGCAGTTGCAGTGACAAGTACATTGGTCAAACAATGCGTTGCTTAGCTAATGGGCTAAAGAACACATTTTAAACTGGATCAATAATAGGTCAAACAGAAGTGAACACACATGCACATCTTCCATATTACGTCATCTACTGCAAACCAAACACCAGATCAATTTCAAAAATTGTTTTAAAGTGCTAATTACTTATCAAACTTTGATTATGTTTATATTCATACATTGAAACCTACTTAATGTACACAAAACAGATCGTTACTACATTGAACTTAACTTGGTCGTAATGTTTGTGTTTATATATGTTTGTGGTTGTGTATTTGTAAGTTGTATATATATATATATATATATGTAACGTCTTCTCATATTGTTATTTGGAATTATTATTATTATTTGTTTTTTAATAATAATAATAATAATAGTAACTTTTAATAATTTTATATTAATTTTATTCTATTAGCCAAATGTTCTACAGTAAATATTTTTTATGTTGACATATAATACCACTAAATAGTAGCCTACATTTAGTGCTTATGTGTAAATCAAACTTGGCTACTGGAATACGGATTTCGAATATATTAATTTATACCACTCTAGTTGTTTGAACTTAGACAGTAGCGGTGTTTAGTTTCAAAAGTAAACATTTTAACTCCTGGTTCTCTTATAGCTACATTATATAATACAAATAAATTACCGTAAATTGCACCAAAAATGCGACACTGCGGTTTCCATGTTATAGTAATTATTAAATACACGTGGCTTGGATTAAGATAATAAATTCTTTAATTTACTTGCTTACAAACCAATAGGTGTAACAAAACGTAATAATAATAATAACATTTTCTATAAAATACATATCTAGCGTTTATTAATGTCAATAAAACCCTGTAGGAAGATTAAAATTTTGTCCATAGTGCAAATATATGAAATTGCTTATTTAAAAAATAAAAATTGCAATTTTTTTAATATATTTTATATATACAAACTTTGTGCTTAAATAATAAATTAATTAAAAATAAATAAATAATTTTTTAACAATTGAAACATTTTGTATATAACTTTAATTTTTTTAAATTGTTTACTAGTATTTTTAAATGTGTCACTAAAAACAAATGCAAAATCAGATTATTTGTTGTTTAATTTACACTCTATTTAATTACAAAGATGATAAAATTAGCATATTTGAATAAAAATTGTATATTACAACTATGTCTTTTTATAAACCACTTCCAAAAACAATTATTGTTATTCATTATTTTTATTTTCTTATTATTAATAAAATTTAAGTTTGTTTTGATCTATAAAAATAACAATTTATGTTGTAACTGTTTCTGCTATCTAAAAGTGTATAATTACTAAAAATCAACATAAATAATTTAAAAATACTCTTCAAAAAGTGCGTAAATTCTTGATGTTTGTCTGTAACTCAATATCTTTTTATGAATTAATAAACTAAACTCCAATAAAATAGTGTTTAATATTAAAATAAAAAATCATACAATGTTTTAAATTTTTGTTGCCAAATACATATTTAAATAAATGTTGACGCATTTATACATTTTTGTAAATTTAAAAAACAAAATGTTACTTGATATTATATATTATTATTATATATTATTATGCAAAATAAGCATAGGGCAACAATTACAACAAAAAACAACAACAACAAACGCTTTGCTTGATCCCATAAAATATTCATTTCAATTAGATATTCCCAAATAGTTTTGTGGTCTGTCAACCTTTCTTTTACTATTTACAAATGTCTATTTCAAAACCGTTCTTGCTGGTCTTTTGGGTGGTAAAAGTAGAATTTAACCAAGTAATTTTCTTCGTCTAATTGTAATAATATCATGTAATAAACAAGAGTCAGTTTTTCTCATGATTTTATTATTTAAAATGTGATTGCGCCAGGTAATTTTTAAAATAATTCTAAAACACCGGCGATAAAAAACATTTACCAGCTTATCAATTTTGTCTGTTTCTTTCCACGTTCACTCCGATATATTGCCGTAGGAATAATTATTAATGCGTACAAACGAAGTTTTATCTTCATGAAAATGGAAGAACATAACCATATTGATTTGAGTCTATTGAAGACTGACATTGCCTTTCCAAGTCTGGCTTTAACATTAATTTCGGTTTTTTTGTCTTTACCAATTATGCTTCCCAGATATGTAAAGGAATCAACAGTATCAATATTTTGGCTACTAATTTTGATGGGTAAATAATTGTTTGACTTAGTGCATAACACTTTTGTTTTTAAACAAATAATCCGTAAACCTGTGCGAGAACTGATATTACTGACACGTGTTGTCATATTTTACATTATTTCTGGAGTTTTACTCAGTAGACTAATATAATCTAAAATATCCAAATTTGTTAATTTCCCATGGTTCCATTTGATACCATAAAACAAAATAGTCATAAATCGAGTCGTAATAAAATCAATTACCAAAAGAAACAAAAATGGTGACAAAATACATTCTTGACGTACTCCCGTAACAATTTCAAACATACCAGCATGACCACATTTTGTTCGAACACAACAACTTGAATTTTGGTACAGCGAACGCATAATATTTACATATTTCAACAGTATTCCGTAAAACTTAACGATTTTCTACAAATATTCTTGATGAATACTGTCAAAAACTTTTATAAAATCAAAAGAATTAATTGTAAGTAATTGCTGAAATTCTTGACTTTACTCAATAATGTTGAAAGTGAGTATTTGTTTAATACAACTCTTCCTTTCCGAAAACCTGCTTGTTGTTCTCGAAAATGTTTATCTACCGCATTACTTAAACAGTTTAAAATTTCTTTGCAAAACACCTTACCAGGAACAGACAATAAGGTTATTCAGCACCAATTATTGCAGACTTTCAGACTTCTTTTTGGGGGGAAAAGTAACAATTACTCCTTGCCGCCAATTGTTTGGAACTTGTTCATTATGCCATATAACATTAAATAAATGAGCAAACTCATGTGCTACAACATTACCTCCATGTTTGAGCATTTCTGCCTTATTGTTTTTCAACTTTTGAATTGCATAAATTACTTTAGTTACAGAAATATCATCAGCACATATTTCCGGATTTCAAGTCACATTCATATCATTATCATTATTAAAATTTATGAGGATATTTGACATGAGCTGATTAAGTACTTCTCTAAAATGATCTACCCATCTAAATAATTGCTTATCATCTGGTAGAAGTAAACAACCATCTTTTCTTTTAATTGGAATATCGGTGTTTTTTCTAACTTCCGACAGTTGTTTCACAAGTTTATTCAGCCTTGGAATCAATTTTTGCTGCTGCCTTATCTGCTTCTTTGCATCTGCTTTTTAACCAATTATTCTTATCTTTGTGGCAGCATTTTTAACCTGTTTATCTAAAGTTCTATACTTATTATTAAATATTTTCTAGATAACAGGATTGTTAGATTGATCTCTCTCTAATTTTTTTTTCTTTCTGAAATCAATTAAATTCCAGGAGACTAATGAAATCCATTGTTTCTTTGTAGGGCGACATCTTCTACCCAGCACATTTGCTGCATAGTCTGTAATTAATTTATGAAATGATTTCTATTAATTATCAGACTTTTTTACCCTTTTTAGTTCAATTTCGCATTGAAATCACCTATCAATATTTTGATGTCTCTTCTTGGAACATCATCTAACAAACTTTGTAATTGATTATAGAAGATATCTTTTTGGTTCTCCTCAGTAGCCTCAGTAGGAGCATAGACTTGCACAATTGTTACTTTTGCAAATCTGGTGTTGAATCTGGCTGAAATGATACGGTCGCTCACAAGTTTCCATCCAATTATAGCTTTAGCAGCATTTTTACTCAACATAATACCAACTCCAAAAATATAATGCTCTCCATGTCCAGAATATAAAATTGATGTATCTCCACTCTTGAAATGACCTTAGCCTTTCCATCGCATTTCGCTAATACCCAAAATATCTAAGTTGTACTTTTTCATTTCTCAAAAGACTTGTTCTAACTGTCTAGTACAAAAACGTGTGCGCACATTCCATGTCCCAACAGTGGTTAAGATTCTGGCATTGAAGATTCTGCAAATCAAAGACTGAACTTCCTTTCGACTTTCACTCAACCCTGTCATCTATGTAACTCTGTCAGCCAGATACGTGCAATCACTTATTTGCCGTTGTTTGCCAGAATAATGTCCTCTTATTGTTGCCATAGCAGTATAAATTTTTTACAGAAACCAAGTTCCTAACCTTGAGCTCAAACCTTTTTCCTTTATCCAGGTTTGGGATTGTCTAGGTTAATAAATAACTGTTAATTATATATATATATAATATATATATATATATATATATATATATATATATATATATAAATATATATATATATATATATATGTTTCTATATAACATTTAATATTGTAATAATTTTAATTTTTTTATTACAATGTTAAAAATTTTTAGAAAGTATTTTGAAATCTAATATACAATAAATCTAATATAAGATAAATTTAATTTTAAAACCCCATTTTTAAACGCATGTTGAACGAAAATGCCAATTAAAATTCAAAAGTAAAAAGCCCTCTTTTTTAAATAATGTGTATGTTACCAGTAAAATCAACAATTAAAAAAAACAATGTACATAAGTGCACTCCAATTTAGAAAATAATAAATAAGTACATGTAAATTGAAGCGATTACATATTGCTTAAAGTTTCTTTAGTAGCAAAAAATAATAGAAACTAATAACAAACAACGCTACCTATTTTATAAATATATTTTCAATATAAAAACATTAGTCAAACCAACTGGCAATTTTAAAGTTAATTATTTTTGTTTAATAACATTTCAATGGTTACTAGTAATAAATGTCAGTTAGAATAATTGTTATCTTTGTAAGTATATTAACGTGTGAAAATGTTCAATGACTATCTTTTAAAATTAGTTTATGGTTAATAAATATAATGCTTAATTATTGCTGTAAACAATAACACTGTTCCAAAGATATTGTCTGCACATTATATATATATATATATAATTTTTTATTTTTGTTTATATAAACGTTTTGCACGTAAAGCAGTAGGAAATAATTGCTTTAATGCTTAATAATTTTTTTAATATTTTGAAAGTGACTTTGCTACTAAATAGCTAATAAATATGTGCATAAATAACGGTATTAATTTGTTGTATGTATTTGTTTGGGTTTTAATAGTTTGAATGTTTACAAATAAATGTTTTTAGCAAATAAACAGTTAATAACTGTTGCATAATAAATTATAAATAAGAATGTATGCATATTTATGTATGTAATTTTTAGATTTTAATATATAATTTTTTAAGTGACAGCAGTACGCATTTTTAACATTTTAATTGCTTTCAATATTTAATCATGTGACGTTTAATTTTTATAACACAAATTATTTTTAAAAATATATTAATTTTATTTTTAATTATATTTAGAAAACAAATATTTATTTTTAAATAGTATTTAAAGCAATTATAGAATTTATGTTATAAAATGTTTTATTTTATTTTATAATTTTAAATAAAATTAATTGTAAAAACTGTACACTTGTTTTTTAATAATAAATAATGTAAAATTAATACTAGTAAAATTTATATTTAAAACTCATTTTAAATGTTGTTTGTTTCCTAATAAATTAAGTAGCAGAATTTTTTTGTTTTTAAATAAATATACTGTTACTCAAAATAAAATAGATTTTAATATCTGTATTGTTATTTTCTTGTAAAATTTACAAAAAATTATTTATAATAAAAAATGAATAGTCTTTATTTATAAAATAATGGTATTATGTTTTCAGTTCGTTCAATTAAAAATTATATAATTTTGTTATAATTGTGCACCATGTTGCTTATCTTATTTGTGTTTTGTTTAAGAATAAGCGTTTTTAACAAGCGAATATGTAACAAAACTGAACAAGGACGTGTATTTAGTGAAAATAATGGTGTTGGTAACCTTGTTAATTTAAATACGCACATAGCTCCTCGGTTACTTATGTCATTATAGTGTACAGTGTTATTAATTAAATTGCTAACAAAAATATAATTAAACATTTTTTAAGATTAAAATAATCCAGGTAAAAAAAAAGTTACATGAGAATAAACAATCATTTCGGAAAAAGTGCTATTATATGGAACAATTATGTTATCCCATGCTCTTCAAAATAATAAGGTTTTTTAATTGCAATTCTAATAGTCACTACACATTATTATTTTCTTTTGTTTAATTGAAATTATTTTGCTTTCAAAAACATGGAACAACAATATTGTTGTGCTATACGATTGTACATTAAATTTTTGGCTTTAAAGATTGTGCATATAAAAAATTAAAATTTTATCCAGATTTCGCTAAACTCTGTAATTGGAATCATGTTGCTTTTACTTCTTTGCTGTAATTTAATAAAATGGTATGCTCTTCTTGTTTCTTTAGTAATATTTTTTACACAGACCATGTTTCTAACCCCAACCCTCAAACCCTCCTTTTTTCTAAACCGGATTTAGTACCGGCCACGGTTAAGTTTAATGTTCAATAGTGCAAATAAAATTATTAAAAACTGTAAAACATTGGTATTGTTTATCTATTGTCTAGTGCCTTTTTTGTGAATAAAAAATTGAAACTAAATTAGGTTGTCTATCCAATTTAAAAAATTTTAATTTCAAAATATTTTGTAAAATTATTATTAGTTACATTTTCAATCAGAAACATTTTTTTATTATCTGTACATACAAAAAAATGTTAATTGCATATATTTATGTATGTATACATAAATCATTTAACAACTGTCAATTTCGTTTATTCAACTTTAAAGTTCATATGTCCTATTTAAAATTATTATAAAAAGACTTTTGTAAATTTTATTAAAAATTCCATTACATGTCAAATTTTTCACTGATTGATTTCTAAAAATAGCCAAATTTTGTTTACTGTAATATATAAAATAAATTTGTTATATTATGCTTGAACAGAAATACTATCGTATGTTTTTATCCTTTTAAGTTTGTTTACAAATCGTATGTTGTACAGTCATATAATAAATTGTTATGTATATTTAATCTTTATCTCCCTTATGTAAATTTTTCTTGTACATACAAAATGATTAATACATTGGCTTACCAGAAATATTTAATAATTATCTATTTGTTTTGAAATAATTTTTTTTAAACGTTCATATATTTATTACAAAACTAAATTATCATTTTTTAATTACAAATAAACAAACAAAATTATGACTAAAAATTGGTAATTGTTGTATACAAAATAGTAATTACAATTTGTTAGTAGAATATTTCAAAACATAAATTATTATTTTTTTAGTTTAATGCTTATATGATTAATGGTAGACATTTTCAACATGTGCCTTTTGTAGCAAATCCGAACAAAGCCCACATTTTATGCAAGTAGTAAAAGCCAAACCCACGCACATTGTAATACAAGTCTGGCGCCTCAGCCACTTGTACCACTTTGATACCATAATTTATATTCAAATATTGTTTATTTTTAAGAACATTTAATAATGTTTGTAATATATCTGCATATATACCATTATTATAGAAAGTGTTTCATATGTACTTATGTGTTTTAATAAAATGAGGCAAATTAAAAAAGCTAACACAAACTTAGATTTGTTGTATAATTTTAATACCAAAATGAAGTAATTTATGAAGCTTACGTTAAACTTTATTGAAGATTTTTATTTTACGCCTCATTATTGTCATTCAAATTTTAAATCAACTCTTAATACTGCAAAACACACTTTGATACATTTTAGCAGTTAATTTTTTTACTACTGACTAGATTTATTTTTAAGCTTCAATTAGATTGTTAATATTTTGGTAATAAAAAAGTTTTGTTATTATAAAACCGTATAAGTTAATTTTGGAAAATTTATTTTTTGTGTTAATAAAAAACTAATTAAATATTTTATAACTTTTTTAACTTACTAAAAGTAAATTAGACATAAAATTAAAAATACTATAAGTAAATTCTTTTTATTTTGCATTAATGTTTTTTTTAAAATAATTTTATAATATTCTATTCTATAATTTTTAATGCATATAAATTAATAATTTATATAATTAAAACTAAATAAGTTATTTTATTTACTTAAACGTTTTAAGTTTTACTTACGTATTGTTTCATTTGTGATTAAAGAAGTAAATTTAAATAAAATAAAATTATTAAAAACCTATGTTTAAATATTAAGAAGCAACCGCATTTTTAATTAATTTTTAGATTATCTTTTGTAAACTCTATTGTAGACAGTTCCAAATGTGTGTGCAAGATGCGTAATTTTGTCAGGAATAAAATAATTTAAACTAACTAACTGGTAATTATTATAACTAAGTAATTTAATGCCAATTTTACACCTTTTTAATTAACTTTACAAAAACTTTAAATATTTCAAAATTGACTATATTTTATAATGTATTTTTATTACAATTAATTATTTTATATTTTGTTATTTATACTTTAAACTGCAATTAACTTTGTATAAAAATGTTTTATAAAATATACTTTAATTAATTTTTCCGAAATACAAATGTAAACATTAATTTTTATTTTAACATTTATTATAAACACCCTTTACATTTTTTTTAATGATAAGCATTTAGTAAATTATTAACACCACGTAAAAACGAATAAATATTTTATAAAATATTTAAAGTTCTATTTTTAATAAATACTGTTTAAAAATTACATATTTTTTAATTTAAGTTTTAAATATTAACAAATTAAGCAAATCAATTTAAAGCAACTTTTTTTAATTAACTTTGGTTTTAAGTCTATAGAATTAAATCTATATATATGTTATCTAAATAATCATTTTTATTTATTTTATTTTTAAAATAACTTAATTTTTTTCATTTTTTGTAACTGTATTTACAAAAACCGTTTTATTTTTAAGTTTTTAAAATAATTTTATATTTGTTTTATTAGTAGCAATCTACTAGCTACTTAATTTTAATTTTTAAATTTTAAATAAATCAAATCAGTCTTTAAATATATTATAACTTGTAAATTAAAACTTTTGTTGTGGCAAACAAATTATTTTTTAATTTTCACAGTACAACCCAAATGTTTTTTTTCTAATTAATTTTTTTAATATTTTATTTTTAAATTAATAAAATATTAACTAACTTTAACGTTTTAATTATTAATCAAAAATATAAATATATAGTTTGTAATAATAAAATTATTTACAATAGAACATATGCAACATAATTAATAATTAATCTCCTTCATAGTAAAAATAAACTTTAGATTTAATGTATAATATGTAAACCATATATATTATAATTAATTATAATATTAATATTTTGTTATATTTATTTTTAATATATTATATAATAATATAAGCAAAACCATTAAAATATAGTTCACTTAAAAACTACTAAATTACTAAACATTTTTTGAGGAATTTTTTAAATCTGAACAGCAGCATAATGTTTAGAACAATTTGTTAGTAGTAAATGAAACTAAATCTCCAATCTATGTTTTAATAAAAAGTAACATACCTTTTATTACAATTTTAAAATTGACACATTATTTAATTGTACAAACTCCAAATGTTTTGACTAACAAAAACATAAACATTTACAACATTACTTCCAGATAACCTAATTTTTTTAAATATTATTTATATTATATAAAATGTTTACTTGTTATTATTTATTTACTAGTATATGTACACATATTATAAAATAATTTATTTTTAAACAAATAATATAAATATTTTTTAAACTTCAGAAATGGTATGCTACGTTCTTATTTAACCTAGAATTTAATAATATTAATAAAAATTTATGTATTATATTAAAACTTTTTATTAAAAGTGTTAAAATAATATCTAAGAGATGTTTTATTAAAACTTAGAAGTAACTAATGCAATTAAATCACATTAAAATTACTAATCATATATACTGTGTCAATTATAACAGTTCATCAATTGTTTTACGTTACTTCATGATTTTTTTAAATAACAATATTGATAATCTAAATACTAAAATTGTAGTATTAATAAATATCCATTACATATGTGCTATATATGTTTTTCATAGAACACCAGCTAAACGCAGTATTATTAGTCATTAGTAACACGATACAACCAATTTCTTTGTACGTATCAATAAATTTTCAGTTGACTTAAAAACGTACTATCTGCTTTAATAAACATTTTACTATATTTTTAGAAATAAACCCAATGTTAAATTATCTATGTACACAATTTAATGTGTAATAAAAACACCTTTAACTACTGTCAACGCATTGAAGCGTTGTGAATAGTCTAAGAAGAAACACTTCAAATATGACAACTGTTACTTATGTAATTAAACGTGAAGTATAAATATTTATATTTTTTCATATTAATTAAAATGTCATATTAAGTAACGTATTTATAGATTACTGTAAAATGTTTTGTATTTTGAATTTAAATTGTATTCACTTTGCATTTTATATAAAAAGTTAATTTTTTTATTAAAATATTGCATTTTGTTAAATTATTGTTTTAATGTGCTGATTACTTCTCCAGCTTTAAATATGTTAAAAATTTTTGAATCTGTTTATATTCACACATTGAAACCTGCTTTGTGTGCACAAAAACAGATCGTCACTACATTGAACTTAAATTGGTCATAATGATTGTGTGTAGGTTTGTGAGCTGTACTAATTTAAATGTCATCTCTACCCCTTTTTGTATATATATATATATATATATATATATATATATATATATATATATATATATATATATATATATACTAAAATGCTATATGTTTGTGACTGACGAGAATATACGAAATGAATTTATCTCACAGTTTACGTCTTCTCATATTTTTATTTGGAATTATAAAGGGAACCCAATGCTTTAAAAAAATGTTAAATTATAGGCAGTTTTTTTTCAATTAACGTAGTTTTTAGTTGACTAATTAATGCTTATCAATAGTTCTGAATTTTCAAGTGTTATTAATAAGAATAAATAACTTACATTATAATTAATATCTGTTAAATGTTTTGTTTATATTAAATTATTTTTATTATTAAATATCAATGTGGTTGTTTCAGTTTTACGCAAATAATAAATTTTGTTTTTTTTTAGCTGTCTCCTTCAATTAACTGCATTTGTTTACTTTAAAATATGTTTTGTTTTGTTTAATTAGAATAAAAACATCTTGGTAACCAAATTAACTATTTATTAACTCTTATTTACATTTTTAATGTTTTATAATTTCTTACAGCTAATAAACTTAAGTTTAATTATTTTAATTTGTTTGTTTTTGCTGTTTACTGTCAATCTATTTGAAATTATTAAATTATTTCTACTTTAACATTAATTTTGTACATTTTTATCAATTTAAAAAATATATATTTACGTAATACAATACTCAATTTGTTTATTTACAAAAAATATTTATTTCCGTTTATAACATTTGTGCTGAAATTAATATAACAATTTTTAAAATATTCTTATAAACTTGTAGTTCTTTAAAATACTTTTTTAACTTTAAAGCAATTTAAATAAATATGTTTTCAATTTTTATTAATAAAAATAAGTTACTAAGTAGTATGCACTTTATGTATTTAAATTTTATAATACATTGAAAAACATAACGTTCTTTTCATTATTCAGATTTTATATGACTTAATTAAAATTAAATTATGTAT
The DNA here is from genome assembly GCA_025895645.1 of Cardicola forsteri. NCBI lineage: Eukaryota > Metazoa > Platyhelminthes > Trematoda > Strigeidida > Aporocotylidae > Cardicola > Cardicola forsteri. The sequence continues at coordinate 1,147,556 of JAKXYG010001174.1, read as the reverse complement.
CAAAATGAAACATAATTTTAAGTAATATTAAATATTTGTTTTAGTTGCAAAAGGCTTTTGTCAAATGAAAGACAAAATTATTTTTAATATATTTTCTTTGTCAATAATATTATAGCTTTAAGTGTATAACAACTAAAAATTATAATTTTGTACCTTGTTAACTGTTTATTATTATAATGAAATGACAAAAACAAAAACCGTGATTATTGTTTTTTGCCAATTTACCTCAACTGTAGCAAACAAAATTGTTTTTTTAATTGCTTGCCATTTTTCTATGTTATCATAAATTATAATTAATAACTTTGTAAAACATTTTTTGGCAATAAAAATAGTAAAATTTAAATATTCATATTTTAACCAAAACCTAAAAATGAACATTCACTATTGTTTAAAATTATTCAATAAATCAATAGTATATTTACATATTTTACGTAAAATCAAAGAATACACTTTCTGTAAACGGAACACAAGAAATATATTGTTTGATTCAAATGTCAAATATCTTCTAATATTCGTATATAAAAATATATACATATATACTTCATTTACTAATTGTTTTGTGTAAAGACAAAAATTATTGTTTTTTTATAATTTTAAAGAAAACATTTAAAAGTTATTTTTACTAAAACATTATTTTAAAATACTTAATATTTGACTTAAAGAATTGAAAATTAGAAAAAAACTTTTACATTTAGACAGTATTTGGCGTACCGATAATTATGTTTTTTTTAATATTTAAATGTTTAAAAAAAATTTATTTAAAAAAACAATAAAATTGGGTTTCTTATATTGTCTTTTTTCAATTGTTTATGTTAAATTTTACTTTAATCATTATTTTAATGTGCATATTAATAATATATATTATGTAGTAATCTAATTAAAAAATTTTTGTTGGATCGGTTCCATTATATTGTTTACTGTTAATTTGACCTTTATTTATAAAACAAGATGTTACTATAATCGGAATATTTACACCAATTATATACAATAATCTCCTGAATAAAATAATTGATAGACATTTCAAATCATACTTTCAATTTATCAAATCTGATTAAAAACAACATCACTCACCTTTTGCATAAAATAATAAAAAAGTAAAATTATCTTGAAAAACAACATGGTCTTATACATCGTTAAAAACTAGGATTAATAAATTTAACTTTTTGTGCATGCCATATTTTTCTCGATTACTTACTACCCTCGATCAAAGTATAAATGACCTTGTTATTAACCTATTATAATATTATATATATGTACATATTTCATAATGTAATTTATGTTTAAGCAAATAATGTAGTAATATTTTTATCTTGTCGAAATGTTTAAATTCTGGGTTTTTTGTTTAAGCGCGAATTTGGTAAAGCTATTTGTAAAAAAATATTTTAATTATTTTAATTATTAGTATTACAAAAGTAATGTTTAAGGGTTATTTTGGTAAAATGTTGATGTACCTACTATGCTTAAGTGAAATAATATATATATATATATATATATATATATATATCAAACGTTTTTGCTTCCAGTTAAATACAATTAAAAACAATTAAACAGAAAAATACACAAGTATAATGTCAATAATAAATTTATATAGATTATTTTTTGTGCATAAGTTTATTAATAAAATTATTGATTTAGTATAATTATAAATTCATTTTGGTGTTTAAAATGTTATTAAAAACGCAATTGTATATTATGGTTAATTTTGTATTGACATTTCTTTTAAATATATGTTTATATTTGACCCTAAATTTATAAACATAGTTATCACATTTTCAAATTTTTTATATTATTTACTAAATAATTAGGCAGGTAAAAATTACAATTATTGATTTTTAAACTATTGACATATTTAAAACATTTAGCTTCTGTATTATTATTATTATTATTATTATAAACCCTTTTGCTTTAACATAAGCATGGGGCAACATGATAACAGTAACAAAATAAGTCATACAATTGTTGTTTTTTTAAAACATGGGTCAACAAAATTATAACATGTGTTCAAACATTTTGCCAACATTTTTGGTTAATCCTATAAAATATTTAATTAAATTAAATCTTCCCAAATAATTCTTAGCCACGTTTTTTGTAGTCTACCAACCTTTTATTTGCTATTATTAATTGTTTATTTTAAAACCGTTTTTACTGGTCATTTGAACGGAAAACATAGAATTTGACTAAGTAATTTTTTTTATCTAGTTAAAAATTCTACAAATAAAAAATCAAGCTTCCTTTCGGCCTTTACTCAACCCTATCATCTGAGTCGTACTATTACTACTTTATCGTTGTTTACGTTTTCTTATTGTTCTTGTAGCAATATATATTTTTTAAAAAGACCAGAATGCCAACTTTGCTCTCAAACCTTCCTCTTTTATCTAGGCTTAAGACAGCCTAGGTTGGTTTATTTCTGACGTTCTCTGGGTGGAGTTAATAATTCCAAATAATGCTTTTATTTGAGCAAAACCTTTTTTATTTTTTTGACAAGCAAATATTTTACAACAATTTAAACTCTTATTAATTACAATTAATTAATTAATTAATTAACTAATTTTATAAACCAAACAAAAATGAATTTTATAAACATTTTTCTGCTTTTAGGGACTTTAAATAAACAGTAACCAATTGTTCGGTTACAAGTAGCTATAATTATAATTTCTATAAAAATTAAATAAACAATATAAAACGACTACACAATTACAATTCTAAATGAAATTATTACTTTTTAATTTAAATATAAGCATTTTCATGTTCTATAGATAACATTAATTTATAATAAAATTATTAAATATGTTAATTTTAATATATAATTAAAAATAATTTAAACAAAAACCTTTGTACTTTAAAACTAAAAAATTGTTTTATTAATTTATCACTTTTTATCCACTTAACATTTTAAAGTTGTTTAACTAAAAAAAGAAAAAAATTACTAAATTTAAAACTAAAAATAATCCGTAAAATAATAATTAACAAGTAAACATTTTTATGTATAAAAGCTGTTTAATATGTCCTTAAAAATGAGTTTTACTTATAAATGTGCGTTGTGTAAAATGTGAACGTTGAATTTTAGTTAAAAGTTATTTCAGCTGACATTTTTATATTTCAACATATTCTTTCTCAAGGAATAATATAAAGGTAAGTACTATAGCCTATTCAAAATAAAATTTTACTAATAATTACTTGATAATACTAATCTTTTTTTATATTTTAATAAATTATTCAATCACAAAGCAATGCTTTAAAAAATTTGATATATATATAAGTTTTAAGTCTAAATATTTTCCACTTATTGTTCATAATTTTTTATTTACAATGCTTTGGTTTATATTTTAAAAAGGCTTACTTAATTCTTATTATAATTCTAACATTATCCTTTATTTTTAACTATATAAAGTTTAAATTCTTTGTCTAGCAATAATATAACATTTATACAATTGACTCCAGGCTGCTTAAAAGTGAATGTAATTTTGATTTGTTTTCATTATTGTAAACAATATTGTAAATAGCTTAAAACATATCATATTTAACAGAAAAATACTATTTATGTTAAATCAAATTTCACAACATTAGATTACTAAATGGAAAAACTCCCAACTAAAAATTATAAAAAGCAATGAGTATTATCCAAAATATAAAAAATGTATAGATTTTAACACACATTTTCTATACATATTTTATAAAATAATTCATTTTTAAACACACAATTCAATTGTTTTTTATTTCTAAAAATGTTTAAATTATAGTGTTTTGTCTGATTTAGAATTCGGTAACTGAAAATGTTTTTTTTATGTAATTTTAGCAATACGCTTAAAAACACTTAAAACCTATTTTGGTAAAATTTAGATTTGCCTAATTTAATTAAGTAATGTTACAAAAGTTAATCATCTGTTCTGCATTTATTTTGACAGCGACTTATGCACTTAGTGTGTGTAATGTGTCCAATAAACAATAAAGTTTTAATATATTTTCTGCCAATTAGAAAATTTGATTTTCTTTAAATTTTTTAAATATCAAAATACTAAAATCAATATTATATACAAGTTTAAATTATCAACCGATTGATGCATATGTATAACTAGCATTTAAAACTAGCAAGTTTAGTAGTTTTTAAATTTGTGTAGAAATAAAAAAGATTTTTGTAAACACTTTGATACATTTTCTATTTAACTTAGAAATTTTTAAACGTATTGAATTTTTTCAAAAATTAAAAAATTATTAAATTCGGAATTGTTTTTATACTTTTCATATTTTTAATATAGTCGCTGTTTATTATTTGCAATTTTGTATTATTTAAATTCTTTAGATTTTTAAAAAATTGAACATAAAATTGACTTTCTTTTAAAAAAACTAAATATTTATTTATTTATTTATTTGTTTATTTTATTTTGTTTATTACTTTGAATGTTTTACAAGAAACATCTTTCAGTAGTGGACATTTTAGCAAAGCCGAACGTGAGCTCGCATGATAAATAATGCCTTAATAAATTATTTATTATACTTAATTTACATTAATTAACTTTTTTTTAATTTAAAAGATTATTGTATTAAATTTATAATTTAGATTTAAAACAATTAACTTTTTTATTATAACACAATTTGTTAAAACATATACCATTTAAAAAATCTATTACGAACCTTATTTGATAAATAAATTAAAATTGTTTAAGTGTTAATTGCTTTGTGTATTTAATATTTTTAAAATTTGTGCCGGGGTGGTCTAACGGTACAACGCTCGAATTTGGACCTCGGTGGGCATGAGTTCGAATTCCACTACCGGTACTAAAATGCGGGCCCACGTTTGGCTTCGCTAAATGTCCACTGCTAAAAAATGTTTATCGTAAAACATTCAAATAATAAACATTAAATAATAAAAAATAAAATTAAAAAATAATTATGCTGCTATAATAAAATGTTCTAATCTTCTATTGTTATATATATATATATATATATATATATATATATGCATATACACACATATATACTTTATTATATTTTTATAACTGCTTAAATGTCTCACATGAAAAACAAATTTTATAAATGGACATTTTAGAGTACCAAACGAAAACCTACATTTAATACTAAAAGTGGGAACCAAACCTATACTCACCCAAGTTTAACTTGAGTGCTGTACCATTAGGCCACCCAGACCTAATTATTGTTTACTAAATCTCATGTTCAAAGGTTAAAAGCTTAAAAATTAAGACTAGTACCTCTTTTTATTAACAAACACTATCAATAAAATACAAAAATTCACTTCACTGCATACGAGTCCTGTAAATGTATACTTGTTTTCTAACGCAAATATTTAAATTAAACTAAACGGAATACAGTATAAATAATTTCAATATTGACAAAGTTTTAAATTATATGTATATATAACCAAACTTTTATTTATAATAATAAATTTTAATTTTAATAAATAAAATTAACATTTCTATTATTTGCTAATAATCTAAACCACTTATGTTGTAGGTCTTAAAACGTCAATACAATATTTTTGGCTAATTGCAACTGATAATATTATTTTTAATATGAAAATAGCACAACGCATATTGTATTATTATTATTATTATTATTATTATTATTATTATTATTATTATTATTATTATTATTATTATTATTATTAATGAGAAAAAAGAACGTACCTCAATGTGAATAACAACTTTGTTTGTTTCATGCAATTTTAGTATATATTTGGGTTGTACAATTATAATATTTGGTTCGGATACATTAATTTGCATCGTTTTTTGAACAGTGAAATGATCGTCTTGTATTGACAATTGCAATTCACCCATAGGCAATCCCATATGTCTAAATCTGATTTCATTATCCAATATATTTGAATATTTAAATTTCCAAGTGGGCGGCAAAACTTCCAATGCATGTTGCCACAAATCTTGAACAAAAATAAAATATCCCAATTTGGGATATATTAAATCAGATCGTTGAAATGTAGTCAGTAATTTCCACTTAATTGTAAAATCTTTGTAATTTTTGAAATTATTCATTAACAACTGATTTATATATGATTCGTTTGTGTCACTTGTACGAGTTATCCATCTGTCGTTATCGACAATATTTACAAATCGGGCCCATTTATCTACAAATTTACCCGATGCAACAACAGAAACCGGTTGAACATGCAATATGGGTGGATTGTCATTTAGTGGAATAATGTTGAAACGGTAAAAAGACGTAACAGATTGACCTAATCTATGTTTGGTTAATCGACAATCAACTTGTTGACATACAAATTGAAATTGAAAATAATCGCCAAATATTTCATGTTGGCCGTCATGTTTATAGCGCAAGTTATAATTTTTTATCAAATCCAACACGTACAATTTCTCTTTTTCAATTGATTCATTCCATTTGGCAAATTTTAAGTACAAAATTCCATATTGGGGCAAGGCAATTATTTGAAAATACAATCGGTATTCAATAGAAAATTGATTATTGGGTCCTACAATTTGATTGGAACATTGCTTATGGTAAGCATAAAACAATTGCGGAGTCAAAATAAGTTCACCTCCTTCTTCGATCCAACCCGGTTTGTTAACTACTGTTGGACTTGTATTTGGATACTTTAAAGTTGAATGTTTGGATGTTATGATAAAAATGTTCAATTCGTGATGCTTTCGAGGTTGGGCACCTTTCACATGAACGCGAAATTTTAATTTGTCGTTCAATTTAAACCATTTTTCGACGCCTAAATAGTGGTCAAATAGTTCAGACGTATTGTGGGAATTTAGTGCAGTTTGGGTAGGTTCGAGTACACGTCGAAATAAATAAAATAATTTGCCATTTCTAATGTGATCTTGATTAAATTGTGAATTGATGCCCAAATAAATTTTACTATGCAAAGCGTTTAAATCCCAATTCCAGTGACTTTGATTTACCAAAAACAAATGTCCATGAACAGGCTTGGCTACTAATGTAAACCAAATAGATGAATCAGACTCGGCTGGATTAGATAGTACTTTCAAATGTTCCAATGTAATTTGAACCAACCCATCCTTAATTTGAAAATGATGCTTTTGACCTTCGTTGCCAAATACATGAGGTTCCAAATGTAAAAAAATAGGTTTGACCATATGAACATCTAAATAAATTCGAATAAATTGAATTGGAAGCACAAATTTAAATAGACCGGAATTGGAAATGTTGTTGTAATTCACAGTCCTGTTCGACAAACAGTAGAAATGCACACGGTCAACAAAAGCCGTTTGATTTGTTTCGGGTTGTCCTACCAAACTGGTATAGCGAATGCGCTGATGCAACACATCGTGACCTGAAAATGATCGAACTTCCTTCCAATTTTGATTGGACAGTCGCTTATTTTTTTTTAGCAACATGACAAGGCCGTATTTTATTTGGACAACGCTAAATTGATAATACTCAAATTGCACTTCATCGTAGTCAAAAGGAAGTCCAAGTGACGGGATAAAGTTGGAGGGATTGAGAATTATTGAACGAACAGGAATGAGGTAAATTGTGGGTAGCGAATAACTTGGAATGATTTGATGGGATTGATTTAGTAAAGGAAATGAATTTTCAAACACTGAACGAGGTTGGCGCTTGCTAAAAAGATTTTTAATTGAATAAAAAATTAATGGTTATGAGTTATATTGCGCAAATGTTTCAGTTTATTTTTTCGATAAATAAACATTTAGAGTTACTAGATAAAGAACTTCCACGTTAAGTGTCATTATGTATGAGTATAATGACTTGACTTATATATATATATATTAACTTTATGAAGTATTTGAGTAAATAATAAAAATGCAAATTAAAACATAAAATAAACTATTTTATGCCAAAATTATACAATTTGGCTGCTAATTTTGTTTTTATTTTGCGGCGTGTTAATTTTTTCCAGTTTTGTTAACACTAAAATTAATTTTTTAATTACAATCCACGCTAGAAAAACTTTATAAATACACTTCAAAAACATTTTTAAAGAAAAAGCAAAATTATATTGTATAAACGATTATGCATTAATATAGATTACATGATTGTTTTTTTAATTAATTAATTAATTTACATATTGTGGAAAAATATTTTGTTTTACAAAAAACCATTATCTATGTGTAAGATATTCAGTAATAATAATTTCTAATAACATTTAAACATTTTGTATTGGCTCTTACCGATGCAATTAATTATTAAAGAGAATTATGTAGTTGATTTATTGCTTTCATAGTGGCAAAATACTTTGATAAATACATTTGTTTAATCGGCATGTAAATATATAGAACATTTATATGCACAAGCATAATACATAATTGTATGTAAAGTGTTTATTTAGTTTTTATAAAATCAAACTTTTTAAAAGAAATAATAATTGAATAGATTATATTGTTATTGTTCTTATGTGTCAATAAATCTACATGTTTGCCCTTTGTAAATTTAATCTGGTAATAAGTTAATGATATTCATCTATTATTATAATGTAATTTTATTGTTTGTTTGTTTTTCTAAATAATGTGCACATAATGAAATTTGTTGTTCTGAAATTATATAATTAAATGCGTCAACTTATTTTGAATTAAAATGCACATCTTATAAAATGTATTACTGTATATTTTTATTTGTGCATTTAAATGCTAAAACAATATGTTTGATGTATACTTTTTTTCTAAATTGTGTAAAAATGTTTAAATAAATAGTGAGTTTTATTAAAAACTTAATTTTTAAATATTATTTTATTACAAATTATGCTTGATTCATCAGGACAATTAAACACTAAAGAAAGAATTATATTTGTGTTTAGTTTATTATTGTATGTTTAAAATATTGTTTACAATTTTTCCTTTTAATTAATATTTTATTATTACGTATTTTCTTATTAATATAATAATCAAAAAATTAACAAAGTTTACACAATACGTAAAACATTGTTTTAAACAAATAACACTCAATTAAATCTAACAACAATAAATTCATTTTTTGCACTAATTTTTTCTAACAACAAAATTTATTTTATAATTTTAAAAAAATGAAACAAAATTGTACCATTGTTAGTGGCGACATTTTTTGTCAATAAAAAAATTAACAATTGTTGCATCAACAACTTGTCAACGTACCGTCTAACAAAATGATTAGAAAATGTTTGAACCAATTTAAAACGAGTACAATGATGTCGGTAAAAATGATGATAATAATCATAATAATATATATTCAAATAATAATCAATAATGTGATTATTTAGATCAATATCTCTTTTCATTAGTTTAATAAACTTAGTTACGTTGTTGTAATTGTTCAATTGTTCAAGTAACGTTGCTACATTTTCAAAATGTTGAACTGCGCGATGCAAACAAATGCAACATGAATGTTGGTTATTCAACTGTTTAAGTTGTAAAAGATATATCTGTTTTTGCAATTTTCGGATATACCACTGTCTATGTTTTGCGTAAATTTTTTCAAGTTTTTCATTTGACAAAAGTGAGCGTTGGTTGTTTTTCTAAAATAAATGTATTTATTTGTTATATATGTGAGTAAAAACTATTAACAATATTTTTATTGTAATTTGATTTTAACACTGGCACCAAATAACGGTTCCTTGCTTAATTTTTTCACAATATTCCAAAGGTGTCAAATGGCCTTATAGAAGATTAAAGTAATGCACAAGTTTAAAATAATTAACAAATGAAAATAAAGGTTTGTAAAGTATAAAGCCATAAAAAGTTTTTATTACAACAAAAAACAATTAAATGTTTAAATTCCTACAAATATTTATGTTTTTAAACAATAAAATATGTTAATATATTAAATTAGATTGAATGTTTATATTATATAAGCACTTCGTAAAACAATTTAAAAATAAGTACTACAGTTTACAAAATAAATAATATTAACTTCTAATTTGGTAAAAAAAATTAAGTAATTGCACTTTGTTTTATTACAAGCATTTATTATTTACATAATTCATGTGTAATATTTAGCATACTATCAGTGCAAATTATTTAAAACAAATTACCAAGAACAAATTTACATTAATTACATTATAAATATTTAATGTGCAGGCGTATTAAATGTTTTTGCTTTCTATTTTAAACATTACAGTTAATTGCATTTAAATAGTTGTTCTACTTTTTAGCAACTTAGTACATAGTTTTAAAAATTGTTTAAGTTGTTTATTCATAGCTTGTGTTGCCTTTTAAACCTTATTACAAAAAACGTTGTTTTTTTAAGGGAAGAACTGATCATTTATACTAATATTACATTCAATTGATGAGTTAATTAATTATTTTATTAGAATAATTTAACAAAATGTTTTCTAAAATGCTTAATTCAATCAACAATATTTTATACCTTTTTTAACAATGTTTTTTTTTAAAAACATTATATTATTAAATAATTTTATTTGTGTTTGTAAAAAATATTATATTTATAATATTTATAATATTTTTAAATTACAATTGTTTTTCAAAAAGCATTAAAATAATAATAATTTACATTTTGATTGTTTTTCAGATACTTACTACCATTTAAAATTTTTTCCTATTGTTTTTTCTTACAAATAAATATTAAGAATTAAAAATAATATAAAGTACTTAATAGTTCCTCTATATTTACTTAGAAATATTTATTTAAAAAGGCTGAATCGGCCAAAATAACATGTTTTAAAAGCTACTTCTATATAAACGTGGATAATATGTTAAAGTTACATAATTTTTTATAATAGTCTATTATTATTTCATATGCTTAATTTCATTAAAAATAAACGATCCTTTTTATAACAATGTTTTTTTTAAAACATTTTTAGTAATTTCAATTCTGTTTATAAAAAAGTATTATATTAATAGTATTTATAATATTTTTTAAATTACATTTGTTTTTCAAAACGCATTAAAATAATAAAACTTTGCATTTTTTGTTTACAAATACTTAGTTATTCTTATTTGTTTATTATTTTATAAATTATATAATTTTTAATACACAATATTCATGTAAAAGTAAAGTTTTAACTTATTTTGGCAAAAAAACATTTTCTTAATAATTGCTACAATTTATATGTAAATATTTTTTATTTTAAATTAAACAAAACAATATATATATCAGCCAATATGTTTATAAAAAATACATTTTTTAAATGAATAATAACTTATTTATGCATAATGAACACAAATAAAAATATAATTTAAATGCTTTGAATTTAAAATACTACACATATTGGTACATACTGCAATTTTTGAAAATGTAACATTTTCTATAAATTTGTGTTTTGTTTAAGCAACTTATCAAATATGCTTTTAAATAACAAGTCGTATTTTAATTGAACAGACTGCATTATGTCATTTTTTATACAAAAAAAATTAAAACTGTGGTACATTTTATTTAATCAAAAGAAATTTTTAAAACTCGTGTTTGATACAAATATTTTTTGCCAAATTTGGACTTTCAAAATAATGTTAGAGTTTTAAAATTAGACATTATTCTGTTAAAAAATGAAAAGTTCGGTGACAGAACAGCTGCCGACAAGGAAAATAATAATGACTAATTTACAAACTTCAATTATTTTTTTGAAAAAAATTGGTTATAAACGTAATTAAAATTACTGATAAAATAATATAATTATTATATTAAATAAACAACAAATTTAGTCGCAATATATCACCTTACCTTAATTACTACTTGTTTTAATGTGTAACAGCATTATCATCATTTAATATTTTTATAAAATTTAAATATTTATTTATTGCTTTATCATTGTTAAGTTGTTTAAATTAAACCTTTTGTTTAAATCTAAACAACAGCACAATATTATAAGGTTGATAGTCAAAAATATATATAAATACTTTGAATTAGATAATAATTAAATATGCTAAATTTACTCCTAAAGTATTATTAAAGATAACAATTTTTTTAATTATTTTTTAAATATGTAACTATTTAAATGTATTTTATTTTATGTTTTATGTACAATTTTTATTTTCCACTATTTTTAGTTACTTTTTTATATATTTTATTAAGTCCCACTCACTTAAAGTTTTTTTGTCAACTGCCGATTTTTTAATTTTAAAATTAAGTTTTTGTTTTATTATAACTTGTTTCCATTTATTATTTTTCTTAGCAATTAATCTTATATCAAAGTAAATTTATGTAAGTTGCGTTTCAACATTTTACTTACATAAGAAATATTACATTTTTTACTTATATTATTGTATTTTATTATAATGTAAAATCATATTTATATTAAAGTATAAATTTGCAATTTTATTAAATTTTAATAAAATTTAATAACAAAATATTTTTTTGTATTTATTATAATTGTCAGCGTAAATTACATAGTTTTTATAATAATATATGCAATCTACAATGCAAATAACAATTAAGTTTTTATTTGTTTTTATGCTTCGTTGAATATGAATATTGCTTTAAATGTAATAATAGAATGCACTGTAACTACGTGATTTATATATATATATATATATATATATATATATATATATAGTAAAAATTATTTTTTTAATCTAAATTTTTTTAGTTTTTGTCGTTAAATTAAAAACATTTTAATTTAAAACGCATATTAATATTAAATGCAATTTTTAAACATTTATAGTTTTTTATTGATTTATAAAGCATTGTATAAGTTTTCAATTACTAAACATATTGTAACATATATTGAGCTACTATTAAAACTAAATTCATTTTTATTTCTAGTTGGTTTATTTAATAAATAGAAAAAATTGAAAATAGTAATAAATAACATAAAGTATTCCATATTTAATTATACATATAAAAAAGTTTGTTTTTAAATATATAAACGGAGAAGCATTTATATTTTAAATGTAATTATAAAAAAGCAATTCACATAATTTTTATAATAATTAATTAATGGTTAATTATATGCTTTAAAAATATACATATATATGTTAGTATTACTTAACAGGTAAATTTTATTGCTATTTAATATAGCAAAATCTTAATTACTTTATAATATTAATTAAAACCAAATGGTAAAAAAACATTCTAATAAATATAAAATAATATTTTTCAATACATACATTTTTTTAATTATTTGTTGCAATATGACCTCGTTATAATTACATTAATGTTTTTTATAAAATAATGCAACTAAACAATAATATGTTTTTTTACTTGCTAAAGGTTTAGCCATTTTTTAGTGCAAAACAACAAAAATAAAATATTTTTATTAAAATGTTCACGTTTTTGGCATTTTACTTTATAACAGGATAAAAGATTGATTGGCAAATTAACGCTTTATATGACATAATAAAATACAGAGCAGAAGCAGCCTTATAAAACCTTTACTTCAAGCGGTTAAAATAACACCTATACTTCAAAGAAATTGTACTAGTTACTTATAGAGTAGATAATAGCCATAATATTACAAACATTACCAAATGGCCCAAGAAACTGTTTGTTTTTTTATGTGCAAAAATATTTTTTACACTAAAGTACAATACATTTGTGAAGAAAGAATATTATACGCCATTGTTTTTTGAATCAACTTAGATTTAATCTAAATTTATTTTGTTTGCTTAAAAATATAAGTTCAAACATTATACATATTAAAGTAAAAATAACCGTTTTTCACTTACTACTTAACAATACTAATATAAAATTTGTAAACATACTGAACTCAAGGGATTATTAGTCTAAACTTAATTTTTATTAAAATAAAATTACATAACACTACATTAGCAACCTAATCAAGAACATACCAAAAGACTTCAGTTAAATAAATTCAAAACAGGAATCACATTTGTTATCAAGTTTTGCGTATGAAACAAGATATTATTTGTTAATAGTTAACCTTTGTATTTTATGTTGTAAATTTTACTCAATCTTTAATTATAAAGCAGTGACATTTTAATACAAAAATTGTTTTATAAAAAATGGGTGGTCTAGCGGTACAGGGCTTGATTTAGACCTGGGTAGATATAGGTTCGAATCCCACCACTGACACTAAAATACGGGCCCAGGTTCGGCTTCGTTAAAATGTCCACGGCTAAAAGATGTTTCAAGTAAAATATTTAAGGTAGCAAACATTAATTAATTAATTAATACTAAAATTATAATTGCTTTATTTTTAATTTATTATTGTATATTGCATAATTAAAAAGGTATTTATTCAAATAATGTAGCTGCCAAAACATTTGAAGTTAACTAATTACCTTATTTATACTAATACAAATATACATACAAATATGTATATATATATATATATATATATATATATATATATATATATATATATATATATATATGCCGTATGTAATAAGTAAAGTGTTAAAATTATAGTTAATTTTTATTAGTATTATAATTGTTTATAATTCTTAATTTTATCTTAAATAATATTTTTAATAATTTTAAATTAAATAAAACGTATTGAATTAAAAATTAAGATTATTTAACTTTTTAAAAACGTATACTGTTATGCTTTTTAAAACATGTTTTTTTAAAACTATAAAACACAAACAATTTTTAAATGTACACATTCAAGTTTAACTCAATTTGTAATATGCTATAAATTATCAAAGTAAAAAAATATTATGTACAAAACTGGACAGATTCTATTGCTTATTTAATTATTAAATTAATCGTTAGTGCTGTTATTAAATCTTTATCTAAAAATACAAAATTCAATTTTAAACGTTTAAGGTTTTGAAGTAAGATTTACAATTATAAGCGCATTAATTTATAGTTTAGACTGTACATACACGTATTAATTTTTACAGTTAATCTGAGACTTTAATTATAAACATTATGGCTAATATTAAAAAGAATGTAAACAATGATTTTTCCTTTTTCAAATTAAGTAGATTTTTTATTACTACTTTTTAACATAAGCTTGGGTACATTAAAAAGATTAGCTTTATTTTAAATGCTTTTATTACAGTTACATTATAATTCATTTATTTATTATTTTATTTATTTTTGCTAGTTTGCATCTTTTATAAGAAACACCTTTTAACAGTGGACATTTTAGCAAAGTCGAACGTGGGCCCGCATTTAGTGACAGGTCAAAATTGAGAGGTGCTCCGCTAAACCTCCTAGAAGACGTCTATTGGAAGCCTACATTAATTAAATAAAATTTGTTTTAGCAATTTGTCACTGGCATACCCGGGTTGTTTTAAAAAATAAGGACGTAGTAATAAAAAACACAAATTAATTGTTTACTTTAAAAAACATGTACAAGTTGTACTATTATTATAAGAAAAGCATTTAAATTTGAAAATAATTTAATGGTACTAACTATTAAATAATTTATTATTATTATTATTATTATTATTATTATTATTATTATTATTATTATTATTATTATTATATTGTTTAATTTTTTTACAAAAATATTTTTCAGCAAATGGACATTTTAGTAAAACTAGATAAGAGCCTACTTTTAGTGTTAATGGTAACGCTGAACTACCAGAAATAAATGTTATACACGTAATTATATTTATAATTATAATCACAATTGCATTAATTATAAAATAAAAACTAAAATCTAATTTTCTATTTATATTGAAAACAGAAAAAAACAATCAAACCAAGTAAATATAAAAAACCAAATATTTAAAAAAATCATGTAAACTCATTTTTCTCATTTTCCACATTTTCCAAGTATGAGATAAATATTTATCCAAGTTGCATAATATTTTTTTATTTAATGCAAACAATTAAATAAAAACATCAAATGCAATTTTTTAATTTTAGTTTGCCACACATTTTAATTTTGATATTGGTTTTATTTAACTGTGTCAAAAGTAGTATGACGTGATAAATTAATAGACTTAATTTAATAACATTTATTTTAATTAAATTAAAAGTTGAACTATAAATAAATGTTAAATATTTTTGATTTTTAATTAGAATTAAACAAAATTATTAAAACGGTAATAATTAAACATTATATATATATATTTTTTTTTCTAAAGACTATGCTGTAATAATAATTGTGATATATTAAATAATTTTAATGTAACAATAATA
The DNA here is from genome assembly GCA_025895645.1 of Cardicola forsteri. Lineage (NCBI taxonomy): Eukaryota > Metazoa > Platyhelminthes > Trematoda > Strigeidida > Aporocotylidae > Cardicola > Cardicola forsteri. The sequence goes on along the minus strand of JAKXYG010001174.1, from coordinate 1,131,596 downwards.
ATTATTTATCTATTAATATTTCCACTTTAAAAATAATTATTTTTGCACATTATCCTATTCATTTTCATAGTTGTTAAAAATTAATATCATATAAATACCGATGTACTAAAATGATAAGCCAGGTCAAGCGATAAATAAACATTTTAATCACATTAGAAATAATTTATACTTTTTAAAAAATTAATCATTTGTAACAATTATAAAGTCTTTCAGTGTTTTAGAAAAATAATTAACATTTGTTTTAAAATTAATTTATTAAAATTAACTAGGTATACATTGAAAATAGTTAATGTATTAACAAACAATCCCTTAAATATAGATCAGTAATTAAAACACTAAAATGTTACGACTAAGCATTAAGCACTTTTTACGAAAAACTTGTATTTTAGTAAGTTATAAATTAAACAGTTTTGTACGTAGTTAAACAAGCAATTAATAATAATATGTTAAAACAATTTTACATTTTGCGGTATAAAAAGACAAAATATTTAAAAAGTTTTGTTAAAAATAAAAAACAAAATTTTTTTATTTATTAAAAAAATAGTTGTGCAACTTCAAATATTAAAATAAATTAGTTTTATGAAAAATGATTTACAAAAATTCGACTATTTACTACTAAAAAATAAAGCAAAAAAAGTATTTTGTCGTTGTAATCACTAAAACTTGGGTTGTTTTTTTTTACTATAAAACAAAAAACCAAAGTTATCTTTTACAGAAACTAGGTTGAACAATTGTTAGAATTTCAATATTTTGTTCTACATTAGGTTCAAATGTAGCCATTAATATCAATGTAGTATAGTGTTTTATAATATTACTTAATTACATTAGATAAACTTAAATATTATTAAAACATTTTTTAAATATTACTTTACCAATATTAATAAAAACCTTTTTTAAAAACATTTTCTACCAATATTATTATTCAATTATAACATTGATAAAAACTATAATTTAGGTATTTTTGGAAAATGAAAAATGCAAGTGTGAAAATACGTACACAAGGGGCAGCCAGCTAAACGCCTAATTGTTTGAAATCTTTAATAAAAATTAAATATTTTAATCAAACTTTAAACTATCCTAAAATTTCTTGAAAACAAGTTGATCTCCAATCTGTACAATCTCCATTAAATCGCCCCCCCCCCTACAATTGACAACATTATCCCTATTTTTAAAACTTCAAAGCCAGAACACCTCTAAATGTTTTAAGTACAATTTGTCGGAGCTAATTTTAAATATCCATAGCATTATAACGGATTTTTAGACCCTGCAACCATTGTTTCTTTTTTTCAAAAAAGGGATTAACAAATACCTACTAACTACAAAGGCATCAACTTACTTTCCGTAACTGCTAAACTTTCTACGTCATTTATAGTTGAATGGATCCGCACAAAAAGGAAAAAACCGTACTTTTCTATTAAACTGGTTGTTAATCTGGTAACGCGTTTACTAAATTTATACTTTTTAACGCATTCTGTAATTTTTGGTAAAGTTTTAGTCTATATAGACATCCTTTAAATACGCTTGAAATTTTGCTTTTTTAGTTGAAAACAAACTTTAGTTGCATTATAAATTGAATTTATTTTAAACGTTTCTAATAAGTATGGTTTGATTATTAATTTTGACAAACTGTCATTATGTTGTCTTAAGTTTTTAATGCAACTGTTTTCCTCAGTAGTGTGCTTTTTAACGTAAAGGAATTTACGTAACTGAACTTTTTAAGTATTTCTGATAATAGTTTATTTTATTTATTGTTATTTAAGCTAATAGCGATAATAATAATAAGAAAAAGAAGAAGAATAGATTATTTAGTTACTGCTGCGTTTGAAAAACTTTAAATATCTTAAATACATATGACACAACACCTATTTTGTATTTTTTGTATTAAATGAATAGACAAAGAACATCAGCAATTACCAAATTTGTGATAATCACCGATTTTATGTTTTTCCAACATTAATAACGCGTTAACAAAAATTGTGTGTTTTAAACACGTTTTTTCCAGAAATCTTATGGCAGTCTAACGTATTACCACTTTGAACTTCCTAAGCGTTAAATGTAAGAATAGTACAAATGTTTAGAAATTTACTTAGATAAATGGTTTTCTGTAAGATTTTTACGTTATTTTAGCCTAAACTGAGTTCCTAGTTTAAACTATTTTTAAACGCCTTTAAAAATTGTAAACAATTAAAGAAAAATATTTAAGATGTTATAAAAATTTGAAACTAATAAAAAAATGACTTTGTTACTAATTATTATTAATATTATTATATGTTAGAATATTTCAGTTAAATAAATAAAAATATATTTAAAAATGCTCTTAATGTTAAGTTAATAAATGAAAAAAACTCTTGATTTTGAAGTACAAACCTTTTTGTTTAATTTGTTGTACAGATTATTTAAAATTTTATATACAAATATTTAAAAAATTAATTAATTCACTATAAATTAATGTTATCTAAAACACGCGAGTTTGGTTATTTATTAATTTAATAAAATTAAGAAAAAATAATTTGTGTTTAAATCTATAGCAGCATTAATTTTACTTTTTTTTAATTTTTATATTAATTTAAAATTTAACTGTAGTTAATAAAACACAGTTGGCTACTATTTATTGTAACCTCTCAAAAACGTAATCATTTTTGTTTATAAAATATTTAATAAATTATTTGATTGTGTTTAATAAATGTTTACGTTATTGCGGAATATTTATTGCACCAAAAAACCATTTACTTTAAAATTAAATTAATTGAAAAGTCTGTTTTAGTGACAACAGCCCGTGCACCTTTGTATTTGCTAATAAACGTTAATTAATTTTGTGTATTTATAGCTTTTTAACTTTAGTTGTAAAATACTTTAAAATAAATGTGTTTATAATTATTTTTTTTAATAAAATTAATGCATAGTACATTGTTTTATAATTTGAATTTTTATTTATAATTTTTAAATTTATTTAGATTTATTTAAACTACAAATGCATTGTTATTAATTATTTATAAAATATTTGTATTATTTTTATATTAATATATTGTTTTTTAAAGTACAGCTCAAATATTAGTCGATAAAATTAAAGCCAAATTAAAATAAATATTAATTTTATAACCTACAATAATATATATATATATATATATATATATATATATGATTTGTAATATGTTGTATAAAGATAATGCAAACATTGTGCAAAGTACGTGAGTAAACATACTCAACAATACAAGTTTTATTTACGTAAATATCTAGTTGTTAGAAAATGTTTTGTTAATTATTTGGGTAGCAAAAGCCAAGCAGCACAGTGAATTTATTAAATTTATCTTTATTATATTATTGTAAATTTGGGGTAACACTAATTTTTTGTTATATTGAGACATATATTTAACATTGGTTAAGTTTGTAAAAACAGATTTAATTCAATTTTTAGAATATTAATTAGGCGTCTATTGAAAGTCACTTAATTTAGTCATAAATATCTTAAACAGCAATTAAAACACGCTTAGAGTGTCATTAAATGCTTGTTTATATATATATATATATATATATATATATATATTGTGTACATTATATGTACAGAGTGTCTGCAAAATTTTAATTAAAACGAATAAATTTAAAGATTATTGTGCTATTTGTTTTGCATTTTTAAATTAATAAGGTTTCATTGATTAAACTATTAACATAATCATATATCAAAAAGTACTTATTTCTAAAACATATTTGCATTATTAAATTGTATAGTTATAATGTTATTTTATAAATAACTATTTTTATAAAAATTTAGTTATTATTAACTTTGTAAAAACGCTTTTTTAAAGTACATTTAATAAAACGTTATACAATGATACATTCAAATAATAACCAATAAACTTTTATTAACTGTTCAATATTTATATGTTAAAGGCTAGATTTATGTGTTTTATAATTTTAATTATTTTCTTTTAAAATTTGATAAATAAACATATAAGGTTAGATATTTCTAGCTATATATATACATAACACTAAAAAAACAATATGCGTGAGTAAAAATTTCAATTAAAAACAGACAGAACACACGCAAAATCCCTGCAATATTTTTTTGTAAACCTATCAGACAAACATAACAAAGTTTATATAGCATATACATTGTTTTTATTTGCAAAAAAAAAATTGAATAAAATCTTTACATCTAATATTAATTTTGTGATTTATTAATTTTAAATTTATTTTTTATGTGTTAAACATAAATATACAAAAAAATTAATTTAAAAATTGCTTTTAAATTTTAGTACTTTTGTTAACAAAAGTAATTTTTACATTTATACGTGTAAACAAATTTTTAATAAAACCTTAAAAAGTTAAAAAATATTGAATTCTAATTAATTTTTATTTTTAATTATTTTTTTTAAATAAATGTTAATAATAAAAAAGTAATAAAATATATATATATATATATATATATATATATATATATATATATATATATATATATATAATTAAAAAACATTAAAAGTTAACATCTACATAATCGTAACTATTAAATGCAATTTACATAATTTTTGTAATATTTTTTTTATTATTAACTAATGTGCTTAATTTTTAAAGATATTTTAATACTTTAATTTAATGCTTATTAAATACATTATTAACATTTTAATTATATTATACTATTGAGCAAATCCATTTTTGTAATTAGTAAGTGCATAAAAATTAACAAATATTTTTTAATTTATAATTTTTTATAATTTTTTAATTGATCGTTATAGTTATAACTTAAATTTTGCTAAAAAATGATACAACTAAAAAATAAGTTAAAAATGTATGTTTTTATAAATAATTAAAATTAAAGTGTACAATAAACGTTTAAAACAATTTTAAATATATAAAAAACAAAATAATACATTTTTTGTTAAAAAATGTAAAATTGTGTTTTTATTATTTAAAATAAATTATTGTGCAACTTAATAATTAAAATAAACCAGTATACTAAATTGTAAAGTATAATTTGTAAACATTTTAATATTTTTTGGTAAAAAAGCAAAAAAAAACATTTAATTTCCTTTTTATTTACTTACATGTTTTTATTAAACAACAAAAAATTAGAGTTATATTTAGAAAAATTAAATTGAGTTTTGTTAACATTTTGGCATTTTGTTTTATAAATAAAATGGTTTATAATCAACTTTTAAAAATTTTTATCTAAAAATGTTTAAGTAAAATTTATACTTATTAAACTTTGTATTATTTGGTTGTAAAATATAAAATATTTATTATATAAAAAGTATTTTAGATGCTTTAAATAATTAAATTTTTATTTTAATGTCTAAAAATATTTTATGCTAAAATGTAATACATTATTGCGTTGACTACTATTTTTTAAAACACAATATTTTATTATTAAATTTTTAAAATAATTAACTTTATTTTTATTTAAATTTATTTTTTATCTAAACATTTAAATGTAAACTTTAAATAAACTAAATTAACAATAATATTTTTTTAGTTTTTATTTAATAGTACTAATATTAATGTTCTTAAGTTTTTTGTTATATTAAAATAAATAATATATAAATATATCTTATTATTAATGTTAAAAATAAACTATGCTAATCTAGCGGTACATTGTTTGACATAAACCTAGGTAGATATAAGTTTAATTTCTATCAAAAACATCAAATAAGTGTGGTTTTGTTAAAATTGTCTACTGTTAAGAAGTATTTTTAGTAGAACATTTAAAATAATAACAAACAAAAAATAATTAATTAAATTTTGTAATAATAAGATAACAATAAATACCTTTCTAACAATACCATAAATAAATTCGTGTATTTATTAACACTTAATATTTTAATTAATTACTTTTTAAACAAATTATTAAAATTAAATTTTAATATTTTTTGTACCTTTTTAGGTCGATGATTTAAGAATAATAATTTACAAATGTTTACTTTTAATTTTATTACAACAATTTAACATTTGTTCATTACAAATAATTTTTAAATCTAAACAATATTTATATAATGCAAAAATTTATTAATTTATTAAAATTTTATATATGTATTAAATGAAAATAATAAAACACTAATTATTATTTTTCTAAACACAGTTGCTTTATTTTAAAACAATTTATTATTTACTTAATTATTTTAGTAAAAACGTTTTTATAAAATGATTAATATTATTTTCAAATTTTAGAATACTATTTATTTATTTAAATTTAAATAACAACTAAAATTTTTTTTTTATTTTTTTTTTAATATAAACAACATTTTATGCTTTTATATTAATTTATTTGCCTAAATATTTAAATTTTTTTTTTAATTGTTAACTAAATTAATAAAACATTAATAACTTTACATTACTTTAATGTTATTAAAACTACAATTATTTTTAATCAAAGTACAGTACAACGTTAATTTTTGAAAACATTAAAAAAACATTTAAAATAAATGCCGTGTTATTTTAATAAATTACGTTATTAGCTTGTTTTAAATTATTTTAAATACAAGTAAAACTGAAAATAGAAGTAAATAACGTTTTTTGCATTTATTAAAAAACGTAATTAGCATATAGAATTTGTTGTTAAAAAATTCGTTTTATACAATAATATTTTTATTTTAAAAATATTCATTTTAATTACATTTATATTCTAATTAATTTTGATGTCAGTTTTTGTATTCTTTTCAATTTATTTTGCAATTAATATTTTATATTAAAATTTCTTAATTTTAAAAAATTTGAAGCAATTTTTTAATAAACATTTTTATTGTTTTAACATTTACGTTTTTACAAAATCACGTTTTAGCTAAATTAAAACAAACGCACGTTTTACTAATTTTTCTATTTTTAAAAATTAAATATTATACAATTTAAAAACCAGTATTACTTTTTAACACATGTTTAATAAGTATTATTGTTAAATTATACATAAAAAATTGTATTTTATTATTTTATTATTGTTAATCAAAAAACCTTTTTTAGACATTAAAAATCACTTAATGCCTGCAAATATTTTGTTTCTTTTAATTTTTTTTGAAAAAAAAAACAAAAATAGTAATACATTTATATAAATAATAGTTTTATGCTAAGTTTAACATTATTAACGTAATGTTTTCTTTAATAATAATTAAAATTAAAACTAAGCAAATTATTTTTTAATTATTACACATTTAAAAAAATTAATTAATTTAATTTGTTTTAACAAACTTTTTAAATATTTAATTTTTTTATTAATTTTATTAACTATTACATCATTATAAGTTTGTTATTAAAATGTTAACTAAATATTTTAATTATAAGTACAAATCATTAATTAATTAAATTTCATTTACATTTTTAATGTAAAATACTTTATTTATTTTGTTGCAGCAGAACATTTAAAAATTAAACATGTATTTATTGATTAATTATAATCGAGATAATAATCTTGTTTTTAATTTACAGTTTAAAAGTTAAATATTTGCATTTTTAATACCAATTAAAATTAAACTGTATTAAATAATAAAATTAATTATGTTTTTTGATTATAAACAATAAACTTTATTTCAAATTTTATAAATAAGCGTTAATACCACATTATATATATATATATATATATATATATATATATATATATATATATTTACGTACAATATTCACATTGTTATTATTTTTTATTTTGTTGCATATACTTTTACAAACAAATACATTTAAATTGTAATTGTTTATTTCCACATTATTTTCAATATTGAAAGGATAAACAGCACTTTTAAAAAAATAAATTAGAGAATACATTATAATCCAATTAATTATTAAAGTTGGGTACATTATAACAATTTTAAAAAAATGTGCAACATTATTTGCATTTAAATAAATATAGTAATAATGTTTAAATCTACATCACGATAATTTATCAAAAAATATTGAATATTTTTTGTATTACTAAATTAGTTAAAGTAATTAATTAAAACAAAATATTAGAAATTAAATTAATTTTATTATTTTTTTATTAATTTTATTTTAAAACTTAATTAAAATAATTATATTATTTAATTTAAAAAATTTTATTATTATTACTATCTTAATTCAATCTATTAAAAATAATTTAGTTTAAATATTTATTTATTTCAGTTTTTTAATTGCAGTAAATTTTAATGTTTTGTCGTCAATTTTTTAACTATTTGTAGTAAAATTTTAATAATTGCACAATTATTCAAAAGCTTACAGTAGTCTAAAAAATATTTTTTACTACAATTAATATAATAATGTTAAACTGTAAATAAAATTAATTTTTAATTTTACGTTTTATTTAATTTTTTTAATTATGTTATTTATTATTTTTATTATTTTATCATTATTATAAAACTTTCTTGCTTTAACCAGATGGCGCAGCTAGATTGTTCCATGTAATCCTTTTTAAAGCTTTTGACACTAAAAATTAAATTATTATTGGTTTTTACTAAATTCTGTTTTACTTTGCTGACGTAGTTTATTGAAATAGAATCATCCAGATATTTCTTTAGCAATATTTATTTTTTTAAACTACTAAGCTACTAATCAAACGATTTAGATCCCTGTTTTTTATAATTAAACTTTGAACCATCTACGTATAAATCTAGTTTAATTTTTTAACAATTATATCATTTAACTATTTTTTAAATTTTAATTTATGTTAAAAAAGATGTTTTGTTAAACATTCAGGAAGCGAAACCTACAGGCAAACAGATGGATCAATAGATAGATAAAGAGAAAGGGAAAGGAAAAGAGAGTGAATTAAGTAGTGTCACAATTGGTTTTACACAGTTCTAATCTGGTTAATATCCTATTGAGAGCTTTTGTTTAGTATTTCATTATATTTTTATTTTTGTGTATATTTATGTTTACTACTTTGAATGTTCTAGGGAAAATATCTTTCAGCAGTGGACATTTTTAACGCGACCGAATATCGACCCGTATTTAGTGCTGTTAGTGGGATTTCAACCCAGACACGCCTAGGTTCAAATCGAGTGCTGTACCACCCCGACTATTAACTCAGGTTTTGTTTTTTGTGCATTTTTCAAAACCACCCGTTGACGGATTCAAATTTTGGCGTTAATTTCCAGTTGTATCTACAAACAACAAATTTAAAAATTAACAAAAATTATTGTTGTTTCTAACACTAGCTGCATTTTACCTCCAATAACAACCACTATCATCAAAGAAACTGCTGCTCAAAACGCTTGCAATTGATAACAACAATTACAATTATAGAATTCCCATTTAACTCAATTAATTATTTAATGAATATTTAATTTTTTTAAATGCATGTGGTCTAACGGTAAGTGCTCATCACGAACCTGGTTTGAGATGTGTTCGACTCCTAACACAGGTATCAAATACGGGCCCAGATACGGCTTCGCTCAAATTACGATTGCTGAAAGATATTACTCGTTAAACATTTCAAGTAGTGAAAATAAAAAAATTGAAATAATATTTACCAAGACTACCTTTTAAAGCATTAATTAGTATTAGCAGTTGTTAGTCATGTAACCAAACACAATTTACTACTTTTATTGGCTTAATATTTTGATAAATTATTTATTTATTTGTAACCAATTGTCAAACTCATACTGTTTATCAACTATGAAAATACTTAACAATAATTAATCTCAATTTCCTTAAATTATTCATTTTCTGTTTATCATTTATTGTATATATATATATATATATATATATATATATATATATATATTTGATACTTGAAATCGAAAAATTATACTGTAATGAAAGGTGTGACCATACATAATTAACGATTATTACTATAAAAATAATTGTTTATAATGATTAAGATAATGTAGCAAAGTTGCATTGACAAGTGTTTTTAAGGTCAAAATAGATTATTAAAAAACATGAACACTTTCTAAAACTTAATTTTTAATTTACAAAACCATTATTTGTCGACCAAACCAATTTGATATTCCAGTAATTTTTTTTAAAAATTTCCTTTTTGATAACTTTATTTAAAATTTAAGTTTCATTCATATTTTATTATTCAAATAATAATTAAGTAGACATATATATATATATATATATATATATATATATATAAATTAAAAAATAATTTTAAATTAAAGGAATGTGTTAATTAAGAAAGTAAAAATTCAATTTCTTTTTTAAGATCCACGCCCAATTTTCCAGATAAATTACAATAAAAACTAGCTGATTCATAATGCCCCAATTTAGTCAAAATTGAACAAAATTCGTAGAATATTGAACTGTAAAGTTCTTCTAAAATCAATAATGGAAACACCAAAAACTACTTTATTGAACCATTTAATAAAGTAGAAAAGATGAGCATATAAAATTTAAAAATTGAACACAAAAACAAAACAAGCTTAAAATTATAAAACGTAACTTAGCGCTAAAGTACTTATCTACATAATGTAATACAGTTTCTTCCAACTAAACAATTAATATCTATATATACAAATGCATAATATATAGGGTTTGCATTAAATAAGGTACCTAAACAAATCATAATGTTTATAACATTCATTATCAATGTTTCTAAAGATATTTGAGTAGTAAACATACCAGTAATGTCATTTCTTTCAATCAAATTCAATTCCAAACAAGCTTCCAAATATCTTGCAGCTAATTGATATTGGTTTAAACTACACAACAATTTCAAAACTTGATTATGATCTTTCAGTAACATGAAAATTAATATTGCATAATCCTAAAAATCAATTTATACAAATTAATTTTTAAGCAGTTGTAACTATGGCATCACTTCACAATATAAACATATTAAACAATTTTCACATTTAAATCACAATCAGCAATAACAGTATTATCAACATTACATCAAACGAATGACGTGGTAATAGTGCAAAATAATATTAGCCTCATTTTGTGAACAGGCGGTAATAAGAAATAAATTTCTAAAAATAACAAAAACGTAAATAATGGTATAGGTTCAATCCTCATCACCTGCACTAAATGTGGGACACCGTTTGGTTTTACTAAATTGTCTACTTGCTAAATGACATTAAATTTTGAGTTTTAAACTATTTTTCGTTTCAATATAATCTCAAAATATACTATTTCAAATCTAACAAAGAAAAAATAATCTAGAAAATGTTTCCCATGCATCAATTAAATAAAAAATCATCAAAGTAATGCATTAAAAATTTAATCAATAAAAAACACGTCTTAAAAACTATCATTCTTTATAGATAAATGAGTATACTGATTGAAACCTTATAAACGTGATGCTACGTACATTTGTAATAAGTGTTATAAAACTTTATATATATATATATATATATATATATATATATATATATATCAATTCATTAACAAACAACATAACTCAATTAAACATTTTTGACATACATAAATGTAAAACTATAAAATAATATGCGTCTAACTTGTAAACAGTGACGCAAATAACTACGTAAAAAACACGTTCCATCTAATAACAAAAATTTTAATTTTAATTGTCAATTTAATCGAAATTCAATATTGTTTAAAAACAGCACTACCATCACTCCAAAAAAATTAGAAATATTCATAAACGTATAATTTTAAACTTTGAAATTAAAAAATAATACAAAGGGACAAAGCTACAATGCAAACAAAAAATATCAATAAAAACAACCTATTCAACACTCATAAACTATTTACAATCGATTGAAATAGAACTCTCATTTACAATACCTTTTTGTTGACATGAAACGAGATTAAATAAGATGCCCATCGGCGCAGTACCTTTTCATTTTCGTCATCGGTTAATGTACACTTTAAAAAATTAAATAATAAAAAGAAAATGTACGTAAAATGCAATAATTTAAAAATAATCTTTAGTAAATTCCTACAAACTCCGCCCTACCCAACCCCAAGTTCATATGATGAAAAGATTGTTAATGTGTAGAACTGGCAATCCTGCTAATATATATATATATATATATATATATATATATATATATCGTTAAAAAACGACAAAGAAAGCAATTTACGAAAATGCACTTCATTGTATAAAAGGATCGCCAGGACCTGTGCAAATTGAAAATGTTTATTTCTTACCTGATGCTTCTCCTAACAGACGAAAGGACTGAAAGTGGGTTAAATTAACTAAACTTAATAAAAAGACAAAATACAACAGTATATTTAATCAAAACCGAAAAATACATTCTTAATTGTGTTTAAGACCTAAAACCTAAACAACTTAAACGTATTTTAATTTCTTCAATTATAATAACTAGCAATCACCGTGTCAAGAAATAATGTTAACGGATCTATAACATGTCAAAATAAACTTTATGTCGAGTCTTTTAAAGCATTTTATTAGTTTTGCCTTGCTTGTTTAAGTATGTTTTTCTATATATGACTAGTTAACCCAAGTTCATTTCAAATTTTATTACTGATTAATTATAAAAACTGCCTAATATCGAACTAGCCTTTGTAAACAGTATTTATAAACGTAGAAGTTCCTTTTTTATTTTACTGTACAACTTTGTACCTTCTTTCGGTATTTTTTCTATTTTTGCACTTCATTTCATTTATACAGATGATGTAAAAATATTGTGTATGCATGTCTAATCACACTTAATATACCTTTTATTAAAATAATAATATTAATAATTATTATTAATTATTTTTATATTTTTATGTTTTACAAAATATATTTATATTTTTTATGTTTTACAAAATACACGTTTTAGCAGCGGAAATTTTAGCGAAGCCAAACGTGGACCCGCATTTGATGCCGCTGGCAAAGATCAAACTAGACTCGAGTCGTAAATATAAACTAAATGCATTTCCATCATACTATTAAAACAAACAATTCCAATTGTGGAATGACAGAAATTACACAACTAGCCAACATTTTCGATTTCCCGATTTGTTGTTCAAATGTTTCACCAAACGGACATTTAGCATAGCCAAACAAACACGAGGATTTATAGTTAGTACCAGTAGCACAATCAAAACGCTGTCCACTAACAATTTGGCCATAGAAATAGTCAAAATCAAGTCAATTTTACCTTGGCCAGTGAAATTGAACGAGTCCACAAGTCAAACGACTCCAAATATCGACATACGTCGACTTGCAAACCAATCAGAGACAACAATTCGATACCTTCGTTCAAATGTCCACTCGATAGTAGATTGGTCGCTACAAGCTTCATTGTGCTCAAATAGTTGTCGAAAGCTACTTGTCCATCTGGATTGGAACTAACTGTTTTTCGAACTGTATTGGCCGCAAGCAAACACGCCTGATACATGTTGGATATGTACGAATTGGACTCGGACGAAGTATTGACCAATAGCGAAACAACGCGGTCCGAATTTCCTCAAGTCAAAAAAAAACATCCGTGTTAATAAAATCAATCAAATGTTTGATGAGTGTGAAATAATTAGTCATTTAGTTAAAATGTTCATTACCTTAATCACTTTAAAATAGTTCAGCTTTTGTGTAGTTTCTAGTTCCAATAACAGTAATACCTCTATGTAGTACACCCGGAATTTATAGTAGAGCCTAGAAAGAAGTAAATGCATACAGAATTCCGTTTTATTCTATCTTTTGGCAGTGGACACTTTAGCAAAGCTGGACGTGGGCCCGCAACTAGTGCCGGTAGTGAAATTCGAACCCATGTCCACCAGGTCCAAATCGAGCGCTGTACCGCTAAACTACCCCCCGAATACGTGTAATCACATGCACCCATGATACTGGAAATTTATAGCACCACCATACTATATATGGTAAAAGTCAATCATTGTTAATGCTTGCACCAATACAAAAAAATTCATTACTTTTTTAACATCTTTTGCACAAAAAATACTAAAAGAAAATTGTTCAAGATATTTTGTAAACTTAGAAATAAAAAAATAGGTAACTAAAGAAATGAATAATAATTCAAAAATTAAAAATCTTTGTTAATGCAACAAGTGCAAACCCCGTTTATTTCTACTATCATTACTGTTAGAAAAACATGTTTCAACACAAAACATTTGACGTGGACAAACAAAAGTCTGTATTTAGTACCGGAGATAAAATTCTAACTCTTGCTGTCCACTATAAAAATAATACAGTAATTTAACTATCCCAGTTAAGTTCACTTTAAACCATTTTATTTCCACATGAACATTGGAAAATAAGTAAACATTTCCTAGTTATGTAATTTCCACTAATTCCTTTTCGATAAGTGTATACTTTTAATTATTTTCTCGGCTGTTTGCTAAACAATAATGGTACAAAACCCGTTTATATGCACAAGGGTAGAATCACTAGTTCTACCCTTGCATCTTTCTTTGTCAACTGGCATCAACCCCGAAGATCGCCTAGTCAATTCCTGTGGACTCCAGCATTGTCGCAAAGAAACGGTCTTCTAGTTGATAAGCTTTATCTATTCCCTCCCCCAATTTCAATTCGCATCAGACAACGTCTTTGTATAGGAATTCGATTTGCTATACGAACTAATGAATTAATGAAAAAGTAGATTTGCCACCAACTTATGTCATGTTTTTATGTTTACCCAATAAAATCAACCGATGGACATAATTTCTCCATCCCTCGTGACAATCGCTTAGATGGCTGTCCAGAAAGCTGGTAAAACGGTTTACAAAGTCTTGGAATATTTGTCGGTCGGACAACAGACCCGACGACAAGCCAAGTCGATCGAAGGCGGTCGTCCGCTTGGGTTCTTTCCAGTTGGCCGAAAACGTGCACAAAGCGATAGTCCAAAATCGCATCTCGTAAATGTCGCCAAACAGTTGGGCTGTACGCAAACAACGTTCGGCAATGGTTAGGTCGGGATTCTTGAAAACGTCGCCCAATTCGGATCTAGAATGCATCGGACAAAAACTACATGTAATAAATTCTTCATTTTACTTACAAAACGATGTTAATAATTCGGATAACTTTAAAAACGCTTATGAAAATACAACTATGAATAAAAACATTATTAGAACAATGTACAGTCGGTAACGAAATTGAATCCTATATTGACCTACTTTGATATTTAAGAATATTTAGTACTTTTTGCTTATCTTAGGCATATGTACTACTTACTAATAAATACCTTAGGTAAAACTTTATCAAAATATATATAAAATATCATTTGCAATAAAACATTGTAATTATAATATACAACAACACTCGTTCTAGCAGTAAATCATAATACCTCCGTTTATTAAAACACGTGTAATTTGATTTTTAAAAAAAGAATTTCATTGGCCTAAATACATCAATTTTTAAAAAAAAAGTTACAAAGTTTGTAATGTCAACAATTCAAGTAACATTTACTTCTGTATATAACTTCTGCCAACCGTTTTAAATCTGAGACTATGAAGGTACCAATAATATCCTTTGAAATTTGATTTTTTATAGCATAAATAATATTCTCTATAAGTAACACGTTATTTTACAACTTGTTAACGTAGTCTTTAAAAAACCTAAAACAAAATTAATAAAGTTTAAATCCGGGCTGTAGATAATCAAATGTACGAAGGTCGGGTTTTTGCAGTTTAAATAAATCAAACCTGTATTAAATGGTAAGTTATACTAAAAAAACACTACAATTCCAAAGTGTATTTTGAAACATGATTTTGAACAAGATTTCACTGCTCTGAAGCATCTTATTTAAATAACAACTAAAATAATTTGTTAAGATTTTTTTGTAAATTTCTTACAATTTAAACAATGGTTAGTATAAATCCATTTTGGTAATTTCATACATTTTATCACAACAATTATGTAGACTAGACAGGTATGCTACTTATTTTGCAAAATATCTGTAGTCTCTAGCAAAATCCACATCATACATGACTCTGAAATGTTAAATCCGAAATTCGTAAAATCAGCACGCAATTTTTTCAATTTATCTTTTTCTAAAATTATGAAAAAGAAGTAAAAACATGTTCAAAATATAATAACAAATAACAGTACTAAATTAAATTTAGAATATCCACAGATATCTCATAAAACCAAACAAATTACCTTGATTCAAGACCACGTAGAAAAATATTTACTGTATTTTGAATCTTGGCATAACCTGGAGCAAGTATAGGAGACGAGAATACATAATCCCTCGACGGTCGATTATTCACTTCCTTGTCGTCATCAATGTTTGAATGTTGTGGACAAGAATCTGGGTCGGTGGTTTTGTCCAAACCCTCCAAACATTGGGATGTGTCAACATCTCCAAAAGCTTTTGAGCCAACCGAATCGGAATTCAACTTCACTTGATGCCATGGCTGGTTTTGAAGCAAATGCCGAATAAGGAATGCACTTTTGAATGACAGTAAGGACGGAACCAATACGGGATCTAAATAGATAAAAATTAGCATATGATTTGCTTGTCTTTTTTGTTTTTAGACATAGCCAAATTTGATTCAAATTACCTAAAATATTGTATTTCCGTAATGCAATTAAATACAGTGATTACTTTTACTTTGTTGCTCATTAACATTATTTAATAAAAATGAATTATTCCTATTATGCAACTGCAAATATGCCATAAACAGTACAAGTTAAGATTCAATAAAAATGTGTACATTTTACTGAATTTTTCAAGTCTAGATAAAATGAGGATAACAACGTCCAAACCTGTATAATTGAAAAACAAACAATTTAAGTGTGCCCCATAAAAATAGTAAATTATTAAAATTAACCCGAATGATAAATATGGACGCCAATAGCAAAGCAACTCGTATTAATCCAAGTAGTCAACCAGCTATATATGTAACTGAAAACACACTTGTACAACTCCTAAGAAATAAAAATACTTTTTAGGCAGTATTAAATGTTAATTAATGTGTCTTAATGGTGTTACTTTAAAATAAATTTTGAAAATTAAAAATAATAATAAATTATATAAAATATTCTATATATTTGCATATTAAAAGTACCATTAAAAATATGAGCATTATTTGAATCCTCTCAAAATTGTTAGCAATTCATTCATTATGGTAGGTGACGTGGTTACCTCTTCATTATTTTCCATATTTATACTACATGTAAACAATCAACGTCGATGGCTTGAGATAAGCGTAACACAAACGTAGAAGAAGAACAAAGTTTCTTGGCTGATAGACGGCATCCTGGTAACGTTGCCACTATTTGCAGACATTGACGAGGTCGTCTGACTTATTGTCAGAGTTATTTCCCATAGCCCAACGGTATACGTATACCTTAAGATATCTTTCAAGTAGCCTGGGTGTATGCTTGCGCCCACACGCTGTAGTAAAAACCCAATTATACCGTTCCCTGCTGTTATTAGTCCAGATACCTGTTGGCACCTAGTCCAGAATGCACCACGTGGAGGACGTATTACCAGGAATATTACCATCATTGAAAATTGAGACTTTACAAACATTACTCAAATCCTCAAAATCATTAACATCCCAAAAAAATTACGTCCGTAGGGAGCGGTTTGAAAATATGGGACTAGACTCATTGTTTGTAACTGCCCACGGAAATCTTGAGTATCAAAACCATTTAACTAGGCTATTTAACTCCAATATCCATTGATGTCGTGTTGCATTATAGTTATATCGGAAAACAAATGCCACATTAAAATGTTTCCGCACCTTGTAAATCGGGTCTGTCGGAAATTAGACTGGATTCGGTTATTTGGAAAATGTAGCCGCCATGATAAACGTGTAATGTATTGACCAAATTTAGATCAGCGCTCTTTTGTCCCATTTGAATTAACCTCAAGGCTCCATCCGAATGAGCCATCAGAATAGAGAGACGATCAAACAAGTTGCTTTGAGACACGACCCAAACTGCATCAATTATATCGTGTTGCCATGGACATGACAATACACTGGAATATAACAAAATCATCTAAAATTTAAAAGCAAAAAAATGTTATGTGCATTGGATTCTTTATAGTATTCATTTTTAAATACTTCTTATTTTTATACTGTTATCAAGATTCAACTACACTCTATTCGATCCCATGTTTTATGTTGAGTAGTGAGATAGTTGAAGCCTATTAGCAAAAGTCCTGTTTGTTATCGTTAAAGGAAAAAACAAACAAAATAAGGTTAGTTATAGAATGAATCACCAAAAATGGTGGATAAATGGGCATGGATTCGAGTGCCACCGCCGACACTAAATGATGATGCCTCCTTGGCTTCGATAAATGTCCACGTGCTGAAAATCGTGTTTCCCACAAAATATTCAAATAATTTTTAAACATCAACAATTTTCAATTGTTGCCCAATGTTCGTTTGGAAAACAGAAAACTTAGATTAAACTGATCATTATTTGTATAAATACAAATGCCATGACGGTCGATTCAAATGCTCATAAAGACCACGTCAAACAAAATCTCCCAACCAGGTATTTTACGGTTAGGTAGAATCAAATGCACCACTAATTTGGCCTATATATATATATATAACTCCGCCTAGAGGGGATCAGAAATAAACCCAGACTCTTCAATCTGACAACCAAAGTTCCATAATATCGCCTTATCACACAACAGATAAGCAAAAATGCTTTTCATTCTATCATTAACAAACAATCCCAACATCAATACCACATACCTGTCTGGGTTCCCAAACACATACCGACCCAAATTGCAGACTCAACAGCCGAGTATGTCCGGATGAATTTGGCAAAAAAGTCAAACACTTGATGCCCATCTGATGAACCGCTTGGGCCGAGTTTGTATTGACATCAGACTCAAAGTATTGATCGAGAACAGATCCTACTTCGCCCTGAGTCGACAAATCCAACATTTGCAAAGGATCGATGCCGATTAAGAATGAAACTGACCGAGTCATCGTAACCTTGCGATGCAAATCGCGAACCGCCAAAAACCCGTCCAACGTTCCGATAGCAATCAAATCGGAAAACCAAGCAACGGCACACAACCGATTGAGGCTAATTGTTGGCAAGCCTGTTAAACTGGAACAAAGTGAATGAATGAAATAGCATTTTAATACAATACTGAGTACCTTTTCCGGATTTATTGATTAAGCACTTAGTACAAAATACTTTTCAGTAAGTGGGCATTTAGCTCAGCCAAAATAATGACGTACATTTAGTGCCAATGGTGGGATTCAAACCTGCTGTACAGTAGAGAACAGGTCATCTTAATACAGCATTTTTAATATTCATTATCATTTTCCAAAAGGCCTCATTATTGTTTTTTTATCAATTAATGTGATATAAAACGAATAATTTAAAAATAAAAATATTATCACAAATGAAAACATTTCCTTGTTGTAAAATACCACAAAAATAACCAAAAACAAAATGTTATCCCAAAAAACGTTTATAGCTTGCAATAACATCTCCAAAAAACCTCGACAAACATGATGAACAAACAAGCGCCATAGACTCGACTTTTCATTTATTAATTTAGCCAGTTGTTTGTCTTTACGAGAAAAAAATTGTTTTAGTGATGTAAGCTCAATTTTGCAAACCCATTAGTCAAAATTTCACTGCCTTTTTATTAAACTTATACAATTATGTACCTTCAATTGGCTAAGCTACAATTATGCTAAAAGTTACTTTTACTAAAGTATCTAATAATGACAACATAACTAACATTCTGAAATATCGCGCCAGTCTGAAAATATAACAATTAAAAACACAGTAGCTGAAGGGTTACAACAAGTGAAACTTGCATCGCGTTTGAAACAGGACTGTGATCAACGGCATTCTTCGTAACTGACACCAACAACGTTGTACCATTTGACATGCACATGATACACGATTCGCGAACCATTTTGACTTCTGAATCGTCCCTATGTAATGATTTCAATAATAAAATTATATTATATATCATGTTTAATAATAATAATAATAATAATAATAATAATAATAATAATAATAATAATAATAATAATAATAATAATAATAATAATAATAATAATAATAATAATAATAATAATAATAATAATAATAATAATACGTGCACATGAACATGAACTTTTCTATCGTGTTTCACTTTAAAACAATTTGTTTTTTAACAAATTACATATATTCCACAATAACGTCAACCTTTAAAATTTACCAATAATTAATTCGCCTTTGTAAGCAAAAAGATCCTGCAAAATTAGTTCAATAAACTGAATGACCCAAAAAATTTATAATTTTCTGTCAAAAAATGAGAATTTAGTTATAATAATGTCCAAAAAATGTTTATTATATTGTTTTTATCGGTAATTATGAAGTGGTGTCAAAGAAATATTTGAATAAAATGCAGATACAACCAATCTAATTAAGTAAAGTCTAAAAAAACGAATGATCATATTGCATTAAATTTGACAGAATTCCATGCACCTATTGTACTAATCACAAAAACTTGAAAAACGCTCATATGTACTTCCACTAGGCACATTTTCTATTAACAGTGCAGCGACGATAAAACCGTATGCACTGCTAGCAAATCTGTTTTGGTGAATAAATGTAAGCATACACATGCATAGATATCTCAGTATCATATGTAATTGGGATACTATTATTCATACGGATTTGAGTACTTCTTGTAAAGTCTCAATTTCCAATAATGATGATATTCCTGACTGTTCTTCCTCCATGTGGTGTATCTTGGACTAGGAGCTCATATATATCTAAACTAATAACAACAACATCAAAATTCCTATACAAAAAGGCTGTCGGATGCAAATTAAACTTGAAAAGATAAATAGAGTTTCTTGGCTGGAAAACTGCTTCCTTGCGATGACGTCAATGTTTACAAGAATTGAAAAAAACTATCTTCTTCGGGGGAATTGGGAAATAACGCATGTTCACGGATCCGCAAGCATAACCGGCTACAAATGGTAAATAGATGCCTTGGGATACCTTTTAAGCATCTTGGGTATACGCTAGCATGATGCCCAGAGGCATCTAGTCCAAAATAATTCATGTAGGGGACAAACAATTAGAAATATTACCATCATTGGAAATTGAGACTTTATAAACATTACTCAAATCCTCAGGATCATTAGCATCCCATTATTATTATTATTATTTTTATTATTATTATTATTATTATTGTTTATAAATTCAATTTACCCAGATAAATCTAAACACGGCCGACCATCTTTGGCCTTGAATACGCACTGACACCAATCCTGTATGAAGCAAAATGTTGAAAAAAAGCATTTGGTCAAATTAGGTAAAACAAACTCAAATATCACTAGAAATTAATCATTCATTCATTTTAAACATTTATTTTTTTGTAATAGCACATCTAACAAAAAGTGTAAATAAAATGTCGCAAATGTTTGTAACAACACTTTAAAATAGCAAACCAATAGACAACACCTTGGGAACATCTAAACTAGTCTAAATATTGTAATACTATTAAATCGTGTTAACTACTCAATTTCAAACTGTATAACCATTAAAACCTTGAAAATGTCAATCGTTTTGTAACAAAACGTATGCAACAAAATCTTCAAACAATTATTAATGTACCATTTAATAGAAAAAGTCACCCAATTCCGTATTCTATTGATTAACAATATATCAGTATTCACACTGTATGGAATATATCCCATTTGAGCTGCTCAAAAGTCTTAGTAAAAGGGATATACAAAGTACGTACAAATTTTGGGGTAGCTACCGCTTAGTGTAACGTAACAAAGTCATCATACTTTTTGACCAATCACGTTACGTCACATACAGCTGAAAGAACCAATAAATACCAACCCAACTTTTTGTCCTACATAAGACGTGGTTTTTGCATTAGCTTTTGATTAACAAAGCAGTGTGTAGCTCCATTTTTCTATTATTTAGTTACGTCAGATGGCACAGCGACAACCGCATTCAGCTCAAAGTCATCTTAATTATAAATTAACAAAAATCGTTTGCCGGTCAGTTCCATTTAAGTTTGTCTAAAACTACCATATTAACCGTAAAGCCTTTCAAAACATGTACTTAATAGTTAACACTTGCAAATAAATAGATTTTTTGACTAGTTTGAATGTTTTACGGGAAACCCATCTTTCAACAGTGGACATTTTAACAAAGCCAAACGTTGACCTTCATTTAGTGCCAGTAGTGACGATCGAACCAGGTTCGATTCGAGCGCTGTACCTCTAGACCACCCCGGCAAATGTTCGTTATGTCTCAAATTAAAACTAACAATTTCTTGGCACGGTAGAGTAAATGTCAAACGCTTATTTTAAAAATTTCTGTAAACGAAAGCATTTGCACTCAAAATCGCATGTTACAATATCGATCCAAATTGTTCACTGAACCCGCCAGCCTTCCTTTCCATTCGCATAACAATCGGGTCTCCGTCATTATTCTAACTTCATGTCTACACGTAAACTACACAATACATAGCCAATCTGCTTAAAATGCTGTTTAATAATTGTAGACTACACATTTTAGCAAATGATTCAAAGATTCGATTGTTTGACTACATCTAAATAAAAAACATTGAAAAGCTACATTTAAAATAGAAAATTGTCACAACATACCAAAGCAGTAGTGTACAAATCTGCATTGCATTCAAATTCACCCAACAGCGTATTGTTCCATAGGCACCAAATTTGGACTGAATCAGTTCCAACTACCAAAGCAGCATATTGACTAGTACATGTTACAATTAAATATTTTTATATTTAACCAAAAATGAATAAGTATTTACATAAAAATATATACATATATCTTTCTCTAAAACTGTGCAAAAAATCAAAACAAATGCTCCTTAGCCGATCTCAAGCCCGTGTTAAAGAAGGAAGAAGATTGGACTGAAAGGATAGTAACCTTCCTTTGTAAAAAAAACTGCATTTTTCAAAAAACAAAAAACGTTTCATAATTATGCACCTGTGTAAAAGAATTACCAAAAACTAGAAAAATTTTAAATGGTTATCTGTCCCTTAAAGAGATAAAAGAAAACCCAGCCTAGAAATGATCAGAAATGAACCGATCTAGCTAGTCCCATGTCTGGATGAAGGAGAGTTTGTGCAGGAATGGCATCTAGCACCAAATAAACCTACGCCAAAACTATTTAATTATTGCAATCCTTCAAATTGGGTCGATACAGAACCAAATAGAAAAAACTGACCAAAATCTAACTCCTTATAAAAGAAGAAAAAGCTGTAAAATAGGAGATGGAAAGAAGTTTAGCTAAACTAAACTAAGTTAAAACACTTTCAAAACGCGTTATTAATAATAGTAGTAGTAGTAGTAGTAGTAGTAGTAGTAGTAGTAGTAGTAGTAGTAGTAGTAGTAGTAGTAGTAGTAGTAGTAGTAGTAGTAGTAGTAGTAGTAGTAGTAGTAGTAGTAGTAGTAGTAGTAGTAGTAGTAGTAGTAGTAGTAGTAGTAGTAGTAGTAGTAGTAGTAGTAGTAGTAGTAGTAGTAGTAGTAGTAGTAGTAGTAGTAGTAGTAGTAGTAGTAGTAGTAGTAGTAGTAGTAGTAGTAGTAGTAGTAGTAGTAGTAAGTAGTAGTAGTAGTAGTAGTAGTAGTAGTAGTAGTAGTAGTAGTAGTAGTAGTAGTAGTAGTAGTAGTAGTAGTAGTAGTAGCAGTAGTAGTAGTAGTAGTAGTAGTAGTAGTAGTAGTAGTAGTAGTAGCAGTAGTAGTAGTAGTAGTAGTAGTAGTAGTAGTAGTAGTAATTAAGTAGTAGTAGTAGTAGTAGTAGTAGTAGTAGTAGTAGTAGTAGTAGTAGTAGTAGTAGTAGTAGTAGTAGTAGTAGTATTATCAACCTTCATTATCAACTTTACCCACTTTTGCTCTTTTATCCATTTGGTTTAGAGAATGTATCATAACATAAAATTAAGCGACTTCATCAATCTTTATAAATACAGGTACCTTCACAAAAATCCAACCTTATGGTTATTGCTTTCGTACATTCGCATAAAAAACAGTAAAAAGCAATTGTTTGACATAGTTAACAACTTTGAAAATAAAAAGTATAACCTTGACATCAACCAATCTAACATAAATCTTTCTTCTAAATCCTGTGTGCCAGAATACCAAAGGTAGCTAAAGTACTAGACTCGAAAGTGAGTAGACATTGATTCATGTTCCACTACCGGCGTCCAAATGCTATCCCTTGTATCTAAAACACTTCGCCAAATGTTCACTTGCTAGAAAATGTATTTGCTGCCAAACAAATAAATTCAATTGGCCCACTTGCCTCAACTGACTGACGCGCATCGCAGTAATGAGACTTTCCAAAACTACATCAGAATTCGAATAATAATCCACAGACGGACTTCGATT
The DNA here is from genome assembly GCA_025895645.1 of Cardicola forsteri. NCBI lineage: Eukaryota > Metazoa > Platyhelminthes > Trematoda > Strigeidida > Aporocotylidae > Cardicola > Cardicola forsteri. The sequence goes on along the minus strand of JAKXYG010001174.1, from coordinate 1,107,472 downwards.
CAATCCCGAATAATTGTAGTCGGTCTTGAACAAACTCGAATTGGGAAAGATACGCATGTGGCCTGTTTCGATATCGAGTATAACAAGAACATTTTTGCCCATCGACGCTTTACACTGGTTCGTAGAAGAAGTTGATGAAGACGAATTGGGACTACGTAAGTCGACCCGAACGAGGGGCAGCGGTGACGACATTGGAGACGTTAAAGTTGCGTTGAAATCTTTCGAATTCCATCCGTGAATAAACAATCCCAGTCGCTTGGCTGTTGTTTTGTTTACAGTGCTGCCAAATGTCGAAGGAACCAAAATCCATTCGATGTTTTTGATGGGAAATTGGAATACGTGGAATTGGCGCCACAACGAAGCCGTGGACAAATCCCAAATCTTTGAAATATAATAAGAAGAAAATAATACATCGGTTGTATTGGAAAAATTGAATATAACCCAGTAGATAGCTCGGTCGTTGAAGTTCTCGTTGGCGAACCAGGCTTAATAGAATTTGAATCCGAATACTACATCATGTTTAAACTTGGACAATCTAACAGTATCATACTAAATGCAGCAGACTCTCAAACAGCGACAATATAACATTGATGGATGTTACCTTTACTCAAGTATCTAAGCTAAAATTAATAATAATAAAAATTACTATTATTAACTTTATCAATGAAAATGTTAATCATCCAAAAGATCGGGGCAATATTTGTAAAGTAAATATTTCCAGTAATACTACTAATCCCACCCCCGTACCTCCAAATAGTGCATTGTAAACTTAGACCTACACCGATCAGAGAGACTAACTTAAATTCTATCTTAGCATGTAACCAGGGTATCTATAAGGAGTTTGCGTATATCACTTGGCTGGAGAAGATAACTCTGACAAAATCCAAATAGTTTTGTCATTTTTGTTCGTATTGATACTGTCATAATCATATTGTCCTCATACGTCACTACTTTCCTACATTTGTTGCGTATACAAAATTCCCTTCGATCATACAACAATAGAGGACAATTGCCCACCAAGATTTCATAATCCAAAGTATACCTCGACATCACCAGCATTTGTTCCAATAGCAACGAGAGGTCCTACAACCAAATGACTCAAACTCTGTTTTTGATATTCGGGAGGGCATGATCGACATAGAGCCGGTTCCGGTCTAGTTGGTTCATACAATGATTTCATTCCAAATATAACTTTGATAATGACCTGTAACTCAATTATATATATATATATATATACATATATATATATATATATATATAACAAATTCATATGAGTACTTGCAATACGAATCAATAAACAGTTAATTAAATATATATCGAAAGTGAATAGTAAATAATCGATATACACCTATTAAAAACGTAGTTTAATATAAACCACTCAATAAACAGAACAAATGGATAGGTGATATTAAACAAACAAACTTAGCCATTTAAAAAAACTTACTTTCATCTTCCATATTTGTCAACCTAATATTTTGGCTAGGTTGAAGTCGCTTAAAACCAACTTCGTTACTAACCAAAGTATATAATAATCCTATTGTTACATTGTCCAATCGTACACAGAAGACTGGTTGGAGTTCAAACTTTAAACCTTCTAGTCTGAAAATCATTAAGTCACTCCGCCTACGTTTGGCACAATTATAGCGTAGCCAATCGAGAACCCACAATGTTTAATTTTTAAAGAATTCAATTGTCCACAAGATAGTTGCAAATTGTAAGCAGCCCAAGCAAGAACATATTAACATTGTATATTTGCAATATCAATAGCCGCCTAATCTAACTCCACAATATTCGTACGCTATCCCGTTATTTCTAAACTGCAGTGTAAAGTATCAAAACGTTTGTATTGCGTAGGTTGAAAACTAAAACTTTTATGCTGAGATGTGACTAACCTTGCATTCTGATTGGTCTATTCGAAACAAGCAAAAGAATAAACAATTATAATTGGTAAATTAATTAATCGTGTATAACAATCTTATATAACAGCATTGGTCTACTACAGACTACAATTACCGTGTTAAATCCAACCAAACCTTTTTAACATCATCACTTTTATATATATATATATATACATATATCCAAACATATGCCATGCATATACCCAAAGTAAATAAATAAATCACTGTCATTTTTAAATAAAGAATAAAGTTAGCAATCAAATACATCTCGGTAATTTTTATTCAAACAATTGAATGCTAAGGTATTCCTACCAAAAGACTGAACGTCCAGCTCCTATTCCTGACTGCCTCAAGTATTTCGTAAATTAGCAGTAGCGCAATAAACGTAACCACTTAATCTCTAACATTTTAAACTGAGACATTAGCAATTCGAATTTTTTACTACTTTTGTATAAGACATCTTTCAGCAGTGGACATTTAAATGAAGCCAAGCGTGGGCCCGAATTTACTGCCAATGGTGGAGTTCGAGTCGCGTGTTCTACCGCTAAAGTACCCCCGAAAACGTAAAAACATTCACCACTGTCAATATCAATTAAACAACCAATCATCTATGAATGTGTGAACTCAAATACAGCATCCAATGAAAAATGCACCTCAAAATAAACATGGTTTTTAGAAAAAATTGGATTATTGTTCGACAACTTAAAAATTGATTTTTTTTTATCATGTGCAATCTAGATCGTCAAGCTTTCTAATTGATTTTTTCACATTTTTATTTTATCACGTTGTGCAGTAAAATAATGTATGCAAACCTCAATTGATTTAAGAAGTACAGCGTGAATGCAAGTGCAAACTAAATCAAATTTACTTAAATTTATTGATCGCTTATTTGACTATATTACAGGTTAATAAATGCGCTAGTTAGACAAATTTTCTGTATTGATTTTGAGTAGGTACTGTTGATTACAGATCTTATAAATTGGGTAAAGCATACGTTCACGTGATAAAATCAATTTTGAATATAATCATTTTTTTTATTGGATAATAACCTCTCATACACTGTTCAAAAACTTAATTTAACATTCAAAGTGGAACAATGATTGGATAAGGAGTGTAGACGGTAATAAGCAAATGAACCACCTACCAAAAGGTAACAATATAAAGAATGCAAATTTATAAATAATGTACCGTTGATACAGTACAAAACAACTGTAGGTAACTAAATATCATATAATTATATTAATAAAAACCTTTTTTAATTATATGATCTGTTCTCAAACTGGTATTGATTTAGACGACTATCCCCAATAACAAAACAATACAATAAGATGAGCTTGTTTGCAAAAAAACTAAAATTGCTTCAAAAGTAACGTGACTTAAACAGAACAAAAAGTGTATCATAATTAATAAAACCCGCCCATAAAAGTTTTTAAATAATCCAAAATACAAACAAAAGTGAAAATCTAAAAATCAATTACAAAATTTACAAAGTAAATTTAAACCATTGCTAAAACATCACATAGAAAAACAATTATTAAATGTATATACAAAATTTTGTTTGATATCTCTCACAAGAACATAGAACCATACAGGTATCGAATTGAACAAACTTACTCGTTTGTATCTGGTTCAAGAGGAATTAAATCCAAAAGACTCCAACAATATTTCTTCACTTCTTGATTCAAAGTCAACCAGGGTGATGTTAAAACCGAATTCAACTTCCAAAACTATATATATATATATATATATATATATATATATATATATATTACTATTTTTCCAAATTCACATTTATATTATTACAAAAATAGTTCCTTATTAATAAAAAAAACTTGTAAAGCCATAATCAAAGCATTATTACTTTACAAATACAAAACTTTCCGCTACACAGAAACCTCCAACTAATTAACACCAAATGTCAATGTCACATTTTAACTGCAAAAGTAATACAAAAAATGCCAACAATTAAGCATTTTTTATTTTAATAGCATCAATCAGAACAGGACATCCCCCAATCGGGTGTTTTGGGTAAAGTAAAGTAACGTAATACTAACTGCGCCGTTAGTTAGTCCCGTGTGTATTTTTACGACTAAAATATTATTGTCTACACTTAGATACCAAGTAAAACCAAATTTAAACAACATTCTGAATAACACCAACGTTATACACGTTTAGTAAAACAAACTAGCATTACAAATAAACACATTGGCCTAAATGAAGTTTTTAATTCTTCATTTTTTCCAACTATTCCCTCTTTTGTAAAGAGTCACTGTTTCTTCTTTTTAATTTTATATTAAACCAATTCAAAGAATTATAACCATTAAATAGTTTTGGTGCATGTTTTCTACTGCCCGATGTCCTTCCTGCTGTAAACCCTCCTCCTTTATACAGGCTTGGGACTGACTAAATCGGTTCATTTCTGATCCTCTCTAGACAGATTTTGATAGAACTTTAATATGAGCCATTTATTTACTTGAATTCGTCCATCATTTGAGCTAATTGCAACAGATAGTTCGCAACAACGATCTACAGAAAAATTGACAAAATGAACTCGCCGAGGACGCCTAGTAAAATTGGCCATTGCAACCAAATCGTAAGTGTGAAACATTTCAATCGAAGAGTCCAAATCTACCAAGTCGCTTTGTTTCCTTTTGTTATCATTTGAACACTCTCGATTGTTGTAAGGAAGTGCAAGTCCACGCTGAGCATAAACCAACAAACTTCCATTTTCCAGTAAACAATAAAGAACGTCACGCTGTGAACATGAATATATCTAAATAAAAATGAACCAATTTAGAATTTACTACATATCACCAAACCAAATAACAAAAAGTAGAGTTATATTAAATAATCAGTAGCAAAGTTTGATCAACTTTCTAACATGATCTACTGGACTTTATTAATTAAATTAAACTAAAACAAAATCAGTTACAAACTAACTGTTCTAACTTAATGTTCAATTTAATTGCAAAAATTAAATAACGCAGCAAAAAGAACTAAATCTAAATAAAGACCGACGAAATATTAGTCACTACATAATATAAATTTATTTTTAAAATACTATTTAAAGCATAAAATATTTATCAAACCTACAAATATAAATATTTTTATTTAATAAATAACATACCAAAACAATTACAAATAAAATTTCTAACTGTTTATCTATCGTTTTTTAATGATTTAAATAAACCTTTAAAACTTTTTACCAATAAAATTAATTGAAAAAAACATTCAATACAATTTAAGCATTAAAACAATAATAGTGTATATAGTCAAGTTTAGTTTTCCTCCCTGTGTTTACATCCTGATATTATCTTATAACAATTATTATACGATTATAATGACACTAATCATGTACATGTAACTATAGTGTGTGGTAAATATACTTTTACTAAAGCATTTAATTGAACAAAAAATTACTATCATTACCAGCATATTTAAACAATTTAATAAAACGAAAATCAAAATTAATGTTAAGCTCCTATTTAAACTTTCAAATTATTTTTAATTATGCCTAAAATATTTAGTTAGCTACAAATAAATAACATTTTTAATTAATTTTCAAACTTCACAAATACACAATTTTTTATTTCACTGCATAAAACTAAGCGTTTTTAAACTCAATATTAAACTTTTATTATAGCATATAATAATAATTACATCATTCATATGAAATAAATTCAAATTATACTTAATAAATTAAAATATTCAAAACAATTAAATAGCATTTTTTAAATTTAATTTTTGTTATTTTTAGTATTTAAAAATTTTAATAATAATAATAATAATAATAATAATAATCCACTATTAATTATCAACCAATTATTTAATTATTTACACTTTACTAATACATTTTTCAATTAAAATAATTATAAACCAAAAAACATACACGTGAAAACGATGGTAGTGTACGTTCAATAGAAATAACCGAAAATATTTGTAAAAACTTTACATTGGTCAAAATAAGTTGACGTTTAAACACCAACCAAACAAAATGTTTCATATAATTGTGGTATAGTATTTGTATACACGATTCTTCTGAACTTTTTCTGTTATTTGTATTGCAATTTAATTCACTTTTACTATTTCAAACAACAATTTTTAGAATAATTTAAATTAAATTAATAAAACTATTATTTTCAAAAATAAATGCATTTACAACTTCTTTTTAATTATTTGTTTTTCAGTATTTTATCTATTTTAATTTAACAGTAAAATTATACATCACTAATATAATCTCAAAATTATTCTACTAAAACATCCTAATGTGCACTGAACAGATTTTAAAAACATGTATCATGTAAATTTAACATTTATATTTTAGAAAACCTAATAAACTTTAAAAATATTAACTTTGATTCAATTTAGTAAACTATCATTACTTAACTACATTACTATGTTAACTAAATAAATAATCTGGTAAAATAAATGTTTAGCATAGTAAACGTTTGCAATTTTCTTTAATATATAGTGCATAAACAATTTTCTATATATTTCAAGATATATTAATTGCAAGTGGTAAATCAAAAATGATTGTTTACTTAATATTAATAAAATTCAATTGTGTGCTATTTAATAAGTTAAAACAAACTGTATATTTAATTAAAAACATATTGAAATTATTTTACCTTGCAGATGATCCGCCACTAAAAAATAGTTCACTTAAAGTAATTTTCTGCTTAGAACCAACTTCTCCAACTTCAGTTTTACTATTGTTTAATTTTTTAACATTTTCAACTAAAAAATCAAACAATTTGTTTTAACACTACTCACAATTAGATGAAATACATATATGTTCACCTTTTCCAAATAAAGATGATGATAAAGACAATTTTTCAATAATCATTATATCCTTTGAGTAAACTAACAAAATAATTAATTATTCAATTTGTACTAACATAAAATGTTTGATTCAGAAAATGGATCCAAACAGAAAGAATAGACAGATTCCATAAATGAATAACTCCAAAGTTGAGACTGCGTTTGAAAATTCCAAATATTAAACTTTCCATTTGAATGCAAAGAAGCTAAAAAATCGCGATAAACTCCTTGATTTTGTAACCACTGTATATCTTTAAAACTTAATATAAAATTAATATTTTATACCCAAAACACTGCGGTCAGCATCCGAAAACTTAGAAAGTACACGTGATTCAACCACCTCCCACACTATTATAACACCTGATTCGTCGGCACTAACTAATCGAAGTATGTAAGGATTTTTCTCGTCGTGAAAATGATTTTCGGGATCCCATGCGATCTAGAGCAGGTAACTGAAAATATATAATTACTTTCACAATATTTGAAGTGTGTTGTTGCAAAGATTGGATACACTAAAAATTATAATAATTAAAATATCATTTTACTTTTGAAGTATTAGGATCTATAATTAATATAGTTTTAAAACTTCCTAAAGCAACCAAGTTTTTCCATCCACTAAAAATTAATAATTTTATAAATGTAACTAAATTAACAAACTAATCTATAACAGGAGAAGACTTTGCATTATTTCCAACAGATATTACTCTTGCTCTCATCTTAAATTACTGTCGAAAATGCTTGAAATACATTTTAAGTAATATCATATATTATATTTAATAACCTCGAGAATTTATACCTAGCGCTTAAACAATACAAGGTAGTTATAATATTTTTTAATTAATTAAGCTAAATAACAATTTTTAATAAATATAAAAAAATTAAGAAATATATTTTTTTGTATAAAAATGTACAAAAAAATTAATTGTTAGCAATTATTTTTTTTTTTTTATAATTAATAATTGCAAATTGGATTATGCATTTTTATTAATTATTATATAATTTTTTAAATTATTAATTTATTTTTTTATAATAAAATTAACCTAACTAATAGCAATATTTTTACCATTTGATAATTGACTCAATTCACAAAGTATTTTAGTGAAACTCCAATAAGGGCTACGTAGCCGGGTTTTACTAAATAACGCAATGGAGCAGTTTAATAGAACAAACAACGTTGCTTGTCGTTAAAAAGTTGTGTTTTCGCTTAGTCGCAATTTGCAATTTTAAATTTTTTTCGTCGATTGTCACCGCTACATTATGTTCAATGTCATTCTTTATACTTTTGTGTATACGCAAAATATAAAAGTAAAAAATAGTATATTAAATTATAGTATTTGTAATATATATTTATTTAAATAATTATCATTATTATTATTATTATTATTATAAAATCCTTTTGTTTTAAAAAATAAGCATGGGGCAGCAAGATAACAATTACAGTAAAAATTAACATTAAAGTCTCGTAATTCAAAGAGAACATGAGACAACAAAATGTTTCCATGTATTTGAATATTCTGCCAAACGTTTTGCTTGATCCCATAAAACATTCATTTTAATTAGATCTTTCCAAATAGTTCTTAGCCAAGTTTTCTTTGGTCTGCCAACCTTTCTTTTACCATTGACAATTGTCCATTCCAAAACCGTTCTTGCTGGTCTTTCGGGCAGTAAACGTAGAATTTGACCAAGTAATTTTCTTCGTCTAATTGTAATGATGTCATGGAGTGAACGAGAGTCAGTTCTTTTTATGATCTCATTGTTTAAAATGTGATCGCGCCAGGTAATCTTTAAAATACTTCTAAGACACCGGCGATAAAAAACATCCACTATCTTATCAATCTTGTCCGTACGTTTCCACGTTTTACTCCCATATATTGCCGTATGAATGATTCCAAATAAAAATATAAGAAGACGTAAACTGTGAGATGAATTCATTTCGTATATTCTTATCAGTCACAAACATATAAAATTTTAGTATATATATACAAAAAAGGGGTACAGATAACATTCAAATTAGTACAACTCAAACATTTACACACAATCATTACGACCAAGCTAAGTTCAATGTAGCAACGAACTGTTTTTGTACACACAAAGCAGGTTTCAATGTGTGAATATAAACAGATTTGAGAGTTTTTAACATATTTGAAGCTGGAGAAGTAATTAGCACTTTAAAACAATTTTTAAAATTGATTTGATGTTTGGTTTGTAGTAAGTGATGTAATATGGAGGATGTGGATGAGTGTTCACTTTCGTTTGACCTATTTTTGATTGTGTGTAAATGTTTGAGTTGGACTAGTTTAAATGTTATTTGTACTCCTTTTTTGTATATATATATATATATATATACTAAAAAAATTTATATGTTTGTGACTGATGAGATTATACGAAATGAATTCATCTCACAGTTTACGTCTTTTTATATTTTTATTTGGAATTATAAAGTAGGAATAATTATTGATGCGTACAAACGAAGTTTTGTCTTCAAACGAATGGAAGAACATGACCATATTGATTTGAGTCTATTGAAGACTGACATTGCTTTTCCAAAGTCTGGTTTTAACATTAATTTCGGTTTTTCCGTCTTTACCAATGATGCTTCTCAGATATGTAAAGGAATCAACAGTATCAATATTTTGTCCACTAATTTTGATGGGCAAATCATTGTTTGACTTGATGCACAACACTTTTGTCTTTAAAGAATTAATCCGTAAGCCAATACGAGAACTAATATCACTGAGTCGTGTTGTCATATTTTGCATTATTTCTGGAGTTTCACTGAGTAGACCAATATTATCAGCAAAATCCAAATCTGTTAATCTGCCTTGGTTCCATTTAACAACATACGACAAATTATTCATGGATTAAGTCATAATAAAATCAATTACTAGAAGAAACAAAAACGGTGACAAAATACATCCTTGACGTACTTCCGTGACAATTTCGAACATAGCAGTATAACCACTTTTTCTTCGAACACAGCAACTTAAATTTTGGTATAGCAAACGCATAAAATTTACATATTTCAACGGTATTCCGTAAAACTTAACGATTTTCCACAAAGATTATCGATGAACACTGTCAAAAACTTTTATAAAATCAATAAAATTGATTGTTAGTGATTGCTGAAATTCTTGACTTTGCTCAATAATGTTACGAATGGTGAGTATTTGTTTAATACAGCTTTTTCCCTTTCCGAAAATCTGCTTGTTGTTCTTGAAGATGTTTATCTACCGCATTACTTAAACAATTTAAAATTATTTTGCAAAACACTTTACCAGGAACAGACAATAAGGTTATTCCGCGCCAATTATGCAATCATTCAGACTTCCTTTTTTGGGAAAAGTAACAATTACTCCTTGCCGCCAACCATTTGGAACTTGTTCATTATGCCATATAACATTAAATAAATGAGCAAATTTACTTGCTACAACATCACCTTCATGTTTGAGCATTTCTGCAGTTAACTCGTCAAGCCTTATTGTTTTTCAACCTTTGAATTGCATAAATCACTTCAGTTACAGAAATGCATATTTCCGGATTTTGAGTCACATTTATATCATTATCATTATCAAAATCTTTAAAAGTATTTGGCATAGGCTGATTAAGTACTTCTTTAAAATGTTCTACCCATCTAGATAATTGCTCATTATCTGTTAGAAGTAAACGGCCATCTTTTCCTTTGATTGAAATATCGGTGTTCTTTCTAACTTATCTGCTTTTCTGCATCTGTTTTCTAACTAATTATTCTTATCTTCGCGGCAGCTTTTTTTAACCTGTTTATCTAAAGTTCTATATTTATTATTAAATATTTTTCAAATAACAGGATTGTTAAATTGATCTCTCTCTAATTTTGTTTTTTTCTGAGATCAATTAAATTCCAGGAAACTGATGAAATCCATTGTTTCTTTGTAGAGCGACATCTTCTACCTAGCACATTTGCTGCACAGTCTGTAATTGTGTTATGAAACAATTTCCATTAATCATGAGACTTTTCTACCCTTTTTAGATTTTGAAATGTATTTTTTAAGGAATTGTAAAATTGATTTGAGATATTTGATTGTTTAAGCTTCTCACACGAAAATGAATGTAATTTTTGTGGCTTCTAATGTCTTTAATTTTGAACAAAATTTTTCAACAACAAGATTGTAATCAGAACCAACATTTGCACCGCGATATGCACGTACATCTTGCATTAAAGATCGCCATTTTGTGCTAATACAAATGTAGTCAATCTCGTTTGTTATTTTTCCATCTGGAGAAACCCACGTTGTCTTGTGTATACTTTTGTGAGCGAAAAAAGTGTTGCCAACACTCATTCCACAATGACTGTTTAGCGTCAACAACCTATAACCATTATCATTTATGCTATCAGCATAGCCATGTGGTCCAACATTTGAGAAGTACCCAGATCTGTTTTTGTTCAATTTCGCATTAAAATCACCGATCAAAATTTTGATGTCCCTTTTTGGCACATCATTTAACAAACTTTGTAATTGATCATAAAAAATATTCGTTTTGGTTCTCCTCAGTAAGGGCATAGACTTGCACAATTGTTACTTTTGCACATCTGGTGTTGAATTTAGCTGAAATGATACGGTCGCTCACAGGTTTCCATCCAATTATAGCTTTAGCAGCATTTTTACTCAACATAATACGAACTCCATTAATATGATATTCTTCATGTCCAGAATACAAAATTGATATATCTCCACTCTTGAAATGACCTTGGCTTTTCTATCGCATATCGCTAATACCCAAAATATCTAAGTTGTACTTTTTCATTTCTCGAAGGACTTGTTCTAACTGTCCAGTACGAAAAAATGTGCGCACATTCCATGTCCCAACACTGGTTAAGGTTTTGGCATTGAAGATTCTGCAAATCCTTTCGGCTTTCACTCAACCCTGTCATTTGTATAACTCTGTCATCGAGATACGCGCGATTACTTCTTTGCCGCTGTTTGCCGGAATGACGTCCTTTTATTGTTTCCGTAGCAGTATAAATTTTTACAGAGGCCAAGTTGCTAACCTTGCGCTCGAACCCTCCTCCTTTATCCAGGCTTGGGACTGGCTAGATTGAATCATTTTTGATCCAAACTAATTAAAATTTGTCTTATATACAAATTCAATTATTTTATATATAAATTAATAAAATTTGGAAAACTTATTGTTTAAAAAATATTAATGAACTTTGATAAAGAATAGATACAAATCTTTATTTTAAATTTTCAAATTTATAATAAAAAATTAATTTTTAATTTTTAAACTTAATTATTATACTAAAAAACAATTTTATTAGCATTAATAAAATATATTATACAAATATTTTACAATTTTATGCATTAAACATTTTTAAATAGTTATTATTAATATTATCTTTTATTATTATATTAATTTGTAACACTACTAGAAATATTTTATATTATAATCCATTAAAACACAATGCAAAAATTAATGCAAAAGATATGAACAAAATAAAAAAGACAAAATTTTTTTGTAATTCTTTGTAACTATTAATATAATCAATTAATTTGGTTTTTGTGTAAACAAACTTTATTAAATACAAATAAATTTAAATTTAAAAACAAAATTTTTTTAATGTGCAGACTGTTTTAAACAATTTAATTTTTTTAATAAACAAAAATTACTTTTATTATTTTTTTAATTACTAATAAGCAATAATAATTTGCAAACGTTTGAGCCAGTTTTAAGCATAGATAAGGGATGAGGGTTCGCTCAAACCCTATTACAAAAACAGTAAAAAAACTCCATTTCGACAAACGACTGCAAAAAATAGTTACATGATTTAAATTACAGGGTTGAGTGAAGGCTGAAAAGTAGTTCATTATTAGATTTACAGAATCTTTAATATCAAAAAAACTTAACCACTGTATGAACATAAAATGTGCTCCCACGTTTTGTAATAAATAGCTAGAACGAACGTTTTTGATAAAAATGTACAACTTAAATATTTTAGGTATCAACAAAATGCAATGGAATGTTAATGACATTTTACCAGTAGAGATACTGTAAGATATCACTGAGATTTTGGTCTTGGTTTCCCTCCATTTAATTTGATACCGATATATATTAACACTTCCACCTAATTTCAATCTAAAATATTGTTTTGCAGTTTATTATTGCAAAATAATTTAAATTAACATACTAATACGGTTTACTAACAGGAAAACAGGATGTGACAATACTCACAAAATCATAGTTATAACAACACGTAATAAATTCAAATACAAAATGAAATTCGCGTTAAAACACAGTTCAAATAATGCAAAATTGTTTAAATGTACAGCAATATAAAAAATTGTAATTAAAATAAAAATTAATAAAATAATATTTTTTAATGTTTCTTGCCCACAACAACAGATACATTAATCTTATATTCTGGTCATAAAGTCCATTATATTTATGGAGTTTGCATTATGCTAAGTAAAAACGCTGCCGAGGCTATGATTGGATAGAAACCCGTAAACCTTCTTATCATTTTTTTCACAGATTTGAAGAGTAACAATTATGCAAATATATGTTCCGATTGAGACATCAAAGTATTAGTCAAGGATTTTAATGCAAAATTAAGCAATAACAAAATTAGATACTTATCAAATATTGAATCATTATGGCTATGATAATAGCATAAATAATAATAGTTATAGGATGTTGACACTAAGCAGTCATTGTGAAATAAGTGTTGCCAATACATTTTTCGATTACAAAATTATACACAAGACAACGTAGGATTTCCAGACGGAAACACAGCAAATAAGATTAAGTATATTTGCATTAGCACAAAATGGTAATCCTTTTTTCAGGATGTACGTGCATAGGACGATGCAAATGCTGATTTTGATTACAGTTTTGTTGTGGAAAAATTTTGCTTAAAATTAAAAAAATAGAAATAACAAAAAAATTATTTCTATTTTCTCGTGATAAATTTAAGTAGTCAAATATCTTAAGCCGGTTTCACGATTTGTTAAAAAATAATTTTCAAAATCTGCAACCTGTAAAATAATTTGATTAACAATAAAAATTGTTTCAAAAAATAATTAAACTGATGACGCTATTCCGGCAAACAACAACGTTTCTGGATGGCAAAGTTACCAGATGACAAGGTTGAGTAAAAGCCGAAAGAAAGCGCAATCTTCGATTTGCAGAATATTTAATGCCAACGAGACTTTGTTATTGTTGTTGTTGTTTTGCTGTAATTGTTGTCTTATTGCCCCATGCTTATTCTTAAAGCAAAAGGGTTTTGTATAATATATAATAATATAATAAAAGATGTGGTCCGATCAAAAAACAATAATTTTTAACAATCTTGTGGATTTTAATTAATTTCAGAAAAAAAACAATTTTTTAATATTAATTTAACGATTATGTTATTTGAACAATATTTGATTACAAGAACTTTAGATAAATGGCTTTTAAAAATTTAGCGCAAAAATAAAAATGATTAATTAAAAAATATAAAGAAACAGATACAGTAGCAGAAAAATAATAATTTAAAATCTCTATAAAATTGTGAAACAACTGTTAGTGTAAGATCTCAGTAAAAGTCAGGAGTTAGAAAAAACCCCAATATTTCAATTAAAGGAAAAAATAATTGTTTACTTCAAACAGATAATGAACAATTATTTTAAATTAGTAAAGCATTTTAAAGAAGTACTTGGTCAACGCACATCAAATACTTTTATAAATTTCAATAACAATTAACGTATAAATGTGGTTCAAAAACCAGAAATATGTATTGATAATATTTCTGTAACTGAAATGACTTATGCAATTCAAACGTTAAACATTAATAAAACGGGAGAACTTAATAAGGTAACCGCAGAAATAATACTACGTTACTTATGCAATTGTGCTTATTTATTTAATATTATATAACAACAAAAAATTATAAATAATTGTAAAAAAGGAATTATTGTTAGTCTTCCTAAAAAAATTTCGAAGGATTTCAAAAATTGGTACGGAATAATCACATTGTCTGTTCCTGGTAAGATGTTTTGCAAAGTAATTTTAAACCGTTTAAATAATGCAGTAAACAAACATATTTAAAAACAACAAATTGGTTTTTGAAAAAAGAAAAACTGTATTGAACAATTATTTACTCTCCGTAACATTATCAAACAATGTCAAGAAGTTCAGTAATTACTTACAATCAATTTTAATGATTTTTGAAAAACTATTTGACAGTGTTTATCGAAAAATTTTTAGAAAATATTGTTAAACTTTATAGAGTACCATTGAAATATATTAATATTATGCACCTGTCATATCAAAATTTAAGTTGTGTGTTTAAACAAAAACGGTTACATTGTTATGTTTGAAATTGTCACAGGAATACACCAAGAATTATTTTGTTACTGTTTTGGTAATTGATTTTAATATGACTCGGTTTATTAACAATGAGTCTTATGGAATTAAATGGAATCATAGCAAATTAACAAATTTGGATATTGAAGATGACATTAGTCTACGTCTTAGCAATATTAGTTCTCCTGTTGGCTTTTAATTAGCTGTTTAAAAAAAATGTTGTACACTAAGTCAAATGATTATTTGCCTATCAAAATTAGTAGACAAAATATTGATACTGTTGATTCCTTTACATATCTTGGAAGCATTATTGGTAAAAACGGAAGAAACAAAATTGATGTTAAAGCCAGACTTGGAAAGGCAATATCAGTCTTTTATAGACTCAACTCAAATTGGTTATGTTCTTCCATCCGCCTGAAAATAAAGCTTTGTTTGTATCTATTAATAATTATTTTACGGCAATATATGGAAATAAAACGTGAAAGCATTATTAATTTAATATAAATAAACTAAAAAAGTAAGTTTTTTTAGTGTAATAAACAAAATATTTAAAAACTTATAATTTATATTATTCGAATAAACAAATTAATGTAATGTTTAACAATAAGCATTTTTAACAAATAAATACTTAATAAATCCGAACATGGACTCACATTTAATGCCGGTAGTAAAACTCCAACTTGTGTTCATATTATTTTAATTTTAGCGTTTTAACCATTTTGGTAAAATATATAAATTAATTCTAATTTATAAACAAAAAATATTGGTTCTTATTATTTACAATTATATAAGGTTTTTTTTGTTATTTAAAAAAATAATAATTGAACATGTATTATTTTGTTAATCTTTAAAAACAATATTACAGTAGATCCAAGTAGTTGTCAAAATTCATACATAATAAATAATTACTTTTTCTAAGATTACTTAATTACATTGGGCACGTTTGAATTTTACTGAAACCTTTTATTTTACTATAGCAGTAATGGTAAAAAATCATATAAAAAACATTTTTAATTAAAAATGTTATTAAAAAACTATTATTTACACCTGTATGGAAAACAAAAAATTAATATTTTAATAATGCTGAAAATTTTCGTTTAAAGCCTCAATTAGATCAAAAATATAAATGTTTAAACATTAGCCGCGGTGGCCAATGCACCTAGTGTGATAAAATTTTATTTAAAATTATTTTTTTTTAAATTATATATACAATGTTTGTATTTTGATACAATTTTTAATTGATAAATT
This sequence comes from Cardicola forsteri, assembly GCA_025895645.1. NCBI lineage: Eukaryota > Metazoa > Platyhelminthes > Trematoda > Strigeidida > Aporocotylidae > Cardicola > Cardicola forsteri. Next base: position 1,091,183 of record JAKXYG010001174.1, on the reverse strand, counting down.
ATTTTTACTCCTTATTGTCAATATTTAATAGCTTTGAAATCATGCTACTTATAAGTAGCTTAAATTTTTATACTACATTAAATAATTTTTATATACAAAATATGCATTTTTAAAATAATCTTGTTTATTTTTATTTGCGTTCACTTTAAAACAACTCATTATTACTTGTGGTTTTGTAGCTGAATTCCTTTAATTGTCATTAATCGGTTAATCAATCGGAGATAGCATACTGATAATAAATAACACTGTTTTTTAAATTACACAATTTAAAAATTACGTTTGAGCCCATATTCTATTTATGACTTAAAAAAAACCTGATATATTGCAATCCTTATAAAAAAATGGAAAGACAAAATTTTTTCATTTTTTAAACGAAAATTGAACCAAATGTTACTTTTACCATAGTTGTTTCTAAATTAAAATCTACGATTATTATTATTATTATTATTATTATTATTATTATTATTATTATTATTATTATTATTATTATTATTATTATTATTGCTATTATTACTATTATCATTATTTATATTTTTAAATATCTGCTAATTCATTATAATTTTTACAAAAATGCATCTGTTACCATGACTGAATAAATTGTTGTATTTCAATTATTTTTTTACATACAAAAATTGGTATTATTAGTTGTTAAAAGCACATTGCATTTTATTATTCAAAATATTTGATTACTAAGGATTTTATTGAGCACCAAATGGTTGGCGCATGGAAACTGTTTAAATAAACACACAAGTGCCACTACAAATAAATGCCTTATTAATTTTAATTTAAAAAATTTGTTTTCAATAATGACGATATTTGATAACTGTACTAATCAATAGTTGATACCAAACCCTGATAAATAACCAAAGCTATGTTTTCAATTAAACAAAATAATAATAATAATATAATAATAATAATAATAATAATAATAATAATAATAATAATAATAATAATAATAATGATAATAATAATAATAATAATAATAATAATAATTTAACAAGTCCCAATTTTAGATCATGGACCAACAGGTGTTATAGCTAATTGCCGCTTAAATTTCTTTTATTTACGTATGTGCTGTGAACGTACAATAAAACTCTTTATTCCAAATGCATTTGATTCAAAAAATGTGTGCCATTATTGTTTGTCCATTTGTAAAATCGCCAATCCTGATTGTTTTTTTAACAGAAAAATGTGTCAAATTGTGCAACTACACGTGTTTGTCATCATTCTTGTCATTATAAAAATTGGCCGATTGTTGTTACTGTGGGAACATAAAAACGCAAAAAATATAAAGCATCCAATTTTTATTACAAAAATACGCATTCTTGAAATTTAAAACATTTCAAAAATAATTTTATTTGAATGACTAATGTTGTGTTGCAAAATGTGGCCAGATTATTTTTAATGTTATTAAAGTCTACTGTTGTAGCGCAGTGACCAGACTTGTACGCTATTGGGCAGAAGTTTGAAGTACACCACCGCTACCAAATGCGTGCACTAGGTATAAATAGATCATTTATTGTCGTATTACAATTTACTGTTTAGTTCAAAGTTTAAATTTAATTTGCTTCTTGAATGTTGCTTATCAGAAAACATGTATTCTGGGTAAATAAGAATTTACACCAAGTGTGGCACCTCCTGTTTACTAGAGCACAAATATCAAAACGAAACTACTGTACTACCCCGACATTATCAATAGATTAAAGTTTTTAAATATGTACCACATCAATTTTCTATTAACCAAAAATAAGTTATAAACAGATTTTTGTAAGAAAAACAACAAATGTAATACAATTAATAATTGCAAAAATCGCTTTGTTTTAAATTCAACCATTTTTGTACATGATAAAAAAGTACAATTTTGCATGTAATAATTGAAACACCTGCTTTTAACTATCGGTAACTTAAAGACTCAGGTGCATACATTTTTATCACATCGGTCAGTTAAACCATTAGAAAGTAAAGTTTTTTTTAAAAAGCAATAAACACATTGTAAACAAAACTGATATTAGTTACATTGAATCGAATTAGACATATAAATATCATTTTATTTAAAAAAACAAGCATCATTTAGACAATTTCCTGTTTAAAAATAACAACAGTAGTGGTAGTAGTAAACTTATTTGTTAGACCAGGAGTATTGCAAGATCTGATTCATATTTGTTTTGGTCAAACGTATACAAAACACCTTTGTTTGTTATTTTCCCAACGCACGTGTGATTTATTCTATTTTTTGTTTCAAACTGACAAATATAAATAAACTTGTTTACTCAAATAAAATTACTATTTTTATTTATTTATTTATTTACCAATAAGTAGCAGCCATTATTCAATTTGGATCACGTTGGTGGATTGGAACAATACATTAATTTATTTTTTACACTGTGTGAACAAATATGGACAAATATATATTTTTACAAAAATGGCTTTTATTTTGTTTTATAAGCGGAAGCTGCTTTTTATGTGAACAATTTCGATTTCCCACATTTTTGTTGCCAGCTTGTTAACAACAAACTTTTGTGTCCAACAGTATATGATATGCTAATTTATGTAAAAACGTAAACTGAATAATAGCTATTTTTGGCTTTATAAATACTATAATTAATGAAATAAGAATACGTATGACAAATTAGGTGTATTTTTAAAATACTTTTATTAGCTACATGTACAATAGTTTAAATTTAACTATTTTAAATTCCAACACTATTTTTTAAGTTTTAAATAACATGAGAGTAAACTTGTTTAAGTCTGCGTTCTACTTTTTGTCAATATTTAGAAAAATTGACATGGTCATAAAAGTTAAAACCACCTGTACGCCGAATGTACTTTATGTACGGCAGTTACATTGTGCCCAACTTGTTACTATAGCCGGTTCCAAGTCTGGGTGGACAAGGAGGAGCGATGAAGTCCAAGGTTAACAAAACGGCCTTTTTAAAAAAAAATTGTTAAATAAACAGCAAAAAGGTGTCATAGTAGAAAACAATGGCAAAGAAACAAAAGCCTATTTTTGATGACAGAGTTAAACTAAAGCCAATGGGCAACTCCATCTTTAATATACATAATTTTTAAACGTAAAATGCAATCGCATTGACTAATTTTGCTGCTTCATTTTTTTAAAGCCAGAGGGTTTTGTAAGTAAGCAAGTAGGTAAATTTTTAAATTCCTATTTTAGTAGACCGTTGTTTAAATGTCACTATCAGCCATTAGAACACAGACCCCCGGTCGGCTAAAACATTACATCTCGAAAAAATTGTACACAAATAAAACAATTAGGAGAGAATTGAACAAGTAATTTAATTGGGTACTGTGACCGTGTCGGAGTTGCTTAAATCCAACTGCACAACTAGTTGGATACATGCATACATATATATGAAGCGATGTTCAACGGATTAAACGCAAAATGTTCGGCCCGAAGCTAATCTTTGGGTACTGAACGGCTTTGTTCTAAATCATTTTTTAAAACCATCTATAAAAGTAATTAGATATTGAGTTTAATTATTTTTTTATGTTGCATGTTTAATATATTATTATTATTATTTAAATAACTTTTTTTAATTGTCTTGTTGAAAATTGTTATATTAAAATTATTTTGTAGACAAAAAACGCACTTTTCTTAATATTAATTATTCTCATATAGTTTGTAATTAGTCTATAAAAGCATAGCCAGCTGTAATTAAGAAAAAGAGAAAAAATTCATCTACCGTAAACTAATTAATAACACTAATGATCTTTATTAGTAATACATAAGCTTATTCGTTGAAGCATAAACTCTTCTAATTCATTACTAGACTAACGTCTATCAATTTTTCTTATTTACAAAAAAAAACCATTAATTGTATTTAAATGCAATTATATAAACATCAAAAATTTTGTAAACTAAACTTTGTACTATTAATTATAATGATAATTATGATGATAATCATCATGCAAAGATTGTACCAACCTGTTTGTTGATACCTGGGGGAATTTTCCAAGGATAGAAAAATAGTGAACTAATTTGCGGATAAGTAACGTCTGGCTTTCATCAGTTATATATATATATATATATATATATATATATATATATATATATATATATATATATATATATATATATGTAATGGCATGGGAAATAGTAAATGTGCTTTTCAATTTCAGACATTATTAAAACTTGCAATTATTATCTTTATTATCATCCATGTAATAAAATGCTTCAGTTTTGTGTTAATAAACATTGTTACATTGGAAAACAAAAAAAATGCAAAGAAGCCCAAAATAATTTTTTTGGATGTATGTGCCCAAACCAAGTTTGAAAAATAGTCCACTTTTTGCAGTTTGTGAAATTGATACAACGAATTTATGTATTATTAGCTCTTGTCATTGCAACCAATAAATTGCAAACATGTGTGCATACTTAAACAAAAGCAATATAGCAAGTAATACGACTCTATACAATCGGGTTTTGTGCAAAATGAGAGTTTAATTGTATTTAAAAATTTGAAAACATAATAATAATTATTATTTGCAACCTTTTAAACAACTGAGCTCCAATTGTACTGAACATTAGTCATAATAAAATATTGTAGAAAAATAATTAAATTACAAAAAATAAAATATCGAAAAAGTGAAAGACATTATTATTATTATTATTATTATTATTATTATTATTATTATTATTATTATTATTATTATTATTATTATTATTATTATTATTATTATTATTATTATTATTATTATTATTATTATTATTATTATTATTATTATTATTATTATTATTACAAAAAATTACTTCAGGATCCACATTTTATCAATATAATCATTTAGATGGGATAATATTTAAGTAACTTGAAAAATGATGCATACACTATGCAGACCACTCCTCAGTAGCTTTCCTTTGATTAATTGGGTTATTGAATGCAGTGTCACAACTCCCCACCAATTGGTCGTTATGCTACAATTTGCTATTTTTGACTAACCAAAAGCAGCACTAGAACTTCTTGTGACAATTGCTGTAATCAGTATTAAAATATGCAGCCCATTACTTAACAAAAAGACAGCATGTCGGTATCTGTGACTGTTATATTGGAAAATAGGATCCTTTAATTTAATAGAAACCACATTTGATTCCAAACAATCCCTAAAATATTGCCAACAATAAAAAAACTATTTAATAATTTTCTCAAATTTTATTAAATTTATGAATGCTAAATAAATATTTAATAAAATGAATCAACTACAAAAAATAATACATCTTTATTCTTTATCGCAATACAATTTAGTTCACTTCACGTTTTTTCATTCCCAAACGGGACATTGGGAAACAATTGCACATTTTCAATTTGTACAGTAGTTTATGAATTTTTTCGCAAATCGCATTCCCTGTTGTTTATTCAGTGACAACTAGTTTACGTTTTCCAATTTCTTTTTTTCTCAACAGACTTGTGACGGACTACGGCTCATTTGAATATATTGCTTTTTTGCTTGTTATTTTTTATTTTTTTAAACAATTTTTTGACTGTAAATACACTATACACTGGTAGTAAAAAACACATTTTTAAATATGCATTGGATAAAAACTACACTTTTATCGTACACATCAATTTACTTCACATTTTATGTATATTTGACATATATTTGTCACTCTGTTAATTTGTTCAATAAAATTTAAAAACCAGATACCAATCATCATTTAGTATTTTGCAAAAAACGTCAATATCCGAATTAAAAATAATGATCATTTTCTTACAAATCTATCAGATAAAAAATAATTTTAAGCCCTCACACAGATCATGCATGTGTTGGTTAAATAAACAAAGAATTGTTCGACAAAGTCATGCAAATTGTGTACAAATGGATACTTGGGAAAAAAAAATCTAAACTACGTTAAAGTTCACTAGGTTGAAAACAATACATTCGAGTGTCAACAAAAAATGGTGTTCTGAATTTGTGTTAAGACCGGCATAAAATCGTTTTACATTAAAACCAAATTTTGTTATTTAAAATTTTGAAAATAACTTTACATTTTTATCCCATTTTACTAGTTATTGCTTTAAAAGTCCTTACCTAATTTACTTTTTTTATTTATAATAATTAATAATTAAGTTTCTTGTCAATTCCCTCGTCCTTGAGCGGAATATATATATATATATATATATATATATATATATATATATATATATATATATATATATATATATATATATATATATATATATATATATATATATATACATATATACAGTATCAATGAATAAACAATATAAATCATTTCTAAATATATCTCAGTGTAAACATACCAAAGACGTTTCCCAAAAAGAAATTTAAATTATACCAAACTATAAATTTAATAATAATAATAATAATAATAATAATAATAATAATAATAATAATAATAATAATAATAGTTGTTATTATTAATACTATTATCATTACTGTGAATGCATGAACAAAGTCATTTAACTTTATCAAGTACACAAAAAAATTATTTAAAAACAAAAAATTCTAAATAATTATTTTTAAATTTTAGATTATACTGTACAAAAAATTAAGTAAATTAGAATTAGAATTTTATAATATAAGAAGAAAATACAAATTATTATAAACAAAAATAATTAACTGGTCTACTTAAACATATTCTCTTATGTTGCGATGGTATAAGTAGTCAAATAGCGAAACTTCTATCCTGATGGGCAGGGGGTTTAAATTCCGTCACCGGTGTCAAATATAGAAGCTTTGCTTAGCTATGTTAAAAATCTACTTTCTAAAATAATGAATTTACTAAAACATTGAAGTATTAAAACCAAAAACAAATATAAATAGTAACTTTTAAAGTTGTTTCTATTTAGAATGTTACAAATTAAGAAAAAGATTTATTGTTGCTTTTTTCTGGTTGTTTATTGCAAGTATGAAACATTTCCCCTCTCTCATTTCTGTTAAAATGCAATTCCTTTTTATGTGACAGTGTTAAAACTTTGGGACTTCATTTTGCTACAATTTGTTGTAAAGACATAAACACAAAAATAACATTCATATTCATCCATATAATTATAAAAATTAAATAATGATACATTTTTATAAACTATAAAATATCATTTATGCAACTCTTAACCCTATAAAAATTAAAATATGTCGGTATGCCTAATCAAAATTTGTACTTAAAGAAAAATAATTTAATTTATTCATCTGTGTCATATTTGCTATGGCAACAACATTTAATTTCCTGTGCGAACAAACTTTAAAGATATGGAAATAAAAATGTTTTTCGGTTCGATGTCCTTGACCTAATAATTATAATTTATCTGTAGGTCTTGTGGATGTGTGTGGACTTGGCAACATAAATAGAAGGAATTAGCTACTTGTATCCCATTGGTCAGTTAAAGCAATTAAATAAATGAATTAAAAAATTATCAAATGTAGATGAGATTTTGACAAATTTTTATTATTTGCTTTTGAGCAGTGTCAAATGTTTAAAATGGTTTTATTGCTTCAATGTCTTTGGTAGAAGTATTTTTGAGCAAGTAGATTGTTACTGCAGCTAAATCAGAATTATAATTTATTTGCTTGTTAGTGGTCGAATGTTTTAGAGGAAACATTTTTCAAAAAGTGAAACCCAACAAGGACTCAGATGTAGTACTGGCGGTAGAGGTTAAAGTCATCCCCACTCAGTTTTTAATCTAGCGCTCTACTAACTCAGCCACCCCGATACATAGGCAATGGACTGCTGTGAGGTCTTCCTGCTAGCAAAAACTGCGCGTTCAAATAAACTCGACTACAGATAGTCACGAGCTCTGACTTATCAGAGTGCAACGGTGAGACCTAGTCTAAGGCTGAAAAATTCGTAATTACGCTAAACCCGACACCGGGTAATAATATTTAAAACCGTAGCCACAAACCAAAAGACTATAGCGCCCCACTGAAAATAGAAGCATTCTTTATACGTTATATTTTTGTTAAAAGCAGTTAGTAGTGCATAACTGTAATAGTGTGAGTGACTAAGTTGATAGATTCGTATCCTAAAGTACAAAAATCTAATATTATTATCAACATTCAAGACAACATTTTCGTTTGTCAACCTGCAAAAAATCCGAATTTTTATGCGTTTTCAAACAAAATAATTTTAGAAAAATTAATTTTAAAAATTGCGTTAGTCATTTGTGCCACGCGTTGAAAGTTCAGAGTTAATTGACTATTTATTTTCATTGATGTGCCTAATTTATCTATAATGAATGATGCACTTGTCTGGTTAACGTATTAATACACTTTGAATTTAATAAATTGGATTAAATTATTAAGAAAAAGTTTTTTCTATATATAGTTGATTAATATTAGAATAGGAAAGGTAACCAGACAATACACGTGTCGCTAAATCACATAATACTAGGAGTTGTAAAAGGTTATACGACATTTGTACTATTTAACTTTAGCCTAAAGTTAAAAGAGACTTTCATCTTTCAGTTGACACATATGTTAGCAAAGTTTTGTAACTTGACTATTAAACACAAGATGTTACATGAGTCAGTGAGATTGCTACTTTAAGTGTAATTTGAACAGTTATGGAAAGAATGTAAGTGTGTAGATGTTACACTCATAGTTGAGACATACATAATAATAATAATAATAATAATAATAATAATAATAATAATAATAATAATAATAATAATAATAATAATAATAATAATAATAATAATAATAATAATAATAATAATAATAATAATAATAATAATAATAATAATAATAATAATAATAATAATAATAATAATAATAATAATAATAATAATAATAATAATAATAATAATAATAATAATAATAATAATAATAATAATAATAATAATAATAATAATAAGATAATAATTGCAATAAAAACAATAATAATAATAATAATAATAATAATAATAATAATAATAATAATAATAATAATAATAATAATAATAATAATAATAATAATAATAATAATAATAATAATAATAATAAGTAGTAATAATGATAATAATAATACAAAACCCTTTTTTTAATAAGCATGGGGCAATAAGACAACAATTGCAGCAAAACAACAACAACGACAACAAAGTCTCGTTGACATTGAAAATTCTGCAAATCGAAGATTGAGCCCTGTCATTTGTGTAACTTTGTCATCCAGATACGTGCAATCACTTCTTTGCCGTTGTTCGCCGAAATGGCGTCCTCTTGATTGTTTCCGTCAAAGTATAATTATTTTGCGCTCAAACCCTCCTCCTTTATCCAGGCTTGAGACTGGCTAAATTGAATCATTTCTAATCCAAACTAGGCGGAGTTGAAACATACATGCACACCTTTATTGTTTAAAACCGGTTTTAATAAGAAAATGAATTAAAAAATAATTTATTATTACATTCGAGTATTTAATTTGCAAAATACGATTTAACAAAGTTTTGTGTTCATTAAGTTAATTTAATTTCTGTCATTTCCAAACGGACATTGGCTAATATGTAAACGTTTTCAATTTGCGCCGTTTTTGTTGTTGTTGGTAGTTGTCGAATAACTGACCAAAAACGTTTTCTAACATGTGAACATTCGATAAAGCCAAACGAGCAGCTTGCATTTAGTTTCCGTGGCAGAACCCGAGCTCATGCCCACTCAGGTACGAGTTGTGTGGCCTTAACCACCTCTGCCAACCCAGTAAGTACTATTTCTGTTATTTTTTTAACAGTAAAATATATTTTAGACAAATGTAGTGGTATTGCTATTGCTGTCTTTCAATATTTCTCTTTTTTAACACAAGCTTACAATTGGCTAGAAGTAAAATATTACTAACATAAAAAATTAGATACTTAACTTTTTAGACAATTTTAATTTAATTGGAGTATTCAACAAGCAAAACTGTCGTTATATTCTAAAAACCAATTAATGAAACATATAATTACTTTAAAAATACTTTTGTCATGGGCTTTTGGGCATGGGTTCGAATCTCACCACCGGCACTAAAATGCGGGCCCACGTTTGGCTTTGCTAAAATGTCCACTACTGAAAGATGTTTCTCGTGCAAACATTCAAAGAAATAAACATTAAAAAATACACTTAATTAATTTTTTAAATACAATGTTTTGCTATTGTTTTTGTTATTATAAATTATGTAACTATTTGTGTAGTTAAAATTGATGCAGAATATTTTAAATTTTATGTTTAAAAATGGACTTACAAGGTCAAATATGTGTTAATACTTTTAATTATTAGTTGCAATTCTAGCTTCAAATATAGCACTGGCTAATATAAACCAGTTTTATTACACTTTCAAATTTTATTGCTTCAATATTTTGCTGAAAACATTTTTCAGAAGGCTGGTGTTTAATGATGGCAGATAAGGGTCGGCATTCAGTTGAATAAATTACTTTTAATTTAATAAATACGTATTTAATATAAAAGTTAAAACGTTTGGAGCGACTACAATTGTATCGTCATAACAAGAACTAGTAACATTAGTATTCTTTATAAAAATTATAATTCATCACAATTGTCTACTCTTTGTTCTGGCATATTCATTTAGCCATGTATTTTATATAGACCGTTGTTTATCGCTTTGTCATGACGTCCAGATTATTTTGTACCTTTTACTGACACAAATTTCTACAAGATATTTGTGTTTTTATTGATTATTATTGGCTAACCGGCAAAAACACTAAGCCAACGTAGAACAATAATTGCTGACATCTTACAACGTGCAATTAAAACAACGAGTTTTCGTCGGCACTTAGACTGGAAGTCGAATATATAATATAAACTGGTCTAAACAACATTTTTCAGCCTTTCAAACATCGTCATTAAGGCAAAAAAACTTTTATAAAGATTGTTGCTGCGTATTACTACTTTAGCAGTATAATTTGGCAGTTGTTTAAATCCAGCTACATCATACAAACATTTATTGTGTCCAAAATACAAAATAAACAATTTTGTATTTCATAGTTGTGTACATTTGGGTTTTTTAATATTAAAATTGCAGACTTGACAAAATAACGTATCAGTAATTAGCATTAAAAAATCAGCATAAAATAAACACACAATGTTAGACAAATTTGTAAACACACAGAGACTAGTCTACACTTTATAGCAAATGTTGTATCGAATCGATTTGCACAACTGCACATCAAGGCAGGTTTGGAAGGGCTAGCAACTTGATCGACTTTTGCAATGTCAATGGTGTTTGAATGTGTATTGCAAATTGAAAAAATAACAAGTACACTTTGTTATTGAGTGAACTCTGTGCATTGGAAATAGCAACCAATATTTGTTTATCAATGGCTATGGCTATGTCTGCGACGGTTGATAATTTAAGACATAAAATGTTCAGACTTGGGTCAAACAGTGTGTTTGGATAAGATGCGTTTGTAGCATTTTCGAAACCTTTTGTAGGTGCAGTACTACAGACAAAGTTTATGTTGTGTTTTAACAGAATTGTGACAACTGACATTGATTAATGCACATTTTATAAGATTGTGCAAAAATTATTTGTTCAATCATACAGTTCAACTTTACTTCAATATAACTATCGAATGGAATATTAAATATGACTTTTAAATTTTGGATTAATATACATGTTAATATTGTTACATATTTTCGATTAGTTTTTCATGTTTTTTTTACAGAAACGACTAATGAGTATTTAATTAAAAATCAAAATGCTATATTATTATTATTATTATTTGTTGCTGTTATTGCTTAAATGCTTCACAAAAACATTTTTTAGCAAGTGAACATTTTGACAAAACCAAACAAGGGCCCTCATGTGGTGCCGGTGGTGACACTCGAACCAATGCTTACTCAAATATTTCTATTTGTAGTTTGTACTCCAGTGAATGGGAATTTCACATACAACTACCAAACTGTCGTTTGTTTGCGTTAAATATACATATGCTAAAAATGCTCCTCGAAAAATATTCACACAAAAATTAAAAAACATTAATAACAATAATTAAACTAATTTTTTATAAAAATAATATACATACGCATGTATGTATTCATAAAAAATAATACAATTTTAACAAAATATCAACTTGTTTATTATGTTGTTCCAATATTGATAAATAAATTACACAATTTAATCATATTTAATATTTATTTAACTTAATAAACTTTATAAAAATGTCTGTTAATGATATTACAATGTACAACATCGCATATATACATTAGTACACAAGTAGGGCTGAATTCCTAGGTCGATGAGTACGAATTGGAATCTCATTACTAGCATTAGAGCTTTCTGTATAGTTTTGCCACATGTCCACTTGCTGAAATACGTTCACTTAAAGCATTCAAGCAATAAAAAGCTAAATAAAAACAAATAACCAATTAACTTTAAATTATGACAAATATAATCATACTACTTTTCATTTCTTAATGCTTAACATTAGTTTAAATTAATTCAATTATTTTTTATTATTTTTACATTGCATATATTTTAATACGTAATACACAAGCGTTTTTCACTTTTAGACTAATTGACTTACAAAAATTCACAATTACCATATTTCTTCAAGTATTAATTTTCAAGAAAAAAGTAAAATAAATAATTAGCTTATTATTTAATTTATCAACGCATGAGTTAACCACCTTGTTGTTTGTATGTTAAATTCGTTTTAATCATATTTTTGTTTCAATTAGTGTATCTTTTCTTCTTTTAAAAGAATCAAATAACTAGTAGTAAAAATATAAATATTATTTGTTAAATAAAACTAGAATGACGTAAGATTTTTTTATTAGAGCGGAACTTGTGCATGATTGAAAAAAGCGACCTCCACCAACTCTATTTATTCTATTTTATTTTGTTTTTAAATTATTATTTAAAGTGTTGTGATTGTCAATTTTTAGTACCAATGTTGTTTGTGTGCATAAAAGTAAAGCAAATAGAATTTCTCACTTTTTTCAGTCTTAGAACCCCTGAAGCTATCTAAAATTTGTTCCATTAAAAGAATACAATTTCATCAGACCTTTCATTTGCACTGCTTTTAGCGACTTTTAGAAAATCCACTTTTAATATACATCTGTCATTATAAAACCACATATATTTTTATAAAAAATAATTAATTAATTATTTTTTGTTTTGGGCTTAAAGTAGCGATTAACATTTGTTTGAAAACAATCCTTTTTAAAGAAAAATTGTATACAAACACACCTGTTTATATTTTTTTAATAATAATAATAATAATAATAATAATTTTTTGATTTGTTCATTTTCAATATGCTTATTTTTCATCTATCAATAGCGTCAAGCATTGAGTCGCTTTTTGATTAAATAAAAACATGAAAATATAAAAGTTGGTTTTGTATAAATAAAGCACTAATTAATTTTTTTTAAAGAATTAATTATTAATGATGCATTTAATTAAATTTTTAAATTAGAGAAAAAATAACAGATAAATATAATTGTTTTTATTTATGAATTAACACTAGAATAAGTCTTATAAAAATGAATTTTTAAATGCTTTTGTAAATACAAATCCCGTATTGATAGCTATATTTAATAAGAATTTTTTTTAAATAAATATGTATTAATTAAGATTTGTATAATATTTGTTTCGTATAGTGTTTTGTTTCATTATTATTATTATTATTATTATTAGTAGTAGTAGTAGTAGTAGTAGTAGAACATCAAGGTAGACATACGTAATTTAGTGCGAGTCCTTTCGGTTGTAAAAGAGCATAAAACAACAGGTAATTTTTTCTAAATTGTTACTCTTTTTTAGCAGTTTTTTTTAGGCAAAAGTACATTTTCATAATTCTTCTCTACTATTCTTCTTAATCAGTTGTATATTTTTCACAAAAGTAGAATTGATGGCTCTATTCATCATTTTTTTCCTCAATATTGGTTTGGCTTTAGCTATAATGGGATTAGACAAATATACCAACAACAAACCCATTTGTTTTTTGTCTACATATGGATAATTTGTCAGCAGTTTACTTTTCATCAATTTAATAATATTGACGGCATACTTGCATTATACATTCCAGATGCACTTTTTCTAACGTATTCAAGCACATAATATTTACAATTTAAACAACAATAATAATAGTATAAATTTACATCCAGCTAAGCTCTAAAACTTATGACTAATTATACAATATATACACTTATACCCACATATTTTTATTTATGCTTGATTTTATTTCATAACAAATTGTTTTTTAGTAATTAATGATTACTATCATTGTGATGACTACTGCTCCTTCCCCCCTTACGTTACATTCAAATGTGTGATACCTTAACAGCTTACCTTTTCAAAAGTGCAATGCAGTGACCTGAAAGTTAAATAATTTCAACACACACACACACACACGCAATATGGAATTCATCATCACAAGTATTTACTCCATTTTTTTTAATTAATACAATTGTACAAATTCACACAGGTTTTTTTTTAAAAACATTGCAATCAATGTTAGTAACCAAATTAATTGGTTTACACTTGGCTGAATAGTTAAAAAAATGTTGATAAGTTGTATTAAACAAAGTAGGAACTAGCATTAATTATTTCAACATTGAGCAATTGAATTCATTGACTGGTTGTTAATGCTTAAATGTTCTACGCGAAGCCAAACGCGAGTCCATATTTAGTGCCGACAGTGGCACTCGAATCGATGCCTATCCAAGTTTGAGTTCAGCGCTGTATCACCACTAGACCAGCCCCAGAACAATTCGTTATACTTTGTATCAAATTGGGACATGGAATTGACTTATCAAACCAAGTACTTTCGGATTCAAATCCTGCATTCAATGCAAATAATCGTTTAGAACTATGTTAACTATCTACTGGGTTGAAAAGGGGCCCAATGTCGGTAGAACATTCAAACAACAAACATTATTCAATTCTATTATTATATTATATTATACAAAACCCTTTTGCTTTAAAAATAGGCATGAGGCAATAAGACAACAATTACAGTAAAACAACAACGACAACAAAGTCTCGTTGACATTGAAGATTCTGCAAATCGAAGATTGAGCTTTTTTTCGGCTTTCACTCAACCCTGTCATCTGTGTAACTCTGTCATTCAGATACGTGCGATCACTTTTTTGCCGTTGTTCGCCGGAATGGCGTCTTCTTGATTGTTTCCGTCAAAGTATAAATTTTTTACAGAGGCCAGGTTGCTAACCTTGCGCTCAAACCTTTCTCCTTTATCCAGGCTTGAAACTGGCTAGATTGAATCATTTCTTGTCCAAATTGCATTGACAAAATCATGTGGTTCGTGCATGTCTTTTCTCTAACAAACTTTGCATTTCCCTACTTGTCGTGAACATTTTTAGAAGCATCATCCTATCATTTGACGTAGTTCCATTTATGAAGACATGACTGTTTCAATTGTCTTGAAACATGTTCAAACATGATTTTAAATGGACGACGTTTTGTTATAAATTCTAAATGACAGAAGCAATTAAATGTCCAACTCCAAAGTAAGCAATTGTTTTTTCCAATTTTATGGTTTGTAAAAAGCATTCTACAGTACAGTCAAATGAGCGCTTGCATTGTAAGTGCTGGTAGTAGAATTTAAAACTCTGTCTATTTGACAACAAATCTAGCAGTTTAACAAAAGGTGTCACTCACACTGGGTGTAGAACAAGTTCGAAGTGAGTATTATTGTATTGTACATTGACAAATATGAATAGAAATTAGCAACAAACGTTGAGGTTGAATCTCTCAAATTAAAAAAAATTTAACACCTAGATTTTGCATGTTCACACGCATTGCAAACGGTTTAATAGCTAAATAACAAATCAGAAATTCAAATCCAAGTAACATTCATGTTGTGGATAGATTTAAAAAATAAACAATTTTTAAAATAAAAATATTGGTAATTATAATATTTTTAGTTTATTGTTTTGACAGTTTCTACTGTAAACATTTTTAACACGTGGATTTTTAGAGCAGCCAGTCAAGAGTCCGCACTCGGTGTTTTGATGGTGGAAATAAAATCCATTTTTGTCCAAATTACAAATCTGGCGCCGTAGTCATCTCTGCTATCCCGACATTAACTGTAACAATTTAAACAACATGTTATCCAATAGACTAATGCTGGCAATCCATTTGTTCTTATATGATATTAAATGTCGGGGTGATCCAGTAATACAGCACTCGACCCGAACCTGGGTTGGTATGGGTTCAATCCTCCACCACCGGCACCAAATACAAGGTCACATTCGACTTCCCTATAATGTCCACTGCTGAAACAATGTTTGCCGTAAAACATTTAAAGCCGTAAAGTAAATAAATAAGTTTAAATCATGTGTACTCTTACACATAAAGCAATCAAACAATTAAAAACAAAGATAATTATCTTAAATATACAGCGTTGTACAAGCAATAGTTTAATAATTATCATCAAATAACTACTTGTTAAAAACTCATTTGTGCATGCTTACGGTCAATTGATGGTAGTAACCAAGCTCAAATGAGTTTGTAAAAGTACACAACTTGGATTTTGTAGAGAGGATGATGATGATGATGGGTTTGCGTGTTTCTTCATATTTCAAAAGTACGCGGAAAATTCTTTTGAAGTCAACTGAACCATGTGAAGCAATGTGCAAACACACAATGACAAAGATTATTCTCTATCGGCATTAATGAAAAATCTGTTCAATAATAAAATAAATTATTGAAAATTTTTATTTTATTTTTTCTATAACAAAAGCATCGCAATTAGTCAGCAATGTCACAGTTACAAAGTTTTATTTGTGTATGTTTACAATCCCTAAAAAACCACTTCAAATAAAGTGTTTATCAAATTAAAATATCTATGCCAACTATATCATTTGAATAATAATTCAGTTTTATTAAGCAATATACAAGGCTTTATTATAAATAAAATTCAATTATATATTAGCAAATAATTTCTTGTATTATGTACACATAAACGCTTAATAATAGGTAGTTTTTCCCACATTAAAACAATTCATCTTTTATGTAACTTAAGTGCTTTGATAGATCCTTGATTAAATTGTTAATGTTAATATTATGTTAACATTATGTTAACTCTATCTCAAAGATAAAAATGAGTTTAAATATATAAATCCTTAATTTAAATATACTTATAGAAGTTTTATTTTTTATTACGCTACAAAATTAAACATAAATAATGTTAGTATCGGAACATGATAGCTTTCGGAAAAACACCTTTTCTATTTTAATCTATGTGTTTACATTGTTTTTTTTTTAGATAAACGCAGTAAATTTTGATAAAGTTGAGGTTAATTTTTTAACAATGTAAAATAAAACATTTCTTTTTAAAAGACTTATAACTGTCGCTTACTAGTAGTGCATTTTAAGTTTAAAATATTTGTACATATTAAAATTAGAACACCACTAGCTAAAGTATTTGGCATAATTTCCAATACATTAGCCATTTCAAACTGTTTACTAAAGAAAAACAACTGTGTTATTTCCTAACCTGTTAAATTAAATCTTTTACAAAGCTGACTTTATCCAAAACTTTATTTGCGTTTTGAAAGTAAAGTTTTAAAAATTAATAATTGTTTAACTTAATTCCGTTTTATTTCGTTTTGTAATAAAAAGCGACTAAACTTTAAGTAATTAAAAAGATAAAGAATTTTGCTTTACTTTCTACTAGCAAATAACCGAATTCTTTTGAATTCTATTTTACAATTTAAAAACTTGTTTATTTTAATTTTTAAAGTTGCACAATGCATATTCAAATAAACAAAAAAGTGTTTTTATATTTGTATGAAAATGTAAAATTATTTTAACATTGTTTTAAGAATATATATATATTACATTTTTATTTTACCCATTTACAGAAATATTAATTTTTAACCTATTTTAACCTATTTTAAAAAAGATTGTAATTCAGTAAACATTATTATTGTAACATTACATTAAAACACTTTTTAAATATTTGTTAAAATAATTTATAATTAAAAACAAATTAATTGTTTTTCACTTTTCTAAAAATTTGGTTTTAATTATTTTTTTGGTAATTACAACATTAATTATGTGTTCAATAACTATAAATTTTGGATATTGAAGGATATTTTTAAAAAATTAAGCACATAACTTAATACTAAACCAATTGTTGTAAAAGTTATGTAAATGCATTTAATAATTACGTTTGTATAAATGTTAACATTAAAATATGGTTTGTGTATTTTAAAATAAGAAATTAATTAAATATGGAACAATTTATGTTATTTACTATTATTTTTAATGCTTAATATATTTTTAAAAGTCGACCGGAAAAAATAATTTGAATTTAGTGCTATCCCAATTTTTCTCATTGTTTTTTTATGGGTTATATATAAATTACGGTTAAGTTTCATTTCCGTACGTCACACACACACACACATATATATATATATATATATATATATACCTAGCTATTTAGAAATGTAAACAATACCAATTATCTTAGGTTGCTTCCTTTTTCCCTTGTTTCTATCAAAATTCAATATTAAATACATATTTGGTTTTATTCTATATAGACCAAACTGCAGTTTTTATGAACAACAAACAAGCATTGCCTTTGAAAGTTGTTTTGACAATAGCAGATAGATCTGGCAAACCACTTATTAATTTTATTTTCTGCTTTGCAAATTGTATTAAAAGTACTAACGTCAAAATGTACTTTAAAAAATAATTGGAGTCAAGTAAACAAAATATTTATTTTTTTCCCCCTTATCGTTAGGATAGTTGTGAATGGCATGTACCTTTTTAAATTTAAATTGAAGTTTTTTCTAGTCGGAAATAGCTCAATAATCAAAGCTTACGCCATACAATCTACAGTCTACATTTTAACATGGCCTTTTGTTTAGATTTGGATACTGTAACAGTAACATATTATTTTATTTTATTGTTACAAAACCCTTTTGATTTAAAAATAAGCACGGTGCAACAAGATAACAGTAACAGAATAAGAGCACAGGACATTTTGCTGTATTTCAACATTTAATCAAAATGTTTGCTTAATCTCACGAAACATTCATTTCATTTAGATCTTCCTGAACGGCTTTTAGCCAAGTTTTATGTGATCAACCCCAAACTCTTGTTTGTCATCTTCACTTGTCCATTCTAAAACGGGTCTTGCTGGTCTTTTGGCAGGTAAACGTATAATTTAATCAAGTAATTTTCTTCATCTAATCAAAGGTTGAGCTTTCTTTCGGTTTTCACTTATTCCTGTCATTTGGGTCGTGTTCTCCCTTCTTTTCCACTGTTTGACCAAATGATGTCCTTTTATTACTTATGTCGCAGTATAGACTTTGTACAAAGGCCAAGTTGCTAACCTTGTGCTCAAACTCTCCTCCTTCATCCAAACTTAAAACTGATCTTCTGATTTTCTTTAGGTGGAGATACAATAACACATTTTTTTAAATTGTTACAATTGTGCTAAAAGTACTTTTACTGGAGTATCTAAAATCATGTTAAATTGGTTAATATTAAGGTAATGTCTTTGTGATTTCTACGTTTGTCATCAAAGCCATTCAACAATTATCGTCCATAGTTTTCTTTGAAAACTGTTTGCATGTTTGACAAATGTACAGAAATTGTACTTTGTAATTGAAAGATACAATCGTTACCAAAACATTAAAAATCAGTAAACCTGGAAAACCTTTTGAATAGAGATATGTGGTACTAACTAAAGTTGACATACCTTATTATTACCTAAACAGAAACCCTGATATACTGTCTGTTTCAGTTCTACTTTAGTTTAAGTTGAAGATGCACCACGTAAATATATAGAGCCAGGGTTATGATTATTATTATTATTATTAAAATTATAAATAATTAAAAATACCTGGGGTGTGTTTTGTTAATTACGCCTATTGTTGTTTTTATAAAGATGACATATATTTTTACAATATCAGTCCTACGTTTTCAATGCTTCATCTTTTTCAACAGTGACTTTGGACTTGTTAACACCGAGTTACTATAATGTAAACTTAAATTAAATTAATTATGATTACCTGTATAGTGTACAGAATGCAAATTTTAAAATTTTAATTATCTATTCTATCTATTGACAATATGATGTACTGTGTTATTTTTGTTGTAATAATTGTAGGTAGATGTTTGAATTAATTATTGTTGTTTTACAAACTGTATAAATAATTGCTCAAATTCGTTTAACTCGACCATTGTTATGTTGCTAATGTTGAATTTTTATTTTGGACTTTTTAGTTTATGCTTAATTGGTCAATTTCATAAATTCCATTTTCCAAATACACCAGGAACATTCCTTTTACTAACTAATTGATATTCCTTTTTAAAATAAATCTTATTCCAACCTAGTTAGAATAGCACTCTGCTAAACACTTAAATTACGATCTTTCAAAACTCTAGATACCTGTAAAAGGCAAACATCAACTGACAGGACAGTTTCTGCAACCGTGACCAATATTACAAGTGAGTTGCCATGTATTTTGTTTACAATTTTTGCTTTAGAAAAACGCTAGATTTGTTTGTTTACATTTAACATTTCCATGCAACACATACTATTCAAGTCCAAGCAACAGATGGTATGCGACAAAACAAATTATAAAGCATTCACACATTTTGTCTGTAAACAGAATTATGAATTACATTCGTTGAGGTCAAAATTTCCCTTGTATAAGACAATTGTAATTTATAAATAAATAATGTAAAATGTTTATTTTGAAAACCATATTTGCACCATCTCTGTCATAGGTAGTTCCAAGTCAGTGTTTAGATAGGAATCAAGTGAAAGTGTATATTTAACAATTGCATCTTTGCATAATAATGTTAACAACATCAAGGCAAACAATGCAACTCTGAGTTAAAACAAACAACCCGAAATTGTAGTTGTTACCCAACAGTCCTTTGCACAAACGAAAAAACCAAAAACAAACGAAACATTTGCACTGCAAAGCAAAAAGTACAAATAGTTTTTTTTTAAACCCAACATTGTAAGATGTGCATTTAAAAATTGGAATAAAAACTTGAAGCATTGCTGTCAATTGCACTACTAAAATAAAATGTCATTTTTGAGTTATATATAGATGTATTATTTTATAACTTTTGACAAAATTAAATAAAGAGCATCTAGTTATCTTTTGAACTTGAATAGAGTTTACTATCAATCAACAATTTGTTAGACGACAAGACCTCCCAATTGGTTGGCTATATTGGTTAGAGAGTAAACGTGAATGAAATTAACGGCGCCACTAATTTATCACATGTAATTTTACATTGTTCAAACCTAAATAGGGAGTGGTCTTTGGAGAATTTAATTTCTCGATCCCTCGATCATAACTATCGTGGTGGTCAGTGAACCACCTGCATTTCTACCATCACTAATATACATATATATTGACGTAAAAACTTTGAAAATTATTTTTAGACTTTCACCTGTTTGGTATTATCTTAAATGTTTATCTCAAAGAAATTGGGAAATGGGAAAAAGGGAAATGTGACTTTCAAGCGATTCAGGCAGTCATACAATGGCTTTAAAATGAAAAAACACAAACACCACAATATGTACAGATATTATCAGCATATTGAATAGAACAATTTCGTTTAAAAGTGTCAATCATTAATTGCTTAACTAATTATAGTTGGAATTTTATAAAAAACAAGTTTATTGTAATTAATAAAGACTATTGAATAAATTTTTTGAAGAATACTTTTAATTTTGGGACATTGTTATTTTAATTAAAATTTTTCAATATTAAAAAATGTAAACTTGAAAGGTTAAGAATTGCAAGCACTTGACAAGTGCTCATAATTTTATATAATATTTAGTTTCTAACGCCATATGTCTACACGCTACATTTTGTACTGATGTGGAAAGCAGAAATCTAATACATATCGGTACACCCAGGCTTCCAATGTAGTGAATGTGTGTAAGTTTACACCCTAAATACTAAAGATATACATATGCCTAACTCCTTCGTAACCGGGTTCAAATCCGGTTGAGAAAGGAGGAAGGTTACAGCACAAGTTTAGAAACGTGGACTCCTTAAAATTATTTCCAAAAACCAACACCATTCTATCGAAACTATTGGAAGGGAGCAGAAACAATTTTAATAATAGGATTTAGTCAAAAATCAAATAAATAAGAGCTCTATTTTAATATGCAAAATGGTGAATATTAAATCACATGAAACAATCTTGTTGTTCCATCCTTTTCAGAGCAAAGAGTTTTAAAATTAATAAATAAAATACTTGTATGTATGTAGCTAACTGATTAAGAAGAGTTTGTTTTAATACAAATTCAAATAGCTCTATCTATTTTTGTAGACAACAGTGTAATTACAAGGATGTGTAGAATTACTATTATTTAACAAATATTTTATTAATTATATTATTTTGTAAATTTTGTTTTAATATTTACAATTCTCAATTTTTGTTAATGTTTTTTGTGTTGTTTTACCGCACCAAAAATCGCGACATTATTCTTTGGCGCGCTTGTGGAATATAACTCTAAACTTTTCAGTTTGTCCGTTTATTTTATTCATTCTGTAGTGCATAATTTATAACTTCTAATATATTCAGTAGTAGCATTTATGCTCTGATATTATTATTACAAAATACTTAATAATTCATGTTTTTTAATAAGTTAAGATTTAACGATTAATGTATGTCTAAAGATGTAATTTTTTAGTCAAAAAATTCTATTATTTTCTTGTGTCTGTTTGATATATAAGACAATTTTTTACATAGAAAATGGTAAAGGAAACATTGTTTAATAAAATTTCCAAATTTGACAACAATCAAGAGGTAAAACAAAATGATCAACTAAGTTTGGACAAGACTTGTTTTATTACAACAATTTTTATACGTGAAAAGATAAGCATTACAGTTTAATGATAATAATTAATTAGTTAATTCAAATGTTTATGTGAAAATCTAATAATTATTTTTAAATGATGGTCCTGCATTTCTTCTTTACGAAAACATATGCGTCTTTACAATAATTGCTAGTGCAAATTATGCTTATTGTGCAATTCTTCATTGTGTTAATGCAACACTCCAAAATCATAACGAACAATGCTTAGTTGACCTGCATTTGTGAGTAATAAATAAACAAAATGAACAGTATGTTTGCATAAGATATAGGTTGGCATTCGTTTTGTTTTTAACGATGTCTTTTTATATTTGTAGAACAATGACACATTTTTATAGGTTTTTGTTAATAATATGCAAAAATAAGTCGGTTATTAAACATTCCGATGTGGTATAATAATATTTTTTAATACAATTATTAATTTTGATTTATGTGCTATGCTACTAATAGACTATCTAAATTGATATTATTGATAATGATTAACTTTAAATCCTTTGATTTTTTGCGCGACATTGGAAAATAAAAAAAGGCTTCCAACATGTACTTTTTCTGGGGTAGTTTTTGATTCTAGGTAAAATTTGTAAATTGTTTTTTACTGTTGTTCTTTCAATAAAAATATTTTTGTCAGTTCTACATTTTATTACATTACAATTATTATTATTATTATTATTATTATTATTATTAATATTATTATTATTATTGGTAGTAGTAGTAGTAGTAGTAGTAGTAGTAGTAGTAGTAGTAGTAGTAGTAGTAAATGCGAGCCCTGTTCGGTTTCGCTAAATATCAACTAACTAAAAATAGTTTCTGTAAAACATTCAAACAATAACAACCAAATAACTATATATATAAACAAATAAATTCGACTTGTTGTATATGTATTCGGTTTATGTATATTACTCATCCATAAAAAGTAGTATTAATTATAAAAGCGTTTACAAAGACAAAAGTCTTTCTTCAATGTATGAAATGCATAATTTATTAACAATAGTGTAATTTTTACATATATTTGTCAATTTATGTTTCAAAATAATTTTTAATTTGTATTTTATGTTGTCTAACCAAAAACACATTGTCAATCTAAGTAGTTATTGTTTATTTTACATAATTTCATTTTTTATACAAAAATGATAACGCATATGTCATTTAACACGTATTTTCTTACAAAAAATAATATCATAGCAACACAGTGCTTATTAAAACATGATTATTTTAAACGAGTATGTTACCAACTTTTTGCAAGATAACTAGAAAAATAAGTCGTATTTGTAAACACTTTTTCAAACAGTTATGTACTGACGCCAACCCGCATCGAATAAACATGGAAATGTCAATCAACTCACGCATAAACAATTTTTTACAAATTAGTATTATAACAAACATTCCAAATTACTATCGCAAAGAACCCTGGTAAATATTTTTGTGAATAAATGTGCAAACTAACACTTGACTGATTTAATTAAAAAAACGTGAATTTAAGTTAAGATTATTTGCTTTTTGCAGTTAAAAATTAAAATTCTATAATATTATTATTATATTATATTATACAAAGCCCTTCTGCTTTAAAAATAAGTATGGGGCAATAAGACAACAATTACAGCAAAACAACAATAACAAAGTTTTGTTGGCATTGAAGATTCTGCAAATCGAAAATTGAGCTTTCTTTCGGCTTTTACTCAACACTGTCATCTGCGTAACTTTGTCATCCAGATACGTGCAATCAATTCTTTGCCGTTGTTTATCTGAATGGCGTTCTCTTATTGTTTCCGTAGCAGTATAAATTTTTTACAGAAGCCAGGTTGCTAATCTTGCGCTCAAACCCTCCTCCTTTATCCAGACTTGGGACTAGCTAGATTGAATTATTTCTCAAAATGTTTTACACCAAATATTTTTCAGCTGTGGATATCCTAGCAAAGCCAAACGAGAGCCCGCATTAAGTGCTGGCGGTGGTACTTGAACTCAGGTCTACCCAAATTCGAGTTCAGTTGGATAGTCCCCCGGTCCGATGTAATGTACTAAAATATTAGTAATCATAACTTTTCAAAAATTAAAATTATGTAAAACCATTTTTTTAGTTAAATAACTAAACGTTGAAATAAATATTTGAATATTGAATTCAGCTGACGTTTTAAGACATTCTCGTGAATAATTCTATTTCAGTTAAATTGATTTCTTTAAATAGTAAAAGTTATTGCTTTTTCAAAAAAAAGGTTTCAAATATATTTATTTTTAGCATCTTATTACTCCAACCTTTTCCCCATTTTACAACAGTGCTCAAATTTAAACCCATGTCAATTAGGCTATTAAAATAACCCAATCGATAAGACAGAAGACTGTAAATTAACAGCAACATGAACACAAGTGTAAATCGCACTCTCAAGACAAGTTTAGGTAAGAATATCGAAAATCAAAAATTCACCTGCTGAAAGAAGGAACGCTAAAAAACACTGTATGTCAAGTTTCACTTGGATACAAATTTAACAATTTGGATGCTGTGTTATCTCGAAATATGACTAAATAAAATATATAAATGTAAAATTGCTTACAATTGTACAATTTTTATTGATGAAAAATCAACACCAGAAATAAACATCAAAAATGACAATACCTTATCTAACCAAACACATAAACAATAAATGCAGCGTATTGTCAATTATTTATTTTAAATGAATGTCGTACTTAAACCAATTTGTTTACGTATGAGATTTTAATCATGAATACATTTATTGTTTATACGTTGTAGAAAAAAACACATCGGAACATCTTGGCAACTATAAGGTCATATATTCATTCAGTTACAAAAATAACGTCAGTATATATATATATATATATATATATATATATATATATATATATATATATATATATATATATATATATAATGATGTAATACAATTAATGTACGAGCAACTTGTAATATTTTTTTATCTGGAATTATCAGGTCACTTAAGTTCAAAAAATGATTTGGTTTGTGTGCTTGTTTGTTATCCTATTTTTAGGTCGAGGTTTGTGTCCTGATAAATAATACAGAATAAAAATATTACAAGGCGTAAACTGTGAGATGAATTCATTTCATATACCCTTGTCAGTCACGAAAATATACAAAAATGGTTTACAGTTGACATTTAAGTTCAAGTTAATACAACTCATTAACTGTGGATATATATATATATATATGCTGAAATTTTATGTTTGTGACCGATGAGATGTACAAAATGAATTCATCTCAGTTTGGAACAATAAATAATAACCTTAAACATGTTTAATGATAGCATAAATACTGTTCAAATTAAATATATGTCCATGTAAAGTGTATGAGTGGGTCAGTGGGCAATCATAATTTATCGTTTAGTTTCCACAGTTTATCTGAAATTTAAAAAAAAATCAATGTTTTGAATGTTATAATTAATGACTTATACATTTAAAAATACATCTAAGATAACACACAATTTATTACTATTTCCGACATTCAACTGGATTAATACTAGGAATAATTTCAGCATGTGGGCATTTGGCTCAGCCCTGGACGAGAACTCGCATTTCGTATTGGTAGTAGAATTCTAAATTTTCTTACTTTTTGTTAAAAATTGTAATTGGTTTTGCTTATATACGTTTATACAAAAGACAGTGTCGGCGATTGATATTGAGTCACAATTTTAGCAACGTAACTTAATTGCCTACACAGCAGCCATTATGTTAAAATAGAATAATTTTAAGATGGCGTGTAATTAAATTTAAAGTCTTCAGAATAAAAATCTAAGATCGAAATGTATATATAATGTCTGTCGTGTTCAGATTTAGGTAACTGGACACTGTTATTCATTTATTTTTATTTTTACTACTTTAAATAATTTACGAGCAACATTTTTCAACAGTGGACATTTTAGTAAAGCTGAACGGGGGGCCGCATTTAGTAACAGTGATGGGGATCAAACTTATGCCTACGCAGGTTCGAATCGAGCGCTTTACTGCTAGGCCACCGTGACATAAATATTAATCAAACTTAAAAACATTTTCTTAACAAGTACTGAACAGAATTCTAGCATTTTGTGCATATTTTTGTACATACATTTTATCTTAAAATTAGCCAATTATCACCGATTTTATCAGTTTATTTTGGGAAAAAAATTAATACAAGTGCTGATTGGTCCAAAATAAAAATCACAATTGAAATCAACCAATCAGAATGGGGTGATCGTTGATCATTATATTTTAGAAAATATCACCTATCGGATGTTAGTCCGCCAAAAATTTATCCATTTTTGGAGAAAATCTGTGTGAATTGGGAAATATGGGAAATGTTACATTTTTTCATATGGGGAAGGAAAATATGTTTTGTTTATAATATGAAATTCAGTGTTTTTCTAAAATGACAAAATATTATTGTTATAAAGAATTAAGTTGCAAAATAGAACAACGTATGATTATAGTATTTAAATACACCCATTTCAACAATTAACGCAAAAAATTACAAAGGTATTAAATCTAAATTAATTTGTTATGTCCAATTGTTTTTTCGTAAAAACAAATATCCAGAATTAAAAATAATGTCTAGTGCTTCATAGATCCTTTATATATACTTAGAAATATTTATTTAAGAAGGCTGAGTCGGACAAAATAGTACATTTTAAAAGCTACTTCTATATTAACGTGGATAATAAGTTAAAATTACACCATTTTTATAATAATTAGTCCATTATACTTTGTGTGCTTGATTTCATTAAAAATGAACAATAACTAATTCTTAAAATTGATGTTAAACTAACATTCAAATCTTCCCTGATTGTGATGTTATAGTAATTATCAAAATAAACATTTAATTATTCTAATCTATATAAATAAAAATAATAAAAACATTTTTTCTTAATTTTAAATAAAAATTTTAAAATAAATCTAATAAATTATTATTTACGTTTAACCTTGAGATTCCGCTCACCCGCTAATTCTGCTTTCTGATTGCATTGTTTTTGAAATGGAGAATAGTGATAAAAAATGTTTTCATCTCACCGAAAATGAATACCGTGTTATTAAAGAATTAAAAAATGAAGGATTTTTACCGAAAAGATTGGCAGATTTATATAGAGTTAACCTTTCAACAATTTATCGGATTATCAACGGTCAAAAACCACGAAATTATGATAATATTAGAAGAAAACGTGTAACAACAAGTACAGATGATTAAAAAATTATTATAGAGTTAAAAAAATTTATAATAAACCTATTTCAGAAACTAAAAGAAATAGTTTAAACAATTTTACTTATTCTACAATAAGAAACAGAGCAATTGAATCTGGTTTAACTCTACAATCACCAAAGATCAAGCCATTTATTACCAAAAAACAAAAGGATGACAGATTAGCCTTTTGTAAACTATGGAGTGAACGACACTTATGTTATTGGCGTTCCGTATACTTTGCTGATGAAACAATGATTCGGGATGAACCATTTGGCTTTAAAAACAAAGTGTTGTGTGGGATGAGTTTTCAAAAATATTTACTCCCGGTTGTTAGAAAGAAAGCCCACCCTCGACAAGTAATGTGTTGGTTTGGTATTAAGTATAATCAACCTATCAAATGGAGAATTATATCTGGTACCTTAAATAGTGAAAAATTTATTTCAGTTATGAAGGATGTTTTTCATTATGAAATGCAGCACACTTACACGGGGGTTGCTACTGTTTTTCAGGACAATGCTCCATGTCATACGTCTAAAAAGGTAACGTCATATTCATCTAAGTTCACTATATTTGCTATATATTTACATTTAGACAGTAGAGGGGCTAAAATCAGAAAAGCTATTTTTCACTCAATTGCCACCTAACAGCCCGGATATCAATGTTATTAAAAAAAAGTTTCAGTATGCTAAAGCGCAATGTCAATAAGCATACCAAAATTGAGGATTTATGTGAACGCATTCGGTTTGTTGTTCAATATGAGATGAAACAAGAATATATCAACACTCTCATTGACAGCATTACAAAACGCCTGGATCAGGTTGTTTAGAAGAAAGGCGATCACATAGATTATTGAATTTTTTGAACTTTGTAATGTCTTTAATCATTTGGTAACTAAAAAAATTGCATGTAATCTGTATTTTTATTAATAGTTGACGTTATAAATCATGTTAATCATTTTACTCCATTTCCAATTTTGCACCCGTTGATATTTTATACAATTTTTTTTACTTACAATATATATGTATATATAATTATAGTTTTTTTTTAAATTATTATATAGTATTGTATATTTTATAATTGAAGTAACGTTTTTCTTGTATGCTATGTAGTTGCTAGAGAGGTTTTAGTTTAATAATCACTTTTTTGCAGTAATTGTTGTAAGGGTTGTAAGTAAATGGTACCAAACTTGATGTAGTAAGGTCTTCTCATTTCTAAAAGCGGAAATTGGCAACTAGTTTTTCCTATTCTTTTGCAACTTTTTCCTCTCGTATAAAGGATTGCTATTTCTGGACAGTTATCTCTTTTTGGTTCTGTATCGAACCAATTTGAAACATTGTAAATTAGGTAAACAGTAACGGTTTCTTATTGACATCTTTTTTAATTATTCCTATTACATTAAAATATATTTTGTAATTGGTATTTACTCTTGGTTCTTTAACATTATTTTTTCTGCAGAAGTGGGGTTGTTAGTAGTACGTGGAAAAACTAAGTATTTTATATTAATAACACATGAACAACATCTGCGTACATGTTAAATTCTTACTGACTTAGCCATTGGGCTAGAAGTAACTTAATAACTAATTTTTCGATTTCTAAATTAGAAAGTTTTAAAGCAAACCTCAAACAACGAACTCAACACTGTGTATATTTAAATTTTTAACTAAATAATACAAAAATTGTAAATATAAAATATGGACAAAAGAAAGTTACTACTACAAGTTTTTTCACATGTTTAGCGGTTTTCCAAATATTCACTTACTGTATGACAGAATAATAGATTTTATATTCAAGATGATCAAAAGATAGAGTTTAGGTCACGTGTTCTAATCAGAAACGATTTTTTGATTAAACAGTAATTTAAATTCGTAAAGTAATTTACACAATGTTCAAAATTATAAAATGGAAATACGAATTCATTAGTTATGGCAAAAAAGATAGAAATTGATTTTAATTTTTAGTAATGTTGGTCTATTGAATGAATGAGTTAAATTAAGTTACGTTTTATAAAAGCAAAAATAATAGATGTGTTTATAAATTTGAAATGTCCTGAAATATAATATACATCAACAGTTTGTTAACTTATTTACGGCTGTGCTGAAATGTGCCGGGGTTGTCTAGCGGTATAGCGCTCGATTTGGACCTCGGTGAGCATCGGTTCGATTCCCACTATTGGCACTAAAATACGGGCTTACGTTTGGTTTTGCTAAAATGTCTACTGCTAAAAGATATGTTTTTTGTAAAACATTTAAAGTAGTAAACATAAAATTTTTTTAGTAATAAAATAAATAAAGCGTTACTTTAGCAGCGCTAACTGATCGTAAACCTGTAATAAAAAAGGGAGATTAAAAGGTATAATTAGTAACCCTACTTTTATTAAAGGAATAACAAAAAATTTTCTAATTTACAAAACTGCACCCATATTTAGAAAACAGCAATTTAAGTTCTTATAGGAGAAGGAACAAGTGAACTGCTCAAACTTGAATGAGAATCGAGGTTCTAACACAGTCTCGAAATTCAAGCAGTTAGGCACACTCACACTTAACGACAACTAGTAAACAGGCGTCTTGCCAGTTCCACTATAGTGCCACATTGCCAGTATTATAATTGAACAGAAGAAACACAACATATACAAAAAATCGATTTTAAAAAATATATTTATAAATACATCAATTGTTAAATCTTGACTTATGATAAAAACATGAATTACCAAGTATATTGTAATAATCATATCATAACATAACTAAATATAGTGAAAGTCTAAAAATATTAATATAATTATGCACTACAGAACAAATACAACAGACAAAAAGTAAAAAGTCTAGAGTTATACCAACCACGTTATATTCCACAAGCACGCCAATGAATAATATCGCGCTTTTCGGTCCAGTAAAACAATATAGAAACTAACAGAACTTAGGAATCGTAGATATTAAAATATAAACATGTTAAAATAAGATTTACAAAATAATATAATTAATAAAATATTTGTTAAATAATAGCAACGCTACAAATATATATAAATACAACATTTTACTCTATACAACATTAATTTAAATATTTTAAAAAACTTTGTTCCATATGTCATAGATACAAATTCCAATAAATTATTATTATTATTATTTCTTAATATTAAAGAAATGTTTACTTTGAAATACTCATCTGTTTATTTTTCAATTGACTAATTGTCTATTCAAAACTCATTTAGAGTAAGGAAAAACCCGACGGATAGTGTGAGAACAATGTCTGATAAAAATGTAATTAACCTATAAATATAATTATCATCAACAAAATATTTTTAAATAGACATTCTCAACACGAGAACTTGTCTTAAAAAAACAATAAATCACAATACGATTTTCCTCTCCAATTCGCAGTTGTCTGGTCCTTTTGATTTTATTTACTTTCTTGTTGGAAACATGGCAACCGGATTTATGTTTGAGCATTCCGAATAATAATAATAATAATACAGAAGATTAATAATTGTTTTTTTTTGAGAAACATGGTAAATGGGCATGGCAATTAAAAGAATCTTTTGTTCAATTTTAGATAAAATTATTTTAATTTGAAATTAACTTGAAGATTCATTATTTTTGTAACTTATAGCCATTGTCAAATAGCATTCAAATTCAACTATTGACAATTAGAAAATTAAATCGCTCAACTGTAAATAAATTCAATTTACAATAGGCTTTGTCTGAACTAAATAAATAGGTTTTTTGCCACGTACATTAATAAATTAATATATTTTTGTTAGGTAAACCATTTTTTATTAATTAAACTATTGTAATTCAGTTTGAGTTATTTTACATGTGTAGGAACATTGGATAACAGATACATTGTTTTTAATGTGTACATATTTTCTCTTGTTTCTTTGGCAATAACATAAATGTTCACTTTAAAGTTCTTGCTTTTCAACACAATTTTGAAGAGGGGAGCTGTGTGGAGCGTAGTAAGCATGTACAAACGTATTTATATTATGAAAAATGACATACTTATCTGTAATTTCCTTATTTTATAAAAACAAATAATTTTGCTTATTACAGCTATATTCATTTGTTTTTTAGACAGTAATAGTATGGACAACATTGAGAGTCCATTGAAACATGATAAATATTTGGTCGAGTTTATTGCTTAAACATTTACACTCCAAAAACCATTTTCAACAAGTAAATATTTACTGTATAGTTGAAGAACAATGACCAGCACTTTTGTCGGGTAGAGTAAGAATTTGACATTTTCATCGCTGTCATTCTTGTACCGTTTTAAATTTTGAACATAACTATCATTCTCTTTGTTCTGACAATATAAGTAAGTTACAATTTTTATTATACACTACAATGTATAGTACATGACAATTAGTAACTATATGTTTACTACATAAATATTTAGCGGATTTGATTTGAAGTTCAACTATGTAAACTGTCTAAAAATGATTTGCGAATTGAAATACAACCTCTTCCAACTATTCCATTTTATGAATGAGGGTATGTTGGTCTACAAAATATTTACCAATTATTGTGTGGTTCAATCAAACTGTGTAAAAAATAAATTCTAGTCAAATAGCAAAAGTGGGGTCGATTTGAATCCAAAAATGTCAAAAAACCATTTTCACATTTTCTAACAGTCCATATTTGACACCCATCATCTCCATGTTTCAGTTGTCTGGTTCCATCCATGTTATGCCGTATTATTAACTTTTTTCATAATTTGTTTTTCAGATGTGTGGGTAAATTGAACATCATTACTATGTTTGCTTGTCTATTATCCTCTTGTTGATAACAAAATTTTCTATTTAATATTAAATTATTTATTATAGATATTTTATTTAGCAGGAAGATTGATTTTATATTTTTCAAACGTTCAATTATATTTAATTGAAAACAATTATCACATAATTTGAGAAAAAAACAATTATGCAAATAAGAAAAATTGTTTAATAGCCTTTTAATAATAAGCCATTAATTTAAACAAGAGAAGCAAACGGCAACAATGTATCATTGATAAACACAATCATTAAATAATCGCTATATATATATACTTTGATTTTCATAGTTTAACTTTAAGATAAACTATTGTATTTTTTAATTAAATTGCACTTTTTAATCAAATAATTTTGTCCAAGTACATCAAATATATTAATTTGTAATAAGTTGAAATTGTACAGATGTATTAAAGATAATTTAATCAAGTGTTGACTTTTTAGGTAAAATTTAAATTAGACACCGCCACATTTTAAACAAAAACTTTTGAGTACAGTATGGGGGGACTAAACGATACTAAATGCAGAACCTCATTTGGACGCGTTTATTGTCCACTTACTAAAAAAAATTTTATTAAAAATAATCAAAACAAAAATGTCAATATTCTTGAACCTGCATTCAATCATGCAATAAGTCATTCACAATTTAATTTCAAACCAACATTGAAAGTAATTTCATTTAGTGGATTATCTGGAGCGGGTGTTTTGATTTAAAACAATCTTATCAAAAAATACTCTAATTAATAACATTGTACAAATAAATATATTCACTATATATAGACAAGTGATTGACTGTTTTACATTATTTTAAAATTGGATTTTAATTTTTAAACGATACACAAAATAAATGTAACCTTATTTAACAAGGTCATGTGACCTTATATTGACCATCTGGTGTGAATAAATTAAAATTTTAAAATGTGAATATTGCTCTGCTGGAATGATAACCGTTTGCTACTCTTTTGTTCAACGTTCGATAATTTACATGCCAATTGTAGAAATGAATATTTTTTTAATAATTATAATTAAAATGTTTATTTAAAAAATGAATGTAATCTAGTTTGTACAGTAGAAGGTTTTTAATAAACAAATTACATAAAATAACAATTACTGTGATTATTTGGTTTTTACCTGTTCAATGTTTTGCGGAAAACGTTTTTCAATAAATGGACACGTAGTAAAACCAAATAAGTACCCGCATTTAGTGGTGACGGTTGACATTCAAACAAATGCCCATCCAGTTTTTAGTTTGGAGCCCCAGAGTACATTAATACTAGTTTGATTGATTATGTTTTAATATACATGTAAAGTGCAGTTTTATTAGTAATTATGGTAATCATTTGGAAGTACGATATTACTGTTAATTTTCTTAAAACTCAAAAGAGGCAGTGTCTATATTTAAACTTTAGACTGTCTATCGGCCACTGTAATCAGTGAGTTACTTCAGTTCTAAGCGTATAAATAATGTTTAGTTAAAAGTGAAGTCTACTCATTAAGCAACAAACATTATTTTACTACCGCTACTGTTTATTTAAATACTTTGGGAAAAGCAGGATTCCTATATTAAGTAATTAAAAATATATAAATATTACTAGTATTATTATTATTATTATTATTATTATTATTATTATTATTATTATTATTATTATTATTATTATTATTATTATTATTATTATTATTATTATTATTATTATTATTATTATTATTATTATTATTATTATTATTATTATTATTATTATTATTATTATTATTATTATTATTATTATTATTATTATTATTATTATTATTATTATTATTATTATTATTATTATTATTATTATTATTATTATTATTATTATTATTATTATTATTATTATTATTATTATTATTATTATTATTATTATTATTATTATTATTATTATTATTATTTATTATTATTATTATTATTACTATTATTGTTATTATTATTTATTATCATTATTATTATTATTGTAAAAATTCCAACTCCTTCAACCCCATCTCTAAATCACTTGTTATCACAAGACAGAAACTTATCAAATTATTAAAATATGCATAAAGGTTTATTCAAATTAGCTTTTCCTAAACATTTTATTTATTTGTTTTTTTTGCGATCAACATCGGAAATAATTTTGTCGCCTTTTGTTAAAAAAAGCCATTTAAATGTTCTCAATGTGCATAATAAAAACTGCGTTCAACATAAGCTAATTTATAGCTGTACACATTTTAATTGTTTTATTATTTGGGGGGGCTATTAAAGACATATCTGCTATTCATTAAACTGTGCCATTCCAACAAATTATGTTTAAGATTGAATAAGCAAGCATTTTTCAAGTGAACACAAATATGATATGCCTTTTTTTATTAAATTCAACTCCGTTTTCAATTAGTCATTAATTTATTCAAGCATTCTGGTCACCTATTTTACAAGTTAGTTTAGCAAACATTAATAAAAAGTAGTCACACTGCCAAATTCCATCAACCAATGTTTTGTGTCACATGCAGTTATTAAAATGAACTTAATTGTATATAAAAGGCATAAATATTAATAATTGAAATCACTAAACGTTTGTACCTCAACAATACGTGTGCATAGCGGAACACTTTAAAACAAACAATTGAGTTCAAATATGATATTAATTTATGAATTATTGGTGCAGGTGTTTGTTTTAGTTTGGTATCAGAAATGGTGTACAGTAAACAACTCCACTCACGTATGTGTTCTTTTTTGGTAAACTAATCCAGTTTGCATAGGACATGCGTTTGTAAAATAAAGCGATAAAAATATACCGAAACGTAATTAACAAGCAATATGATTATGATTTATTTACCCCTCAAAAATAGCAAATATATTATTGTTGAATAGGAAGAACGATTTGTTTTGTGTACACAATATTTAATTTGTTTTTTATCATTAAAGCACGCAATATTGTTTATTCAAAATGACCACAAGTTGGACACATTTTGTTGAAGTATAAATTGACCTCGTGTTGATAAATATCTTTTTGTTTGTTTCGAAATGTATTGTGTACAACTGATTGACACAAATGTTTTGTTTAACTAAAAACAATAGCAGAAAAATAGTGAGCTTTTTCTATGGAATAATTGTATAAGATTTTTTTCCCACTTTAATTGTTTAATTCCAACCTCAGTGAAGTGTGACATTTTTATTTCCCTAAAGGGAAGCAATTGTACAATACAATATACAATTACTGTACTAATTGTTGGGTTTGTATTATGTAATAGATTAGGTGGTTTATATTTTAAATAAAATAAACAAATGGCGTTATTGTAAAATAAAAATGAAATTAATTTTTAGGCGTATAATATTTCATTTCAACCCATTTTTATAATTATAATAATGCTAATAAGACTGCAATAATAATAATAATAATAATAATAACGAAACATCATTTAATAAATAAATTGTTTTTGGGTAAAAAACGGTTTTAATTATAAATTTCTTTTTTTAATCTAAATACCCAAGTCATGTAACTTGATAGTGAACATTTAAAATAATAATGCTAAAGTAGTACAAACACAAAAAATATTCAGCTAATAATTACCAGTTTGGTAAAAAATAGCTTCAATGTCAAAGTAGCCAAAACACCATAGTACTAGTTTACATCAATGTCAACGTGAGCGCAAATCGCACTTCCTCTTCAATTTTAGTATAGTTAATAGTAACACTTATGAATAAGACGTTGTAGTCCGTACCAGTATTAGAAATTGACTGACTTGCAGTGATGCTTTAGAAATGCCGTCAAACGGATTCCGTCTATCAGCCAAGAAATTTTACTATATTTATAAAATTGTTGTACATATGTGATTTATTTCACATACAAAACCAGAGAATGTAGTCGTTTAATATGCTATATAAATTTGTAAATAATAATGAGGCGACAACTCCACTAACAATACAAAAATTTATAATATTACTTTAAAAATTAATCAAAATAATTAAAAATTATTAGTGTATATGTATAATATTATAGATGACATAATGAGATAGATACTGCAGCATTTTCAACATATTTATTGAAAAATTCTAATTACACTTGTAGAAAAATAATTACTAACAACGATACTACTTATAAATTAAATTAATTTTTTCAATAACATTTTTACATGCACGTAATGTTGCTATTGTACTACATACACTATAATTTTATTAAAACATTTTGACGAACAATAATAGCAATAATAAGCATAATGTTTATTTAAAGTACAGTTGGTTGAGTAACGATAAAACGTCGGTTACTTTGTATTTAGTTCGCTTAAGTTCTCATCCTTTTTTATCCATAATCGGACATTGATTATCGGATTATTCCTTTTACACCAAGTTGCATTTTTCGCAATTATCCTCAAAAATTATTTCTTTAACAATAACCGACCCTACGGAAAATGAACTATTTTTTGTACAATTTCGATTTTTAATAACTGTAATTATTGATTTCATTGGGATTCAAATCTAAGTAGTGTCTGTTGTTTAGATTTGGGCAACCGTTAGAAAACGTTAAATTTCACGAGCTTTTAATTGACTAGACTAAAATTTTATTAAATGTTACCTCAATGATAATATTGATAACAACAACGTTTTTACAAATAAATGTCAAAGTGCAAAATCACCTTAACATAGTTTAGAACACCTAGTTATTGTTAAGTTATTACTCAACTTTTTGGCTGACAATTTAGTTCCGTTAGATTAATAGTCTTTTGTCTCCAGCAAGACGGCGGGTAACAGACAAACATTCTCCATTTGTACAGCTTTTAGTGGTTCCTTCTCCACTGCAACGCATTTTTTATACATCAATTTTTCCAATTATTGTCTTAGCAATAAAGGTGGAATTACAGGTTTTTTTTTACTTCAATCTTTTTTTTCAATACATACTTGTGACCAAATGGGGTCGGATTATTATTATATTTGTGAAACGATACAATAGTATTATTCCATTACTGCTTACATTTTGAAACAAATTTTAATACAGATGCAAAATTATTCGACCACAATTAATCAATGTCCATTGGAATGCATTTGTGAAATTATTAATTAATTATTGTATCCATGATGCTAATTTGTCAACTCATAATTTGGATAAAAAATTGAAATGCAAAGACAAATTGCTGCAAACGAAATTCTACTCCAGACACATAATTAATGATTATATAGAGATAGTATGTCTGATGCGCTCTACAAAAACCAAGATACAATACACATCTGTTTGCTTGTACAACATACAGCCAACCCCCAACACACAAACGCACATTATTGCCACAGCCATTTTATGGGCCACAAACGTTTCCAAGGCCTAATTCGAGTTAAAGCAATTTGTTTATTCAAAACGATTATTTCGTATTGTTGCTTGTTCCAATATAGATAAGCAGTGGCATGACGCAATCAATTGAAATAATCCAAATAAATAAAAATAGTTGTCATAATGATAGTATGGATAAAGACAACAAATAGTGACCTGCTGTATGCTTCAGTAGAAATTGCAATCTTATCGTTTGCACAATAAGTCAAGTGGAATGGGTTTTTTTCACAAACATATGCATGTTTTTGAATAAACAGTATGCATGTTTGCAATGATAATATGCTTAAAATCATTCATTTAAAAATTTTTTTACTGTTTTAATTATATTTCCATTATTATTATTATTATTATTATTATTATTATTATTATATCATTCATTTAAAAAATTTTTTACTGTTTTAATTATATTTCCATTATTATTATTATTATTATTATTATTATTATTATTATTATTATTATTATTATTATTATTATTATTATTATTATTATTATTATTATTATTATTATTATTATTATTATTATTATTATTATTATTATTATTATTATTATTATTATTATTATTATTATTATTATTATTATTATTATTATTATTATTATTATTATTATTATTATTATTATTATTATTATTATTATTATTATTATTATTATTATTATTATTATTATTATTATTATTATTATTATTATTATTATTATTATTATTATTATTATTATTATTATTATTATTATTATTATTATTATTATTATTATTATTATTATTATTATTATTATTATTATTATTATTATTATTATTATTATTATTATTATTATTATTATTATTATTATTATTATTATTATTATTAAGTTTAATTATTATTATTATTATTATTATTATTATTATTATTATTATTATTATTAAGTTTAATTGTTAATAAAAAATAAAACAGAAATAAAATAATTCTTTCTAAATTATTTACATGTTTCTAAATAAAGTTAAGCTATTTCGGTTTTTATTAAAATTATATACTCAACCTTTTTACTTTATATGGCTTAATCATTATTCCAATTTCACATAGAAATAATCCACCTATCTATATTATTTATCATAACTACTAGTCACAAACTATAAGCATTTCCGATTCAAGCTCTAAAACAAACAGACATGAACTAATCAAAACGTATGGGTAAACATTGGTAAACAATTGACAAACGGCCAAACGGAACTCATCATAAAATTAATTTTAACTGGCAGTAAATAAATCACTATTTCTTTCCGCCTCATTGTAACGGACTTGCACGTGCGAATCGAAAACGGAGTATGACACGTTTTGATGGGACATGGAAACAGAACTATTAGAAAAAGTCAACAATTGGTCGATTAATCAGCCCGGACATTACCTAAAGGTTAAGTTTTAAAAATGAAACAAGTTGCTTAACACAGAATGATTTAAAATATATGCCCGGAAGGTATAATAATACAGGACTGAACTTAAAATTGGATAGGCATGAGTGGCACTAAATTGTGGATCCTCGTTTGATTTTGCTATAATATTTCTAAAATATTTTTTATGAGGCATTTAAGCAGTCATAATCTAATTAAATAAATACATAATAAAAGTCAAAATGGAAAAAAGATGGTTAGAACTCCGGTTTCTATTCGTATTCAAATACTGATAATACTATGGTTTTAAAAGAAGTAAATAATATGCCTGTACGTTGCTCATGTAAAATGTCAATCCTACGTTATGCTATATGCAGTTGTACACAAGTATATCAGTCAACAATTTATTATCCACAGGTTTTTAAGGGTTTTTATTTTATTTAGCATTGTCAAATTCATTTGAATAATAAATCTACTTGGTTTGAGTCAACCAGGAGCACTGTACAGCTGTTTCATCCTTATTTGGAATCATCAGCAGTACATACCTTTCAAGTCCTAGGGCTTGTTAGCGGCAGTAACGTAGAGCATTTGAGGACACTAGACAATTAGAACTTACAGGGTCAAGTATAACCACTCGTAGCTCAGTGGTTAAGGCGCTAGCCTGACACCAGATAGGGCGTGGGTTCGAGTTCACGTGTGTGTAAAACGTGAAAGGTAGACACTATTAATGATTCCAGATAAGGATGAAACACAGTGCTCCTGGTTGACTCAAACCAAATAGATTTATTATTCAAGTGAATCTGACAATTCTAAAGAAAATAATCTATTAGACAGAAATGTACATCCTTCTGCCGGTACTAACTGCAAATCTTTGTTTGACTGCATTGAATGTCCACGTGTAGAAAATGTTTGATATAACACAGCTTTGTACTTTTGCCAAGTTGTCAACAGTTGTATACGAAACACAAGAGGGAAAATCATGACGCATGCAATCTCCCATAGCTGTCAATATAAAAAC
The DNA here is from genome assembly GCA_025895645.1 of Cardicola forsteri. Classification (NCBI taxonomy): domain Eukaryota; kingdom Metazoa; phylum Platyhelminthes; class Trematoda; order Strigeidida; family Aporocotylidae; genus Cardicola; species Cardicola forsteri. The sequence continues at coordinate 1,050,806 of JAKXYG010001174.1, read as the reverse complement.
ATCGATTACAATAATTTAATTCCATGTATTCAATGGTAGTGGTAACCTGTTGCTTAAGAAGTATGTTGATGTTGACTAAAGAAACTGAATTAAGCAAATTATATGTAGTATTAAAAGTATCAAAATAATGAGAAGTCTTGAGTTCAAGTATCTATTTTACACCTGTTCAGGTGCAAATCATTTTGAGAGGTTATTAAGTTAATTCAATTGTATTTTTATCATTATTGTCAATATTATTGGTGTTTGTTTATATGGTTTAATAAAAGTGCTTTATGCATGCACTGGCAAATACGCATATATTCTTCTTCTTTATCTTTATCACTATTATTATTAATAATAATATTATTGTTTTAACATTTGTAAATATTTAATACCGGTGGAATACAATACTTGTTGTTTAATAATTATCAATATGAAATGCATGATGTTAAGTTTATTTGCTCACTGTAACCCACTGTAACACCACACTGCATCCAAATTACAAACATATAATATTAAATTATTCAAACAAACAATGGATAATTGTTAATGTTCATTTACAGAATAGTTGTAACTATGTACAAATGTTAATAATATGTCAATTTAGTTATTTTTAATAATTTTTTTAAAAGTTATATTTGCTAAAGTATAATTTTTAACATTGTTATACTATCCAAACAATCATTATTCCAACGTCCAATAAACATCAACAATATACTTCTTTTTTTCTTACAACTTTTCTCCGCTCTTATAAAAGCAATTAGTATAAAATAATTGTTGTAGTAAATCAAATGTAAAATAGGGACCTTTCAAAAAAATCAGACAGCTTGTAAAATGTCTTTTTTCTGCTCTCCCCCCCACGTGGAAAAAACCCCAACATTTTCGAACGGTTGATCAGGTTGATCAGATAACAAAACAACAATCTTTGTCATAACCCTAACGACAACAAAAACAAGCAAATAATGCATCTTGACAAACACAATACTACGCACACGTTTCTCCCCCACTTCACTATGGCAATCAACAATGCGCGCACTTGTTGAACAAATACACTAACCCCAACCAACACAGACATCATAATAAGCAAACAACTATGCCCTGTTAAATTCAATATATGAACCAATTAATGGAACAAGCACTTTATCAAGTAAAGCTTGACTACCAACATTAGTTGCACATTTTTTCGATACTTATTATGAATGGAAAATGACAACTCATTTTATTTACCTACATCAAAGTGTGTGTGGTGTATATGGTGGAAGCAAAGCAAGTGGTAGTTGCTATAATAGAAGTAACACAATACATAGCTCATGATAGTGTCACGCTATATGTGTTTGTTACAGATAGGGGCGTAATATGCACATAATGGTAGCATTGAACATGAATGCATTTTATTTGACCCCAACTATGTTGACGTGCAAGGAAATGTATTGTCACATTGTCAGTTTGTCAAATGAAACATTTTAAGCAAGTAAGTGACACGTGTAATATTTACCCAATGTCAAAACCCTTTGATTTATCTTCAACTTAAGTTGGGAAATGGTGTTCCCAAGGCTTGATACTTGTAAAATATTTTCTAATGGGACCAGCCGTCCGTTATGCATTTTCAAGTATTTTGGAAAAACAATTTGTAAATGGAGACGTTAGAAATAATGTGTCATCCTAGTTGATTGAAAGTTGGTGCTGAGAAAAAGGGGAAGATTGAAGTGTAGATCGAACAATTAATTCGATGTAGAAAGGGGTTAAATTGCCAATAAAGTAACTGGAGCAAATGTATAAAAAAATGTTTTTGATGTCAAGCAATAAAGTGCAAAAATTAAAAAATAAACTTTTTTATTTGTTGAATAATGTTTGTTTGGGACAAATAAACGTAAACTGAATTGAATTGAATTTGTTCATTTAGTTCGTTTTTTTTTGTTGCCACTGCGCGCTTGATGCAATTGACGTTGAAAGAAATATTTTAGGTATTGAAAATAAAAAAGATGGGGGATTATATAGATATATATAAGTTGCAAAACAGTGAATGTTAGCAAAATTAAGCATTTAATCGGTATGTATTAAATTTGTAGCGGTTACAATTTATGAAAAAATTGGAATAAAAAATATACATATTATTACAAAAATAGCATGTAATTTTTGGAAACAATATTGACATTTTTGTTTGAATTTATCAATAACTTGTATTGGCGAAAACGGTTATGTAAACAATCGTTTCCACGCCATAGATATATCAGCTCCTAATCCAGTCATCTTCGCTTCCATTTTGATTCTCGGTTTCTTCCCGTTGGTTCGATCCTGATTAATTGGCAATAAACGTTTTCTTCAGTGTTATGCGTTTTTATTCATTAGTTCAAGTAATCAGTACAAACTGAACTCTTGGGAAAGTCGACTAGCACAATATTCACGCAAGCTTCATACAAGCGACGCTGTCTGTCAAATCGCCCCACATCGTCTAGTTGGAAATACAGCTACGTAGCTTCTTGGAGTCCAAGTTACTTAAAGTTTGTTTTGTAACTCCAGATAAAAATACTAAGAACCGTAAACTGTAAAATAAAGTCATTTTGAACATTTTCTTCAATTACAAACATACGTTTTCGTATATATACACAAAAAAAATGTTTCAAAATATTTAATTTCCAATTAACACCAATTACTTATTGATAAACTGAAAACAATATACCAAATCAATTTATTTAACAGTTTATTAATATTATCTATTATTTATTTCAAAAGCCTTTTGCTCTAAAAAACATGGAGCAACTAGATTGTTCCATATGATTGCACATTACATTTTTTGTCTTTGAAGATCATACATATCTAAAATTGAAATTCGATTCGGTTTTTGCCAAACCCATTCGTTGGAGTCATGCTACTTTCAATTTTTTGCCGTAGTTCGATGAAATAACCTTTTCTTGTATCTTTAGCAATATTTTTACAGAGGCCAAGCTGCTAATCTTGCTTTCAACCTCTCTCTACCAAAGTTGGAACCTACAATGATAGAATTACTCACAGTTTGTGTCTTTTAATATTTTGTTTGACATATTTTTATGCTGACATTTTGAAAAGTGTTCAACATTACATTTCTTCATAATTCTGACTACGTTTTTTACAAGTACTCATTAATAAACGTTTATATGCATAATTATGTATCTATTTGCAAATTGTTCAATTTCCCCAACATGTTTCTAAATCAATATCAATAATAATAATTCAATTCAACTGGATTGAAGTTTTTCGGTTTTCAAAACACTGTGGAGTAATAGACTTTTCCAATGTACACACTGGTTTCTTTTATACAAAAGTGTATTGTTTTGAAATTGTACGTCCCTTTTTTTCCTTAACAACAATTCTGTACAAAAATCCTATATTTTAAAGTTTATTTTCAGGCTTTAAATCGGTTAAAATGACTGTGACGAGTAGTAATCAAGTGTAAATTTGGTTCACTTTTTATACATGTCTAAATCAAGTTACTAGCTTTTAATCAACAATATACATTTCTTTTTTTTTAAAGAAAATAAACATTCAATATGAAGTTTCCAACGGCATTTCATTTTATTTTCATTTTTTTATTATTTTTAAATGACTAATTTAAAATATTGAAAATATAATTGTTTGCCATTTTTATCCCAGTAACTGAACAACTTTATCAAGCTATCGTATTGTGTTGTAGTTGCGTTTAATAGAAAATGTTTTTTTTTCCAATGCGAATCTATTATTCTTTTGTTTTTAAAATTTTATTTTTTCGGTAAACTATTGTGTAGCAATTCAACAGTTTTTCTTAATACTGACATCAATTTATTCCACTTTATGTCCAAAATTGGGATTAATTGTGTTTTTTATTTTACAAAAAAGATATTAAAAAAAAACAACTATTTGTTCAAATAACAATATAAAACGTGTAAAGATTTATGTATTTGAGGATGCAAAACATTGTATTTAATTAATGTATATTTTCGGGGAGGGAGGACGTCATTTATAGCAAAAATCGCATTGTTTACAATTCAGAAATTGTGTGATTAAGTTAATAAATGATTAGTTTTTATTTTGGGGTTGTAAATAGTTTGTAAATAATGGGAGTATATATATACATATATATACATATATATATATATATATATATATATATATATATATATATATATATATATATATATATATATATATATATATATATATATATATATATATATATATATATATATATATATATATATATATATATATATATATATATATATGGAAGCTGTGCAATGTACATTATTGGGAATAGTTAGTGTCTAGAACTTCGTTTTCTAAAATATATGATTTATATTTGCAATCTGAAAACATTATTGAGCTTAAAATTAGACAATGTAACAAAACCATAATTTTAAAATATGATATCACGTGCGTTGTCAATTGGTTACGCTGTATACTACTACTACTAATAATAATAATAATTATTATTATTATTATTATTATTATTATTATTATATATATACAGAGTCTGGACGAGAACTATCAATAAACTTCAACCGCTTTATTTTGTTTTAATTAAACGCAGTAAAATTTTATTTTAACGATTTAATTGTTTTGCAATCGCTTACACATTAATTAATCATAATTAATTAATTAGTTAATTTTTACAAAACGAAAATATTTGTTTTTGGATTTGTCGTATAAATAATAATCAAATGAAAAATTAACGTCAATTATAAATAAAAATTATGTAAAAATTAAATAAACTGAGCAAAAAAATTATGAAACTATTTATTGTTTCCTTATTTAAATATGGGTGTTTATATAAACAAAGAAACGTGTGCCAGAAAACATTAATTTATAATAAAATAATTCATTTAAAAATGGTATTATTCATAAAATTTAAAATAATTTATTGCGTAAAAAATAGACAACAACGGTTTATATTTAAAAACTGATAATTTTTTTAAATTAACAAATAACTGAAAACCTGAAAGTAAATTACAAGTTACAATCCCTTTGAAATCTTTTTTTTTAATATAATAAAATTAAATGCAGAAATTTATTAAAAAATATTGTGTAATTAGTAATTGTTTACGTAGCACTAAAATTGCCAAAAATTTAAATATATTATTTAATCTTAGATTTCAACTTGATGCTTTAAAGCATATAACAATTAATAAAAGCAATGCTTCGGTGTATATGTTTTAAAAGATAACATAATTTTAATAATAATAATAATAATAATAATAATAATAATAATAATAATAATAATAATAATAATAATAATAATAGTAATAGTAATAGTAATAGTAATAGTAATAGTAATAGTAATAGTAATAGTAATAGTAATAGTAATAGTAATAGTAATAGTAATAGTAATAGTAATAGTAATAGTAATAGTAATAGTAATAGTAATAGTAATAGTAATAGTAATAGTAATAAATAGTAATAGTAATAGTAATAGTAATAGTAATAGTAATAGTAATAGTAATAGTAATAGTAATAGTAATAGTAATAGTAATAGTAATAGTAATAGTAATAGTAATAGTAATAGTAATAGTAATAGTAATAGTAATAGTAATAGTAATAGTAATAGTAATAGTAATAGTAATAGTAATAGTAATAGTAATAGTAATAGTAATAGTAATAGTAATAGTAATAGTAATAGTAATAGTAATAGTAATAGTAATAGTAATAGTAATAGTAATAGTAATAGTAATAGTAATAGTAATAGTAATAGTAATAGTAATAGTAATAATAATCATAATCATAATCATAATCATAATCATAATTATAATCATAATCATAATATTAGAATTAATATATTGTTATTTATATAAAGCGTAAAATCCTTGACTAGCAAAAAGCGTAAATTCCATTCAACTGCCTTCAGACAACACAAACCTTAATATAATTAAATGTTGTTAATTTTTTTAAAATCTAATGCAAATAGCTTAAAAAATACAAAATTGAAATCATTATCCTTAATTATGTAATGCAAAATAGAATTCTACAACATTAGGTTAAAAAACGGAGGAATTAATATCTTGAATGCTTAGAGGCAATTATGGAAAGCAATAAATATTACCCAAAATATGAAAAAGATATAGTTTTTATTATTCACTTTTATATATGTATACATGTTTTATAATATAATTTATTTTTAAGTAAGCTATTTCCTTTATTTTGAATTGTTCTTAAATATCGAAATTATCGTTTTTGGTCTACATTGGAATTTTGCATTAATAATGGTAAAAAATGTTAGTTTTTGTTTATTTTTTTATTAACAAATGTTAAGGTAATGTTTGAAATATGTTTAAGTAAAACCTACATGTGTCTAATACTATTAAGTAATGTTCTGAAGACTAATTAATGACATTGCATTGATTTCGACACTGAACCGTCCACATAGAGTATATATATATATATATATATATATATACAACGGTTAACCAGCATTTGCCTACTTATTGATCTTTTCAAGAAAGGTATTAAATGTTCCATTGACTCTACTAAATAAATTTAAAAGTCATTGAAAAATAGAACGATTTATTTTGACTGGGATACATTAATAAGAGTAAAATTCTGCTTAAACATAGTAGTGAAGATATTTCAAAATATTAAATTGTTATAGCCCAAACAGATGTTGTTTCTAAACTTAAATCCTAATCTGTCTAAATCCAATCGCCAAGTTGTATTCAATTTTGATTGATTTGATTACTAACACAATCAGCTTTTCATTTTTTGGAAAATATTTTGGAAAATTTCCCTCTATTGATAACGGTACAACACTTCCATATGCTTGACAAACACATCATTGATAGAATTTTCTGGCTTCACAAATGTAACTTACGATAACACTGACAACGTCCACAAGGATTGGCAAGATTACTTGGTTTTCAATTAGATAGCGGATATGTTCTGACTATCTTGAATGTATGCTTGCATTCATTTATTAATACCAAAAACAAGATTTATTGCACTATATTCAATCCATATAATCTACTTCAATTTAATTCGACGCTACACCATCGGTAGTCGGGTCAGCCTTAACACAATTGGATTGAGAATTAATCAAATAGACGTAAGTAGCACAACATGTATACTTGTAAAACATTCATATCGATCAACCAATCTTCATATAAATTTGTTACACTTTCATGAATTGGATACGTTCTCATTTTCATACAAAACCAGACACCGTCTATATCAGGTTACATGTCCAAAAAATGTTCATTTCCTGACTCTTCATATCCAGCCTTAATACTGCACACACACACACACTGAACAGCATGTTTTTCGCATGCATTGGCATACAAGACTGGTTTATCTACATCCAGCCCATACAATGATTATAAATTGTCCCAAAATCGGTTTAATCTAGATTTAAGACACCTAGCATTATAAATCAATATTAACATTATCATCACAACCCCATCGATATATATATATATATATATATATATATATATATGCATTCTAATTAATACCAAACATTTATACCCCAGTTACTGGGGCAAAATGCACATACGCACAATAGAACGAACAATGGTCATGACATCAGTATGTTTAGCTAAAATCCTACTTACAATGTCACTCATGATTTTAGTATTTTTTTCAAACTCAATCTGTATGTGCTGCTAAAGCCCCAACAGCTAGATTGGTATTGGGGGGATTTTTTTTCGACAAAAGATAAATAAATAAATAAATAACACAAGTAGAATTTTGACATATGCCCATTTTGGTGTGCACATTTAGTCGAAAATTAAGTGTGTTAATTGATGCAAATGGGGGCGGGTAAAAACATAAATATATTGGTAGTTTCGAAACGAAAAGATGCACCACAAACATGAATTAGCAAGAAAAATTCAAGTAAGGCGCAAGTGGGCTTCTAGGAAGTTGTTCTAATTATAGGATAACACAGTCATATATATATATATATATATATATATATCGTAAATTAAAATATTTTACCACCTCACATTGTTGTCAGTCCATACATGTGCATGAGTTACCAACGCGAAATCGAATTATTTTCTATAAATTAACATTCCTGCTTATTGAATTACATTGTCCAAAATTCGTGTCAAGTCATAAAAAAAGGAATTGGTAGTCACAAAAATGCTTTTATTTGTTTTTTTTTATGAATTGTACCCAGTTTTGCTTTTGTATTGACAAATTATCCACATGTTATTTATTAAAAATTTTTGTTACCACTTTAAAAGTTTTTACGGTAAATATTTAGCGTCTACGGTGGGGACCGAACTCATGTCTACCCAGGTTCAAGTCGAGCACTGTACCGCTGGACCACCTCGGTACACAATAATTAGAAGTCAGTCTCCATTTGGAAATAGTCCAAGCGCATTGCATTTACTAAATGAATGCAAATCCTTGTTCGTTCTATTTGCAACTATTTCTTTTATTTGTTTACTTATTTATTTTTGCTACTTTGAGTGCTTTACGAAAAACATTTTGGGCGTAGCCGAACTTAGTCCGGCATTTAGTGGGATTCGAACTTATGTCCACTTAGATCCAAATAGAACTCTGTACCGTTAGACCACCCCCGGCGCAGTAAAAAAACACTGAAAATATCGAGAAATACGATATATGAACTTAACTAACTTATAATACAGTCTTTTTTTCTAATTTAAAAATACTGATTAGTAATCATTACATTGTTTATTTGTGGGCAGTCCAGAAACTATAACGTCAACACTTTTGCGTGTAATCTGTAAATTTAATCTCTTATTTCAATATGTTGTATCCTAACCTCCCTGTTTTTTTTCACAATAGCTATGTCCAAAAGTTACTATTCAAATCAGCCTAAATTTTGAGTCTGTCCTATTTTTTAATAACGATTTATCAGATTTAATGTGGGTTTTCGGATTTTTGGTCGAGTAGTTTATTATATACACGAAATACTTTTATTGAAAAGAACAACAACAAACCTATCATCATCATCATCATTATTATTATTATTATTATTATTATTATTATTATTATTATTATTATTATTATTATTATTATTATTATTATTATTAATATTAATATATCAACAAGCAATTATTTACATGAAAATAATTAGTCAAAAGATAAACATCTATCTGTTTCTGTCTATTTCCAAATAGGGTTTTTGTTTGTGTGTGTGTGTGTGTGCTAGAAAAAATCTTCTCAGTTGACAAATTATTCAATTGAAAATATTTACGCTTATTTTGAAAAAAAGTAAGTAATTATTAGGTGTGTATGACACAGATTAAGGTCACTTATTCAAAAGCACGTTCATGTTTATTAAGTGTGCATGTGTGTGTGTGTGCGTGATTTAGTAAAAATCAAATTTTGTCTTCAAATGTGATGTGTCATCATCATCACTCTATTGAAACATTTATCAGACTGGTAAAAAATGAGTAATGGATGAAAGTGATCACTTCTCAATTTTCATATTTTTCCGGTTTGCCATTAATGTGCTTGAGTAAAAGACGGTCCATTTTCATCCTTTTTTTTCGGATTTAGTGCATTCAATACAAGTGACTGCTTTTAATATTTGTCGAAACTTCGTTCACTAGAGAGTGCATGTCCAGTAACCAAAGTAATTGTACCACTCCGCTACTAACCGCATCTACTTATCGCATTGGTATTTATTTAAGATAGGTCTAGCTTGTATGTGGGAGTTCCAGTGTCCTCGTTGAACGGTGTACAGTTGAACGTTTATTGCAACATTGAACTGAATGTTGTACAACTTACAGATATTACAAATCTTAAAAATTGCATAATTTACAACAGTACTGAAATGAATTTCTACTACAACCCTTAAAGATATTACAGTAGGCAACATATTTCATTCCAGTTAATTTTTTTTTTAATATTTTTGTTTATAAAATAAATTAATGTATATTTTTAAAATAACAAATTTTTTTTACACATTATAAATATATTATTCATGCGCTACATTTTTTAATAAATATATAACCTTGATATATACGCCGGTAATCCAATTCTCAAACTTTAACTTTTTCTAGTTAAAATTTATTAAATATAAAAATATGTAATTTATTTACAAAAATAATTATTAAAAAATATAATTTAATTTTATATTCCTTTTATTTAAAAAAATAATTATTTCTAAAATAAAATAACTGCTCATACATATATTTACAAAATTGCACTATTTTTAAATAGTCAATAAATAATTTCTTTTAAAAGTATTTTAATATAAAGAATTTTAAAACAATTTTTTTCAAAAAATTATTAAATTATTTATAATAATTTAAGCACAAGGTCGTTTTTTATTTTCCGTTTCAAAATTTGGAATTTTGATAAAAAGGCTTCTTGTTTCCGCGCACTTAATACCTATGGCTAAAACAGCTCAGCGTCGTTATTTGTCTACCCATGATTATGAATTAGTTCAAAATTTTTATAAAAAGGGCACAAAAGTTAAAACAATTGCCGAATGCATGAAAATAGATGTGTATAACATTTTGAACAAGAAAACAAGCTCCAGATCATCCACAGTTGGTAGAAAACGTTCAACAAGCAAACAAGATGATCAGTTTATAACTATGCAGCTTAAAAAACACAGAACAATGAACGTTAAACAAAAAAAAATCAATACTTAGAAGATTTTTCATATTCAATTGTAAGAAGGAGGATGAAATCTAAAGGCTTCATTTTTAAAGCGGCTGTTAAGAAACATCCACTTAGTTGTGCCCATAGATTACAACGAGTGGAGTTTGCTAAAAAGTACAAACATTATCCATCATCATTTTGGAGATCAATATACTTCACAGATGAGTGTGCACTATCCTACGAACCATGGACTGAAGATTCAAAGATTATTTATAGTCCTAATTTCCCACTCAACCACACTTGTACCGCTATAAAAGTTGCACATCCTTCATGTGTCAAAGGATATTTTGCAATTAAGTACAATCAGTCTCCAAAATGGATGCGTACTAGTGGCAATTTAAACAGCGCTGAATTTGTACAAATATTTAGGGATTTGTTTCATAGCGAGCTGTCCAGAAATGCTACAGGACACTTAACAATCATCCAAGACAATGCTCCTGTGCATACTTCAAAAGTGGTAATGTGTATTTTAACATAACTTACAATTTACTATACGTTTTCTTTATTTAGACCACAAAAGCTTTGAAAAGCAAAAAGCTTACTATTATTCAACTTCCTCCATACAGTCCAGACCTCAATGTAATTGAAAACTTTTTTAGTATTTTAAAACGTGAGGTTAACCGCATGGAAACTGACGTATCATTGGAAGCGAAAATTAACTGTTGTAAAAAATTGCATTTTGAAGGATTATATTGGTACGTTGATAGATTCCTACCCCAAGCGGCTTGCAGAAGTTGAACAAAAGCGTGGATATCACTTAAATTATTGAGATTATTAAGTTTGTTACGCTTATTTTGTATATTTATGTATTTTAGTAGATAAAACTATTTTTTTAAACCAATTATCTGTGTTTGTTTTTAAGTTTTCATAATGGTGGTATTGTGCTTTATTGCTAAAACGAATGTTATTGTGTATTATATTAAGAATTTTTTTGCTAATAATATTAAATGTATTAGTAAATATATTAGTAAAGTGTTATCTAAGGTACTTATTAACAAGCGTTAGATATGTCTAAGATAAGTAACAAGTGCTACATATATTTCAATATCATAGTAGGTCAACATTGGATTCACTTTTGTCACTATCTGTAGTATAAGAAATCCAATAAAAATTAATCTTAATTAATTTGTTATCTCCAATTATTTTTTTTACAAATAAGTGAAGTACTTAGTCAATAAGTGCTTTATATTTATTTAAAAATGTTGAATTAATAGAAAAATAATATTTTAAAAACAACAATTATATAGACAAAATTACTAAATGCAAATCACGCATTTTTTATAATTATTAATAAATATTCAATAATTTGCTTAAAAAAGGTATTTTAATACTCTAAATTAATAGTTCTACAACTTAAAATTTAACGATGTTGTTGTTACCTCATAATAAAAATTTTAATTTAAAAAAATTAAATATTCAATTTTTTAACCAAGCAATTTTTTAAATATTTTTGTTTTAACACATCCTTATCATCGAAATAATTAATCTATATTAGCATCGAATTCACCATAATATATTACAATTAAAAAGTTGCTTTAGTTTCTACTAAGAAAGATTTATTTGCTTTTAAAATTAAGCTTCAAATTAACATTTGCATAAATAATAAAAAAAGAAATGCAGTATATTATGTTTAAACAATTTTAAAATTGCATTAATGTTTTTAAAAATATTTTGGGCATTTCCTAAAAAAATATTAAACACTTTTGTTTTTTATTTGTTAAAAAATATATTGCGTAACTTAAAAGCAATAAAATGCATTAGTTTTTAATTATAAAATATAATTAACGCGAATTTAGCTATTTGTTAATAAGGCGTAGAAAATTAATATGCTTTAACTTTTTAATCACAAAAAGATCATTTAAAATTTTGTTACTCAAAGAAAACGCTAGAAGTATATTTTATAATAATTTAATAAAACATTTAAAAAATATATAACACTTTGTTTTGTAGTTAGTAAAAGGCTGATTTAAAAAGATTTATATTTTGTATACCAAAATAAAATACTATGTGTGGTGAACTCTGTACAAACCGATCTCTTAGCACTTAAAAAATTATTTTTATGCTAAAAACATAATAGTTTTGTAAAAATTATAAAATAACTATTATACATAACAAATTATGTTAATGAATTTATCCAGTAGTATTTTTCTCTCAAAATTTTTGGTAATATCTTATAAGCTAAAATGCAATTTTCGTATGTCACAGTTGTAATTGTTTTAAAAAACAACGTTTTATGTTACCTGTTTGCAAAATTAATTTAAACTGTATTTCAATTCATTCTGGTTACATAAAATAACTCATTTAAAGACAAAACGGGTTAAAATAAAAATAGCTGTTCCTAACAATTGCCATTTGTATCTATTTTGTTTTTTGTATAATTAAACAATACATAATTGAATTTCAAAATTATCAGCCTTAACCAATGTTTTGTTAAAATTTAGTTTACATAAGACTTTATGAATATCCTAGCCAATAACATAGCAAAACACCTGAGTGAAGTGTCTACGAAGAGAAACGATCACATTCATTATTTGATATTTTGTAGCGTATTATGCGACAAATTATTTAGTAACCAAAATAATTAGATGTGTTTTACATTTTATGTAATTATTATGCTGGAAATGTTTTAGTTTAATAACCACATTGTTATCAGTAATTGTTTGGGAGTTGTATAAGTATCTAAATCTCAAACTCGGGTGAGCATGGGTTCGAGTGCCACCACCATCCTGTTCGACTTTGCCTGATGTCCATTTGGTGAAAACGTTCACTGTAAGTCAAAATCATGAAAAATAATAATTTCTAGTAGTAGTTCTCAAAGTATGTCAATAAATAAAGGTATTGACTATAAATTAAAAGGTTATTTGCAATACATTTGAGGCTTTTTTTGAAAAACCTAAATGTTTGTTTCCAAAAATAACACAATTTAAAAGTGGACAATTAAAAAAATATTGTGTATTAAACCATGATTATATGACCTTTGACCTAATGAGACGCGTGGAAAGTGTTTCACACTATTTCAAACTCATTAATTATTTCAACTATCGTATCCGGGCGCATCACTAATAGTGTGACGTTGTAAGATCAATTTAGCAGCACAACCACAAACAGTGACAATAGTTGTTTGAATACTACTTATTTAACTATTAATTCTATTCAAAATAATTATAAATTAATTAATACCTTGGCTGACTTTATTAGCACACAAACACAATTGCTATCAGCACGCAAGCGGACTTGTGTGCATAGTCATTATTCAATTTGGAAATTTATTTTTGAAAAAATCCAGACATGGCTTGTGCTCAGTCTTATATTATGTGTCTCTAATCACCAAGTTAATTGTGTACAAATTTGTGTCATGGAGAAAAGGAGCATAATTTTAAAAATTATGTTCCATTCTTCCATCATTGCAGACTAGACTAATTATCACATTGAAATATTTCATCCTCCTTTTGGGTTGCCAAGCTTACTAATTTGGAAGGTAGACATGGGAACAAATGTTACATTTCTCATTCCTTAAGACTTGACTAAGTTGTTTATCTATTCCATTTCCCCTCCCCCCATTTTCGTTAATGTCAGATTGAACTGATTGCTCAATTGGAACATGTGCGAGTTGAATAATTCATTTCGTCCGTTTTATTCGGACTATCATTTTTGTAATTATTGCATTTTTTATTAAAGATTGATATGTATTTATGTGCTGACTGTATCTCTAGTGGAGTATTTAATCTGAATGTAATAATAATAATAATAATAATAATAATAATAATAATAATAATAATAATAATAATAATAATAATAATAATAATAATAATAATAATAATAATAATAATAATAATAATAATAATAATAATAATAATAATAATAATAATAATAATAATAATAATAATAATAATAATAATAATAATAATAATAATAATAATAATAATAATAATAATAATAATAATAATAATAATAATAATAATAATAATAATAATAATAATAATAATAATAATAATAATAATAATAATAATAATAATAATAATAATAATAATAATAATAATAATAATAATAATAATAATAATAATAATAATAATAATAATAATAATAATAATAATAATAATAATAATAATAATAATAATAATAATAATAATAATAATAATAATAATAATAATAATAATAATAATAATATAACACTTGATGATATAAATATAACTTAACATATATTTATCTGCTTTATTTATAGGTGTATATTTACTGTGCACAGATTGGGCACAACAAATTATGAAGATGGTACAAAAATATTTTTTAAATGCAGCGTGTTATGTAGACAAATTTGGTGGATTGGGTGGTCTAGCGGTACAGCGCTCGAATTCGGACATCGGTGGACATGAGTTTGAATCCCATCACCGGCACTAAAATGCGGGCCCACGTTCGGCTTCGCTAAAATGTCCACTGCTGAAAGATGTTCCTTGTGCAAACATTCAAAGTAGCAAACATAAAATATAAATAAATAAATAAATAATAAATAGCACTCAATTAGGCCTTATCTTATGTTTTTAAATATTTGTTGTTCATTTAGCAACGTAAACCAGATTGTGCTTTCCAAGTTGTATTAGTATAAGTTCACATAATTATTTAAATAACAAACGTGTATTTTCATTGCATGAAGTTACATTAATTTGGTCATTTTCTACTTATAAGTAGCTCAAATAATTGATTTTAAATTTTACAGTGAATTATTTGTTGACGTTTATTGCAGAGTACGAAAAAGTGTGCGCACATTCCATGTTCCAACACTGGTTGCCCATCAAAATTAGTGGACAAAATATTGACACTGTTGATTCCTTTACATATCTGGGAAGCATCATTGGTAAAGACGGAAAAACCGAAATTGATGTTAAAGCCAGACTTGGAAAGACAATGTCAGTTTTCCATAAACTCAAATCAATATGGTCGTGTTCTTCCATTCGCCTGAAGACAAAACTTCGTTTGTACGCATCAATAATCATTCCTACGGCAATATATGGAAGTGAAACGTGGAAACGAACGGACAAGATTGATAAGATAGTGAATGTTTTTCATCGCCGGTGTCTTAGAAGTATTTTAAAGATTACCTGGCACGATCACATTTCAAATGATGAGATCATGAGAAGAACTGACTCTTGTTCACTCCATGACATTATTACAATTAGACGAAGAAAATTACTTGATCTAATTCTACGTTTACGCCCGAAAGACCAGCAAGAACGGTTTTGGAATGGACAATTGTAAATGGTGAAAGAAAGATTGATAGACCACAGAAAACTTGGCTAAGAACTATTTGGGAAGATTTAATTGAAATGGATGTTTCATGAGATCAAGCAAAACGTTTGGCAGAATGTTCAAATACATGCAAATATTTTGTTGTCTCATGTTCTCTTTGAATTACGAGACTTTGATGTTATTTTTTACTGTAATTGTTATCTTATTGCCCCATGCTTTTTTTTAAAGCAAAAGGGTTTTGTAGTAATAATAATAAAATTATTGCAGAGTACAACAACTCATTAATCGTTCGTTTTTTCATTCCAAATATGTTTTTTACAATCAAAAAATTAAATGTCTAATGTCATACCTATTGATGTTTAATTGTCTGGTTGTTACTCGAGTGCGAAACTATATTCCAGCCGCTTTCTAGGGATTAACAATTAGGATTATTAATTCTTTTGTTATAAAATATACATTATTATTATTATTATTATTATTATTATTATTATTATTATTATTATTATTATTATTATTATTATTATTATTATTATTATTATTATTATTATTATTATTATTATTATTATTATTATTATTATTATTATTATTATTATTATTATTATTATTATTATTATTATTATTATTATTATTATTATTATTATTATTATTATTATTATTATTATTATTATTATTATTATTATTATTATTATTATTATTATTATTATTATTATTATTATTATTATTATTATTATTATTATTATTATTATTATTATTATTATTATTATTATTATTATTATTATTATTATTATTATTATTATTATTATTATTATTATTATTATTATTATTATTATTATTATTATTATTATTATTATTATTATTATTATTATTATTATTATTATTATTATTATTATTATTATTATTATTATTATTATTATTATTATTATTATTATTATTATTATTAATTATTATTATTATTATTATTATTATTATTATTATTATTATTATTATTATTATTATTATTATTATTATTATTATTATTATTATTATTGAAAAACCAACACAGAGGATTACAAAATTCACTTTAATCTTTTGATGAGCTGTCAATTGTCTTTTTAATATCAAGAGTTCATGTTTGTTAATCGTTTCCGTGTTATTCCTTTTGTAGTAGCATATGTTTTACAATGACTGTGTTGCTAGTCCTACTCTTCTTTTTTTCTTAAGATAAGTTTGACGGCAGCTGAAACAAAGTGAATAAATATTGCGTTTATTAATGGGTTTTCAAGTGTGAAATATTAGAATTGTCAAATTCACTTGAATAATAAATTCATTTGGTATCAGTTAACCAGGAGCACTGTACAGTTGTTTTACACTAGTTTGGAATCATTAGCAGTGCTTATCTTTCGAGTTTCACATACACAAACTTGAACCAACGCCTCTTTCGATGCCTTAACCACTGATCTATGGATGGATAGATGAAACTGACCATGTATATTGATTATTTATAGTGAATCTGATTAATGCTAAATGCTCAGTGTCCTCAAATGCTGTTGTACATGACCACCGCTAACAAATAAGTGAATAATTCCTTCCACTAAGGCTTTTACCATATAGATCTTGGCATACTGCACAAGTTTTAATAGCGCGGTTCGATTATGTTTATTATTAGTGGGTTTTCAAGAGTCCCACAAATGAGAATCGTTTTCGGCATGTAGATATTTAGCCAAGTCTTTTGCATTTAGAACTGGTGGTCAAACTCCAACCTACATTTATCCTAATGCTAATCTAGCATTTGAATCACCTCTATCAGAACATTTAACTATTTCCCAATATCCCTTCAGAGTCAATGGATATTGAACTCAATTTTATTTCAACTACAAAACTATACAAATAAAAGTAATTTATATCCAATATATAAATTTTATTCAAAATATATGTACAAAATACCAAAAATATTGCATAAAAAATGTATGTACAAAAATTTCTCCATTCAAATCATTGTGTATAAAAATAGTGAAAAATACGAATTAGTACATATTTCAATTAAATACAAATGTACATAGTCATTTATTTTTGACAAAGTAAGTATGGCGTGTAGGTTTGGATGGCCACAACTTGGGGAATCTAGTCCTAAACCAGTTGGGCAAATGCTGTACTTCACATGGCGCCCAATAATGGCAAAAACACCATGCTAAACTGCAACTAGTTGTGAGTCATGACTGTTACTCAACATGATTCGCTAACACAATTGTTTTTCTATAATGATTGAATAAAATGAAACCCGCAATCGTCAATGATATTCTTTTGTTTAATCTATTTTGCAATTTCCGTATAACCACTCAAGCGTTGACATTGCCACAACGGTGTAACACGTGCAGCCAGATCTAATTATTGATGTCGGTGATGTTGTTAACGTTCCATTCGGTTTTTGATAATGGCAATGGTAGGAAGGAAGATTGGATGTTGTACGAAGTTGGGAACCGAAAGATTTACTTTTTTGACAACCGATTAAACAAGAGAAAACTGCATACCAAACCGATACCGAACATCATGTACTTTTGAAAAACGCCACGACCAACTACACAATTCTCGTTCGTTTCAATCTGAAATTGTAATTTTTACAAAATTAACAATATTTAATTGCAATAATAACAACAGCGGTGGTCTAGCAGTACAGCGCTCTATTTGCACCTCGGTGGGCATAGGTTCGAATCCCACCACCGGTACTAAAATGCGGACCCACGTTTGGCTTCACTAAAATGTCTACTGCTAAAAGACATGTTTCTCGTAAAACATGCAAAGTAGCAAATATTAAAAAAAATTTTTAGTAAATAAAGGGGAATTGTAGCTTTGTAGCTTATGTTAAAATTATGACCGAATTGTCTAAGTTGAAAAAGAGGACAATACCTCGATTGGAACTTCAAGTAGCTTGGAGTAAAAAAATTACAAGTTTACTTACTCAGCTATTTTGTGATATATTGTATCCTTAACATGAACTCCATACAAATGTTAACCAAAGATACCTTTCTACTTGAACTGCAAACGTGCTGGTATTCCAATCAACAGAGTAGCAAGAAATATAATAGCGTTTATTCAAATAGGAATAACTTATGACTCATCACAAATTACTATTTAATTTTAATTGATGTTGATTTGTATTCAATTTAACCTTCACCTTATGCTTTCGAACACCATTCACGCATGTAAACATACACCACCACCACTACGTGTTTTTTCATAGACAAACAAACAAGTGACGGATTAATTTTATTTTCATTTAAACTTTTAATTGTGTCATTCAATTTTTTGCAGTAAAGTTGTGTTGTTTGTCTACTGGAAAACCTTTTTAATTATTCTAATATTTTCGCCATATTCTTCTTATATTCATACTTCATTTTGTCTTCATATCTTGTTTTCAACTTGCTTAGTGCAGCTGTCATACAAAATACATATCAAGTGTGTAAGTTTGCACATATCGAGACACATGCATACACACCGCATTCTAATTCTTTTTTTTTCAAACAACGATTTGTTTTAAGAAATAAGTTTTTTTTAATAAAATTAATTTAATGTCAATTGATATGTACGTTGTGTGTATAATTTTGCATACAGTAAATACTGTTCACATTGAATCTTTTTTAGTAATTGTATATTTTGCAGTTTGTGATTAGTAATCACACACACACACAACTATATTTTCATAATTTAATATCTTCATTCACAGTTTTAGTCATTTTGCATTACCATAATAAAATTAACAATGATAGTAATTATAATTTTAATAATAATGACATTGAAAATGTTGACTCATTTAATACATGTTATCCTAATGATGGCTGTTTCATAGCAAACTATGCACACATTCTATGTTTGTTTATTTAAACATACATACACACAAACATAATTTAGTCTACTTGTACATATGTGGTTAATTTTCTCCATATACCTACCAAACCCGCATAAATCATTTATTTATTTATGTGGAGAAAAAACAACTAAGTATATTCTTTTTATTTTGCAGTTATTAATATTATTATTATTACTATTATTATTAATATTATTATTGCATACATTCGTTTTAAAAAACCGCCCTAATAATTTCATATCGTGAATAAAGTTTGAATAATAAAACCTTTCTAGTCACTTCACACACATGTACACACATACACACACACACACAAGATTTGCGTTCAGCCAATTTTATTCACTTTTTACACACCTGTGTATATCGACTTGTTTGTGTGTAGTACAAATGGTATCAAAAGGCACTTACAATGTCTTTTTGTTGTAAGTAGCTTGCTTTACAAATCATTATTACACATACATACACAACAAAATAAACAGCAAAAAGTAAAAGATAAGCTTGACCTTCATCATCGACTTTAAAACCTATCTTCAAGTGTATGTATGTGTATAGGCTTGCCATATCACATTCAATAATAAACCTCCTGGGGTGTCATAGTCTTCTCTCTCTCTCTTTCTCTCTCTCTCTCTATAAAAATCTTTTGATGGCTTTTTGTTAAGTGGGGTGGGGTGACATTGGAGTGACGATTGTGGAAATATGAAAAACTAAATGAAAACAAGGCTTGCCCACCTCCCCAAAATTCGAATGATGCTTGTACGATGAGTCATCATCACAAAATCAAAAAAAATATCCACAAACAGATATGTAGTTTCGGTCAACACTGTCTTAAACGTTTTTATAACTTTAATGTGCATAAACGCATCCGTCGACTAATGTAACGTAGTATGTATGCGTGTGTGTGTAATTAAGACAGATTAGGAGTGATACCGAAAAAATGAATTAGTTGGATAATTAAAAAATTGTTATTAATGGTATGTTGATTTTTTAAAATGTGATATATTAGTAACTTGTAATTCCCAAATGACAATTTTATTTATAGTATAAGATCAAGCTTAACATGTGCACAGTGACTAAACTACTTTTCCAGTAAATAAGATTTGAGCTTAAATCGCTTCGTCTCTTGAGGGACATTTGAGCAACAAGTAAGTATATTCTACTTTGTGCGGTGTCCAGTTGTTACAAATGTGTTTCTCGTTAAAAGCAGGAAAAAACACACAATACTTTATTGTGACAAAAACTTACTTTACTATTCGAATAACTTGATTCTCGCCTTAACTTAGAGTTAGTGTACCTCCGCATCGACAAATTGCGTTCCATTTCGTCAGCAATACGAACCAATTTGTTTGCAATGAATTTTTCCATGTTCAAACAATTGGGATGACAATCACGATGGTAATAAAGTTGATGAATTAAGTTGGAAGATGCATTGGTTGACTTTTCACGCAATACACTATGAGTTGGAATGACAGTTACAAAATTAGGCATGTGTTGATCCATAATGAGATCTGGCAATTCGTAAATCATGATCCGGTTCTGAAATGTGGAAAATTAACATTTTAGCTGTAATTGACCATACGATGGACATTCAACAATATACTGGATATAATCTACCCACATTGTCACTCTATAACTAAAGTGTTCATTTTAATGATATTCCAGTTAATCCTATTTTTTAATAACGATAATAATCTTGTCATGCAATCAAATGAACTTAGTGTCAATGGGCTTGAAACAGATGAGTCATTTCTTTTTCCTGATCTGTTAGTCCAACTTGGAAAGCCTGCTTGTGTGCGTATGACCAGATAGGAATCAATTGATAGACATGTAAGCGTGCAGGCTACACGCATTTTGTACTTTTCTAATTAACCAAAGCAAACAATTGTTTATCGTTATTCAATCAATTCTAAATTTAAGTAATTCACACAATTTAATTTGGATAAGCAAGAAATAAGCAAATGATTCCACATTTCATCTTGTATTCAATGTTTTCTTTTAATAATTGAGCAGTGCTCAATCTGACAACCTTTTACACGCCTTTAATGTTAAAACAGGTTAAAGCACGTACTTCAAAAGAAAGGAGGTGACATTAAACAAAAGAAAAGTCATGTATACAAAGGTCACAACCTATTTCTGACTTAATTTTGGGTAAAAGTACAAATAATGGTTTTTTTTACATCAAACGCATTTCTCAAGTTGAGAAATCAGTAAGGCTAAACGAACGCTTGCAATCAGTGCTAGTAGTAGGATTGAAGTATTACGCCACGAGTGGTGCAACTTTACCACTGTGACATCTCGGTACAAATAGTCGAGTAAAAATGATTTTTGCAAGCGTAAAAAATAGTTACATGTGACTAATAGCATTCTCATTTCCGCTATCGGAAATGCTATTGGGTGAAACATATTTCGGGGTTTCAATAAGCGAAACAATTCTTTTAGTATTGAGCTTCTGCTTCAGACCGAATTGGCAGAAGTGGTTAAAGCTCCAAATTTGTAGCTAAATGAACACAATGAAGTCCCACCATCAGTATTAAATGTAAGCTGTCGTTTGGTTTCGTGTAAATATCTACTTGCTGATAAGTAATTCCCGTTATATATATATATATATATACTACTCTAAATGCTTTTCGGTAAACATTTTTCAGCAGTGGACATTTCAGCGAATTCGAACATGAACCCGTAATTAGTGCTGGTGATAGGGATCGAACCCATGTCCACCTAGATTCAATTCAAACACTGTACCGCTAGATCACCCCAGCAGACAGCAAACCATGTCATTTTTTCAAATTAAAATTCCTATAAGTTTACTCACGATACCACTTTACAACCATCAACTAATCAATTAGAAACCTCAATTTTTTAATTACATTTGTTTTGATTTACTTGAAAAATAATACACTCTAATATTATACATATTGTAACACAATTTAAGGTGAAGAACTTGACCTCATGTCCTTAAGTGATGTAAATAACTTACTTGATTTACACTACTTGTAAGTAGTTTGAGTATTTAGATAATTTTTTGGTTCTATTAATAGAAACTCTGGCAAATTTTTTTGTTTAAAGAAACTTCAGTGTTGACATAATTACTATTTAAAAAAGTATTTATTTTAAAATAGTTAGACTAACTTGAAGCTGTTTGACCTTAATATACGATCTTACGATTAAGAAAAATTAAATGTATTGACTTATTTTATTAATCATATTGCATTCATCAATAAATTCCATTAGATACATAATCTAATTTAACGAATGTAACACAAATTATTTACGATTAATTTAATCTCGTAGAATATCGATGCAATTATTTGCAAAATGCATCATCATATAAAATCACCAATATAGTCTAGCGGTACAGCGCTCGAATTTGGATCTCAGTGGGCATGGGTTCGAATCCCACCACAGGCACTAAATGTGGGTCCACGTTCTGCTTCGCTAAAATGTCAACTGTTGAAAGATGTTTCTTATAAAACATTCAAAGTAATAAACATTTAAAAAATAAATATATTATACCTTATAATATGTACAAACAAGGATGAAACAGCTGTACAATACACCTGGTGGATTTGTTATTCAAGTGAATCTAACAATTCTAAGAGTTCATTCTTAAAAACCCATTAATAATTATAATGTATTTACCTATTTGACATTAAAGCTTATGAAATCCAATTATTATTAATAGTCCAATACGAAATCCACCAATTTAAATAAACATTTTAATCTTTAAAGCTTTAAGCAATGTCAGTAATACAAAATACTCATTCTTTTGTGTATGCTGATAAATAAATTATAAATATAGTATTTTTATAAAACAAATAATTTTGCAATATGACAATAAACAGGAATGTGAATATTAATTATTATTTAAAACATAAAATATTGTACAATGTAATAATTTTACTTACCAACAATTCAATTCGGATTTTGTAATTGCACGTGTTTTTCAAATAAACAAACAGAGTATCGAATACCAAATAAACCACACGCTTTGACTGGATCCAGGCCCTTGACATGTAACACAGACGTGAGTAGCTACTAGACTAATCCATAACTTGTGAACACAATATATATATTATATGTGAATCATACATACACATGTATCGAACACATGAAAAGCTGAGGGCATTAGAATGACTCATTTTTATTGGTTTAATTTTTCTAGGGTTAGAAAAATTTAGTCATATGGGTGAACAGTCATCACCCTGGCAAAACAACATAAGTTGTAGGTTGGTCAAGAAAATTGGATTGGACAATAGAATTCAAATTGTACATACACACGCAAGGATTAACGCGTGTTGTTTAATGGACCAATCAGATTGAAGAAATGAATTTTTAAAAATGAGGAATAAAAAGTGGTCCAGACAAGCTTTGGTTTATTGTACGTAAATTATTCCGGCCTAGATTCAACCGCTTTAAGAAAAAATACTAAAGGGGGTGAGTGTTTAGATAGTGAAGGGGAGTTCATATTTCAACGCTTAATTTGGTTTTTACGTAGAACGTGACGGCCGCAACTAAAATAAAAATGAATTATTTTCTCAACTTTTTCAATTTAAGCTATCGTTTTAATAAAAAATTAATGCTTTTAGTGAATATGAACTGAACTGCATTTGAATTCAAACTGGTTAATGGCAAAATCAACTCTACATTATTTCCTTTTTTGTGAAGCTTCTTAAATAATTAACCTCAGCCAGGTGGATATATATATATATATATATATATATATATATATATATATATATATATATATATATACTTTTTTAATAATCTAAGTGCATTTTTGCACTTTTTGCTAAAGCGAAAACTCACTATGCACTCGGTCTACATTTAACGTATGTCTTAGTCCAGGGTACACCATGCATTACCGTATCACCGTTATTAAGCCAGAAAGTATATTTCATATCCTTATAACTATTAGCATCCCCAATGGTAATCAATAATGTAAATTTGTTCTATTCATACAATAAACTACGCAATGCAGTAGTGACGAGTTACAAATTTAAAACTGGTTTTTATTTAGATTTTGTAACGTTTGGCAGTAGTAGAGTGTTGAACTCTTTTTGTCTCCAAGGTAACACTTATAAGACTTTGTTAATTTGAATGATTGCTCAACGTATTTATTGAAATCAAAGTGCAAATATGTACATTGTGCTTCAAACGTTTTTCTTTTTAAAAGTGGACTTGAGACTAGTTAGAATGGAATCTTACAGTTGTCTATAAATTAAAATGGAAAAAGTTTATTAATCATTATATTGAAGCATCTAAATAAATATTGGTAACAGACTGTAAACAATTTTTACATTTGCCAAAATAATACAATGCGGACCTCGAATTTAAGCATTTAAAACTACATGTGTGGGTTTGAATGTCATTTCAATAATAAGGTTTTTGATATTCAGAAATAGAATATGCAATCTTATTACAAAAACTTTGCCATCTTGCAGTGATGCTTTATTGGTACGCCAGTGGTTTGTATAAGTAAAAATTATTAAAAAACAGTAATGCTATTAATCCTGAGGGTAAGAGTAATTCTCATATTTTATAAATGCAACAAGAACTCTGGTTTCCTAATCAATAAATCTAGAGTTTAAATATTGGATCACCGCTGTAGAATATACTTTCCACTTCGCAATGTATATGTACATATTTAAATTGATTGAACAGAGAAAAACATTACTAGATACTAAATAGATATTGTTGTTTCGCATGTATATATATATATATATAATTGAGCATTTCTATGTAAATATGTGTATCAAGCCATTATTTGTCGTTCCTTTTTTGCAGTAGTCAAAACAACTACCTCTTTCTGTCTAAATCTGGACAACTCAACGGCATTGCGACCCTAAAATTATATCAAGAATCGACAACTAGTGATGCAGCACTTTATTGTAGTCAATTTTAAGTTCGGTCTCGAAAAAGAGAAAGCGCTAACAACCGTACAGTTGTAAGGAACTTGGTGTCGTTAAAGAAGCAATAGGAAAAACAAGTCTTAAAAAATAACTGAACAACTTGGAAAAGGCACTTGTTATGCCACTTTAGAGAAACTGGAACACATTGAACAACAGCTCAATTGTACTTCATCCTAGCTAAGATGTTTTGTTCGAAATACCAGCAATTTTATTTTTGAATTATATTATTATTATTATTTATTATTTATGGTTATTGGCTTAGAAACTTCAGTAGAAGTAGCTTTCAGCACACACAAAATACGTATAATTATAAAAATACAATACAATTAGCAGTATGTAACATCAGTCCAAAAATAAATAAATAAGTAAAATAAGATTAAATTACATAGGCTAAAAAACCTCAAAATCAACGTACATTTAAAAGTCATGTTCAATATGATATGCGTAAAGAGGCATGGTATTATATATCACTAGTTATATATATACTTTAACTACTATTGAAAAACTGTAGAATTTTCAATTCGTTATTCCAAATACTTACTTGTTAGAACATTCTGAATGAAACTATTGAAGTCACAAAATAAACGACAAATAAGTTGAACTAAAAACGTGCTATTTCCATTATCATCCATTTTTTTCAAAAATATTCAAAGCAGTTATTAGGCTACAGTGCTGGATAAATGCACATATTGTATGTATGTTACATACAAATGCGTTATTTTTAATAAATGCAAATATGTGATCAAAACTCATGCCTATTGCGCAATCAACATTTGAATCACATAACCTGATGATTTGTCATCATTCTATATGAAGCACAAAAAGACATGTTGAAATATATCCCCTTTAATATTATTAAATGCTAATAAGCACAGGTGTTGATGCATAAAAAAACTAAAAATATAATTGAATTATATAATTTAAGTTAAAATGAAGATGTGACATAATCAGTTTTGGTGTTTGTATAAAATGTGCTTATGACAGTTGTAATTGATATTTTAACACAACTAACATGAATAAAACAAAAGCCTACATATGGATATTATCTAAATAATACAAAATAATATCAATTTACGTTCTGTGTCAACGATTGGAATAGTTGAAAAGAAGCATTACAAGTACAATTTAAAATTGTACAAATTAAACTGTTAAACTACTATTAAAGTTTTTAAGTAATTGGTTATCAGTTTCGTAAAACAAAGAAACAAATACATAACAATGTCTGTAATAAGATTGTAATTTGTGTTATATTTTGAAATCATCCAATTCACCTAATAATAAATATACCTGGCTTGAACCTATCAGTGTTTCTGGTTGATTTAAAAAATAATAATATGCAAGAAGTCTAGTAGTACAGCACTGGATTCGAACGTGGGTGGGTATGGGTTTCAAAGCGCCACCGACGACAATAAATGACGGTCCAGTATTTTGCTTCGCTAAATGTCCATTTACTGACAATTGTTACTTGTAAAGCATTCAATGAACAATAATCAACATTGTAAAAAATGTTTGCAAGATAGAATAACTAGTGAAAAATGGTTATCTATTGTTTAGTAAATGTCACTGCAATGTGTTATGAAATTGTAAATAATGTATGGCTCCACTGTATGGCTCCACTGTATCTGATCCCATGTCCGGTTGACAAAAAAAGAAAATTTTTCCATTTTTTGTTTATTGCTTTCAAATGTTTTACCAGAAACGCATCTTTCAGTAGTGGGGACATTTTAGCGAATCCGAACGTGGGCCCGCATTTTAGGGGACCGGTAGTGGAAGTGGAACTCATGCCCACTGAGGTCCACGTCGAGCGCTCGACCGCTAGATAATTAATTTGATTTTATATTTGCAATAATACAACGACTGTTTCGTTTGCCAATTCGTAGTGAACTGTATAATTCGTTATTACTGCATACTTAATCTAAGTGTTTATTTTAGCTATTGTATACAACTTTTTGAAATAATAAAGTCGGAATGTATTATTTGTTTTTATGAAAAATTGTTATATGTTGGGACCATTTGGTTAAGTAACTGAATACGTATTGAAAACCACACTTAACCTTACAAAAGTTGGCACAAAGGATGATGGATTAGTAAAACAAACTTTTAAAGTACAAAACCTTTTTACTTAATTTTTTTCATGGTAGATTACTTTAAATATTGTAAATAAAATTTTTTCAAGGGTTAAGTAAGTTACTGTAGATTGGTATCAACTGATGTATGTGTGCTTCTTTATGTAAACACTCATTTATATTGAGCAATACTACTAATAATTTTATTTATATTATTTTATCGTAATTATGTTAGTTTATTACATTTCTATGTGAATTTTACATAACTATCTTCAACGGAACGCTTGAATACTATTTATTCCAAAGTCTCAAAAAACGTATTTTTTCTCATAAAAACAGTACACCAATCAATCGTAATTAATCAAGGTTAAATTTATTGTGAAATATTTGATTTGTCAATTGGCCTAAATTAAAACAAAAGTGGAAAAGTTTGGGCTTTAAGGATGACGGTCTGAGTTGCTTCCTTTAGCCCAATAACCACATAAATATATACCTAGATGCTTTCATCTATTCAGCGAAGTGGAAGCCCAGTTAAACCGCCGTGTATTTGGTCTCTGATCCGTGTTTGTTTACGATTGGAATACCATTATTAAAAATTGCAGCTTTGTAAGCATCATTGGCTAAAACCATATAAAGGGCTTTTATTGTTTGTTTTTTCTTTGAACAATATTGTCAACTTACCATTCCACTAATAAGACCATCCAGCTTACGTCGACAAAAAGTTGATTTTATAGCCGCGCCAAATATATTCTTGCCTCAATATTTATTGTACAATTTTCACCTACGTGCAGCATACCAACATACATATAGTATTTTTCATTGTGCAAACTTTAATTCACATCCAATCGTATCTTTGATTGAAAAATGCAATACACGTGTACTAACATGCGCAATATCATGTTTAAAACAACACACACACACACACAACGAAAGCAATAAAACTTACAATCATCATTGCCAAAAATTTTTCTTGATTTGAATTAGCTAAAAACACGTGCCCAATTAGGTGATATTTTTGGTCCTTCCCAAGTTGTTGCAATAGACAAAACAAAACAAAACGAAACGAAACATGAGTAGCCAGATTTTCTTTTTGTGATTGAACATGCAAAGCGTTTTAAAGAGCACGTGTGTGTTGTGCTTTTTATCAAAACATTATTCCAAGTCCTCAAGGTGTCAATTTTGCGCGCTTTTTTTTCCCACCAGACAAAAACAAACAATCCAACGATGAATAAGTATGAATATTCAAAATTGTTGTTTTGTTTTGCCAATGATTGACATCTTCGGGAGGGAATGAATACAATTGTGTATTTCAGGTGTCCTCTACTATTATAAAGTGTTCTATTCTATTCAAGTGCGCGCAAAAGGGTGGGTGCATTCAAACAAACATTCTCCAATGTGTGAATTGGTTTAAATGATTCTATTAATATACAACACTCATCATGTCCCAATTATCTTCTCCCAATTATTCCATATTGTTTTTAACACATTTAAATGACACGGCGTTTAAAGTGAAATATAATAATAAAAAGCAGCGCGTTCGTTAGTATTGATCGCAAAACGATACACGGCAAATGTGTCGCAAAAGTTTTGATGTATTGAGAATGATAGAAAAATGCTATTTGAAACAGTTTGGATTTTTTTATAATGATTGAAAGTTGAAAAATAATTGTTTATGCTTGGGCAAAGTGACACACATATGTACATGTGTACAATTAAAAAGGTGTCGATTAACAAATGTGGGTCTTGAAAACGCATCTTGGACGATACAAAAGCACTCAGCACTTGTTGTAAAGAAAAATGACAATAAGTTCAACTACTGAACAAATAAATTAGGTAGATTATTTTGGTGCATCAGTCTGTTATAGACCTTTCCAAGTTCACGTGTTTAAAAACAAGCAGGGTTGAAGGGTGGAGCTAAGAAGAGAAAAACGATTTATACAAATGTATTTAAACGTAATAATAATAATAATTAATTGTTGTTCAATGTCTCTTTACAGAAGAACAATTTAAAATAAAATAATTACTTACATTTTTAAATGGCTTCACTTTGATAAATATAATTTAAAATACAGTTCCAAACTAGCTAAAAATAGCTGTTTTTAAATAGTGAAATTATAAAGATTTTGTTGTAAAAATTGATACAATAATCAATTTGGTTGTTTTTTCACCTACATATACAATTATTATTGTTTTACACATTTCTTCATTTTTATAAAGGGTTACTGTTTTTTCTTATCAGTTTCCTCCACTTGGTACTGCATTAATTCAATCTAGCCAGTTCCAAGCCTGGATAAAGGAGGAGGGTTTGAGCGCAAGGTTAGCAACCTGGCCTTTTAAAAAAATATATACTGCTACAGAAACAATCAAGAAGATGCCATGCCGGTAAACAACGTCAAACAAGTGATTGCGCGTATCTGGATGACAGAGTTACACAGATGACAGGGTTAAGTGAAAGCCGAAATGAAGCTCAATCTTCGATTTGCAAAATCTTCAATGTCAACGAGACTTTGTGTTGTTGTTTTGCTGTAATTGTTGTCTTATTGCCCCATGCTTATTTTTAAAGCAAAAGGGTTTTGTATAATATATAATATAATATATAATTGAACTTCTAAATGCTCTTTCTGTAGCAAACTCTTCTTCTTTATTCAAACTTGAGACTGGATCGGTTGGTTTGTTTCTGATCGCCTCTAGGTGAAGTTACCTAAGTAGACAATAATTCAATGTTCACTGCCAGTACCAAATGTGGATCCTTGTGTTGACTGCAATACACAATTTTTTGATAAAAAAAAACGTTTATTGTGAAAATATGCAAACAATAAAGCACTTTTTGTTGCTACTTAAAATCCAACAATCAATGAATTGTTTGAACAATATTGAATAGATGAGTATAAAGTTTCCCAAACAAGTTGGACAGTGCCAATAGAAACAAGCCAAAAAAAATGTTAAAAAAACATTTTTTAGTGGGACGATGAGATCATATGACCCAAATTGCAATTAATCAATTGCAAAATGAGGCAAAATTGAAAATGCAAATTATAAAATACATTCTTGTGTGATTTTAAGTTGGAAGATTAGGTCTGGTCAACGCTTGTCATGGATACACCATCATTGGAAATTCATTAATCATTATTCCCAAGTGTAATTTGATTATTGACTGCATGTAGGCCAATTTTGTAGTAGAAGTTTGTTTAATTGCATTTCTATTGGCAAAAATATATAAGAATTCTGTTTTTGGATGAGCACTGTTTATTACGGCAGTAAAGACAACACTTGATTTTAATGTCGTCCATTAATTTACATAGGCGGCCTCGTTAATTTTTGCGAACAGTGGCGACGTCACAAGGATGCCGTCTACCAGCCAAGAAACTTTGTTATTCTTCCACGTTTGTCTACGCTTGTCAAGCCATCGAAATCGATCGTTCTATATGTCGTATAAATATGGGAAATAATGAAGAAGTGACCACGTCACCAACCAAAATGAAAATGAATTAATTAATTTACATGGAACAATCTTATAACGCGGAACAGTCTACATATTTTTCAGAACGATAGGGTTTTGTACTAATAATAATACTACCAACAATAACAATAATATTAGTGTGCTAAAAGCTACTTTTACTGAAGTATCTAAGCCAATAACCATGATAACTATAATAATAATAATAATAATAATAATAATAATAATAATAATAATAATAATAATAATAATAATAATAATAATAATAATAATAATAATAATAATAATAATAATAATAATAATAATAATAATAATAATAATAATAATAATAATAATAATAATAATAATAATAATAATAATAATAATAATAATAATAATAATAATAATAATAATAATAATAATAATAATAATAATAATAATAATAATAATAATAATAATAATAATAATAATAATAATAATAATAATAATAATAATAATAATAATAATAATAATAATAATAATAATAATAATAATAATAATAATAATAATAATAATAATAATAATAATAATAATAATAATAATAATAATAATAATAATAATAATAATAATAATAATAGCAGTAGTAGTTGCAGTTGTAGTAACAATAGTAGTACGATGAAACAGTGGAAACATTCATCATTTGTCCACAATTTTTCTACTAGAAACCACAAGGGACTGGAACTTTACTACGTAATAAGTTAACTAACACGAATTAGCTTCAAAAGCTAGTTAAAACAACGACAAAGTTAAACAATCTTACCAATTGTTTCTTGGCTGTTTGGTTGCTTAATCCCATGAAACATTCAGTTCAATTAGATCTTCCCGAATAGTTCTTAGCTAAGTTTTCTGTGATCTATCAATCTTTCTTTTACCATTTTCGATTTTCCATTCCAAAACCGTTCTTGCTGGTCTTTCGGGCGTAAACGTAGAATTTGACCAAGTAATTTTCTTCGTCTAATTGTTATGATGTCATGGAGTGAACGAAAGTCAGTTCTTCTCATAATTTCATCATTTGAAATTTGATTGCGTCAGGAAATCTTTAAAACACCGGCGATGAAAAACATCTACTATCCTGTCAATCTTATCTGTTCGCTTCCACGTTTCACTCCTATATATTGCCGTAGGAATGATTATTGATACGTACAAACAAAGTTTTGTCTTCAGGAAGATGGAAGAATATGACCATATTGATTTGAGTCTATGGAAGACTGACATTGCCTTTCCAAGTCTGACTTTAACATCAATTTCGGTTTGTCCGTTTTTACCAATAATGCTTCCCAGATATATAAGGGAATTAACCGTATCAATATTTTGTCCACTAATTTTGATTGGTAAATAATTGTTTGGCTTAGTGCACAACACTTTTATTTTTGAACAATTAATCCGTAAGTCAATACGAGGACTGATATCACTGAGACGTATTGTCATATTTTTCATCATTTCTAGAGTTTCATTGTGTAGACCAATATCATCTGCAAAATCCAAATCTGTTAATCTGCCATGATTCTATTTGATACCATAAGACAAACTATTCATGAATCGAGTAATAATGAAATCAGTTACCAGAAGAAACAAAAACGGTGACAAAATACATTTTTGACATACTCCCGTGACAATTTTAAACATAGCAATATGACCACTTTTTGTTCGAACACAACAATTCGAATTTTGGTATAACAAACGCATAATATTCGCATATTTCAACGGTATTTCGTAAAACTTAACGATTTGCCACAAAGATTCTCGATGAACACTGTCAATTAATTTTCCAGTCACACTGCATGCATTTATCCAAGATAAGCATATATATTGGATAGCTTATTCGATGTATTCGGACGTAGGCAATTATAACTAGTCGGAAATTAGCCGGAAATTAATGCACTAGTTATTTGTTACATGACTTATTCCATTCTATTGGATGTATTTGACACAAAAAGTATTTTATGTAAATTACTATCAGCTTTTAACTACAATACATCTATTCTGTAAGTATTTCATTGTTCAAAATATTTTCCAAATTATTGCTTACATGTTTTACACGCTAAACAATTTTTATCAAACACATTGCAAAAGAGGAATGCCGCAAACTAAGGGCATTTAAACTCTTGTTTACCGTACTAACAGTCTAACCGTCTAGCCAATGATACTACTCTGACACAAAAGACAAAAACAAAAAATTGGACATTACGTTTAGTCTGTACCAATAGGCATACATTTTTTCATTACTACTATGCGTTTTCATTGTTTGAATTATAGTTATAAAAAAGCCATATATTAAAAATGCGAAGATAAAACTTCGATTATTCAATCAAACGATTTAAGCTTTACATTTAAACCCCACTTCCTTTTAAAATTTTGGCAATGTAACAGTGTTATTATAATTCTTAAAAAAATGATTACCGTAGTCTTCAACTGTCTGCTCTACAACTGTGCATAAAATTGAATTTACTCAAGTAGAACATCAGCAATGGCAGTCAATGTTTTTCTTTCTATTGACAACACTGCACTAACGCAAATTGGGAGGAATGCAAAAAATGGTCACAAACGTACTTGAAACGACCAGGACATTATTTTGTTCAACGCATTGCTATATAAACAACGGCTGTGTCAATAAACTGCACTGGTTTTGCACGTCTCTAAACATTCTCATCGATAGAAGGGAATTTTCGACGGTGTTGTGCAAAATTGGAAGTAATTAAGAGGTGGCATCCTACTTCCAATAGTTGGACTGCTTTTTTAAGCAAGATATAAGACATATAGTAGATGCATGTTTGCCACAGTTGCACTCTCATTGTCGAGATAGCTAGAAAGCGATAATGTTGGGTTATTTAATGGCATAATATTTAAGACATTTTTATTTTACATAAATACAAAATGCTTAATGAAATACCTTCATTACGATAAAGGCAATGTTTTATTCCAATTTATATTCACTTTTGGATGCTTTTTAAAAATAAATAATGTACATGATATAAAGTATTTTATATATAATTGTATATTTATTTTAATATATACAAACATTGAAGAAATTATATTATACAGACATAATTATTAAATGTGTGCCGGAGTGGTTTAGGGGTACAGAGCTCGATTTGGACCGGGATGGGCATAGATTCCAGTTCCACCACTGGCACTAGAATGCGGGTCCACGTTTGGCTTCGCTGAAATGTCCACTACTGAAAGATGTTTTCCGTGAAACATTTAAAATGGCAAACATAAAAAAAGATAAAATAAAATAAAATAAAATTACAATTTAATATAATTACCATAATTATTAATTTATGTACTTAATTTAATTTTTTAAATGTTGATTAATATTTAAAATTTATATCTATTAAATAGGATATTATTAGCGTTACGATAACCGTATAATATTACTAGAACCAAGCTGTAAAAACTTTTAATTATAATTTTTTTTAATATTTCGTTTAATGTTACCTTGATAAAATTACAATGACATTTTTATAAAAAGATGTTTAATAAAATAATAGCCAAAATTATTAACAAAATCAATAATAAATTGTTAAAACAATTTTACTTTCTGAGATGTTAAAAAGACAACATAATGAAAATTTGCTTTAAAAATGCAAATATTTCGTAATGTATAATGCAAGAAATTATTTGATAAATGGAAATATCTATGCCTTGAATTTTCTTTAATATTTTAATATGTTAATGACCTATAAAAATATATATATATATACAGTTAAATTTTTAAAAATATTTTTGTTTGTAAAATAAATAAATGTATATTTTTAAAATAACAAATTTTTTTACACATAAAGATTTGATTAATACGCTGCATTTTTCTATAAATATATAACCTTGATACTGGTAATGCGATGCCTACATTTTAACTTTTTCTAGTTAAAATTTATTAAATATAAAACTGTAATTTATTTTCCGTTTCAAAATTTGAAATTTTGATAAAAAGGCTTCTTATTTCCGCGCCCTTAATACTTATGGTTAAAACAGCTCAGCGTCGTTATTTGTCTACCCATGATTATGAATTAGATCAAAGTTTTTATAAAAGGGGCACAAAAGGTAAAACAATTGCCGAAGGCATGACAATAGATGCTTCAACTGTGTACAAGATTTTGAACAATAAAACAAGCCCCAGATCACTCACAGATGGTAGAAAAGGTTCAACAACCAAACAAGATGATCAGTTTATAATTATGCAGCTTAAAAACACAGAACAATGAATGTAAAACAAATAAAAAATCAATACTTAGTAGAATTTTCTTATTTAGTTGTAAGAAGGAAGATGAAATCTGAAGGCTTCTTACTTAAAGCGGCTGTTAAGATACCTCCACTTAGTCGTGCCCATAGATTACAACGAGTGGAGTTTGCTAAATAGTACAAACACTATCCGTCGTCATTTTGGCGATCAATATACTTCACAGATAAATGTGCTGTATCCTACGTACCATGGACTAAACATTCAAAGGTTATTATAATCCAAATTTCCTACTTAACCACACTTGTACCGCTATAAGAATTGCACATTCTTCATGTGTCAAAGGATATTTTGCAACTAAATACAATCAGTCTCCAAAATGGATGCATACTAGTGGCAATTTAAACAGCGCTAAATTTATACAAATATTTAGAGATTTGTTTCATAGTGAACTGTTTAGAAATGCTACAGGACAATTAACAATTATTTAAAACGATGCTCCTGTGCATATTTCAAAAGTGGTAATGTGTATTTTAACATAACTTACAATTTACTATACGTTTTCTTTATTTAGACCACAAAAGCTTCGAAAAGTGAAAAGCTTACTTTTATTTAACTTTCTTCATACAGTCCAGACTTCAATGTAATTGAAAACATTTTTAGTATTTTAAAACGTGAGGTGAACCGCATGGAAACTGATGTACCAGTAGAAACGAAAATTAATCATTTTGTAAAAAATTGCATTTTGAAGGACTATATTGGTACGTTGATAGATTCCTACTCCAAGCGGCTGGCAGAGGTTGAACAAAAGCGTGGAGATTACTTAAATTACTGACATTATTAAATTTGTTACCTTTATTTTGTATATTAATGTACTTTAGTAGATAAAACTATTTTTTTAAACCAATTATCTGTGTTTGTTTTTAAGTTTTCATAATGGTAGTATTGTGCTTTATTGCTAAAACGAATATTACTGTGCATTATTTTTAAAAAATTTTTGCGAATAATATTAAATGTATATATATATATATATATTATATATATATATATATATATATATATATATATATATTAGTAAAGTATTATTTAAGGTACTTATTAACAAGCGTTAGATATGTCTAAGATAAGTAACAAGTGCTACATATATTTTAATATCATAGTAGGTTAACATTGGATTCACTTATGTCACTATCTGTACATATATATATATATATATATATATATATATATATTGATAAAAATGCAATTCTATTTTACTTATACATCACTGTATATTCTATAGTAAAATTGACTTACTATTTACAATTATGTGGCTACTAGAAAAGTTGAAGTTAAGTAACTACGTTAGATAAAGGAACTACCTCAAACGATGCATATATAGCTTCCGAAGAAAACAACAATTTACAAAATGCAATCAGAATTATGGTATCTAGGCCAATAACCATAATAGTAATAATAAAAGTAAAAATAAAAATAATAATAGTAATAAAATGTTTACTTGTTGCCCTGCCAAAAATAAACCGACTTGAACTGAACTCTACCTGTAAAAATATTTTTATTTTGTTCGCTACAAACATAAATTGAGTCGACCGCAAATGATGGACATTCGCATTTGGCAATAAAACCAACCGAATGGACAACCGAATGAAACAACTTTCAATTGAAACAATTTTGAACTTGGAAAAAATAAAAAAACCCAATTTCTAAACAAACTATAATAATAATAATATTAATAATAATAATAATAAAAATAATAATAATAATAATAATAATAATAATAATAA
Organism: Cardicola forsteri; assembly: GCA_025895645.1. Classification (NCBI taxonomy): domain Eukaryota; kingdom Metazoa; phylum Platyhelminthes; class Trematoda; order Strigeidida; family Aporocotylidae; genus Cardicola; species Cardicola forsteri. Next base: position 1,013,750 of record JAKXYG010001174.1, on the reverse strand, counting down.
TAATAATAATAATAATAATAATAAAAGGTGACGAGTGTCAATACAATAAATTTATTCGAAATACATGTCAAAACGTGATCTTCAAAGTTGTTTTGCATTTTTTACACATATACACTGCATATAAATATATAGGTAGAAAGTTATCACGTATTTTGCATATGTGGTCATTTAATCCGGTTCTTTTGTATTAACCGTACACACGTGTGCAAATAAATATTCGCTTGAAAAATTAATTGCTTTTGTACCTGGTTCCATATGTTCATCACTATCATCACCAATAATATTTCGATTAATAATGTTGTTTTTAATAATGATAATGATTATTAAATAAGTATAATTGACACTTTTTTGCACACCACTTGTTTTGTAAAACTGCTTAATTGTTTTATCCGTATTGTAAGATTTATTTGTTTACTTTTTAGTCCATAACATATTGCTGACTAAAATAGTGGGTTCTAACATGTTTCAAGATGGTTTGACTTTAAATCATTTAAATAGTTTTCAAACGTGAACATGTACATTATTAATTGCGTTTATAGTGGGTTTTCGAAACCCAGTTAAAAGAAGTATTGGTGAAAACCCAAATATTTGCTAAAGAAAACGAAATAAATAATTGTGTTGAATGGAAATAATAAGTCGGTGCGTAATTTTAATAACGGGATTAAGTGAAAGTTTAGGACCCTTAGTAGATGCTAAGGATAAGTTGTTAAATGTTTACTCTAGCAAATGGAAAATTTATTCCAAAACTGACACTAAATGCGGGCCTACGTTTAATTATTCACTTTTTAAAAATGGTTATATTAAACCATTTAAAAAATAGAACATGTTTCATTGCATTATGCGCGTTTTTAATAAATAATTTTACTGTCAATGTTTATAAATAACGTTTACTCTATGGTTGGTTTTCTAATGTAATGTTTAATCAAAAGTTGAATATATACATTTAACGGTTTTTGCGTATTATATATATATAGAGTTAATTAGTGATTATTTACTAATTTTTTAAAATTTATTTTTCATACTTGGAATGTTTTGCAGATAATATCTTTCAACAGTGGACATTTTAGCGAAGCCAAACGTGAGCCCGCATTTAGTGCCAGTGGTGGGATTCGAACCCATGCCCACCCAGGTCCAAATTGAGCGCTGTACCGCTAAACCACCCTGGATTGATTAGTTAGTTAGTTAGTTAATTAATCCAATTTGTGACCTGTTAGGTTAACAAAACGATTTATTGCTAACGTTTCCTAATACAGTGACCCACCTGGGCACATCAGGTGGTCTAGCAGTACCACGCTGGACTCAAACCTGAGTAGGCATAAGTTCAACTTCTACCTCTGGCATCAAATGGGACTATGCTAAAATGTCCACTGCTAAAAGATATTTCTCGTAAAAGATATAGAGTAGTAAAAATAAAACAAATTAAAAGTTAAATTAAACAAATTAAAACAATTACATAGCAAATGCAATAAATGTAATTTTAAAATATTAAATTACTGGTAAAAGAGCCAAACCAGAATTGGCATTTAAGTTTGAATCGAGCAGCATTTCAGTCATGTACACTGTGCTACTTTGGTACAATTATATTTACATTTGTCAACTAGTACAAAACGAAAAAATCTTTAAAACCATTTACAATTAGAAATTCGATTAAAAAATAATAATAATAATAAAGTAAACGTTATACAAGAAGAGAACATTTTTGGAATTTTAAACGATTCTATTTATTATGCCTTAATTTTTATTTAATAAAAAATAACAAAAAGCTCCGCCTAGTTTGGATAAAAGATGATTCAATCTAGCCAGTCTCAAGCCTGGATAAAAGAGGAGGTTTCGGGTGCAGGATTAGCAACCTGGCTCTTGTAAAAAACCTATATTGCTACCCAAACAATAAGAGGACACAATTCCAGCAAACAAAGGCAAATAAGTGATTGCACGTACCCAGATGACAGGATTGAGTGAAAGCCGAAAGAAAGCTCAATTTTCGATTTGCAAAATCTTCAATACCACACTTTTTCATAGTAGACAGCTGGAACAAGTTCTTCGAGAAATGAAAAGGTATAACTTAAATATTTTGGGTATTAGAGAAATGCAGTGGAATGGTCGAAACCATTTTGAGAGTGGGGATACATCAATTCGATATTTTGCACATGAAGACCACCATATTGGTAGATAATAAAACCAACCAAGGGAGAAAGTTGCGAAAAAAGGAGCCAATAAGTGTAAGATAACTTTTTGTGTGAGTGTGATTATTCGGCAGTTGGGGGGATGAAATGGTTTCAAAAAGTGTGACCAAATTTGCACGATGACGCAATACAAATCGTATAGTACTGTGTAAATATTGATTTTTCCAACTTATATACATTTTCAAAGTTAAACAATCCCCTTTTAATAGAAGAATGCACCAATGTGCTTCACACTTACTCACGGAGGTTGACCAATAGAAGTTTTTAAATTTCTTTTTCCCTTGGTTGGTTTTATTATCTATCCACCATAGTCATGGATTTGGTATTATGTTGATCAAAAACGCTGCTAAAGCTATGATTGGATAGAAGCCCGTGAGCGACCGTATCATTTCGGTCAGATTGAACACCAGATTTGCAAAAGTAACAATTGTGCACGTCTATGCCTCTATTGAGGCTACTGAGGAGAACCAAAATGGTGTCTTCCACAAACACAAAATAAAAACAAAATATATTTTTTTTAAAACAAATAAATAAAATACTTTACCTTGGTTGTGTTATTAACCAAACGTTTTGACGTATGAAAAAGCAATTCAACATGTTTTGGTGTTATTGTTCTATTAACTAAACGTTTTATTCCATTTTGTCAGTTTCTCTGATTTATTTACATTATGATTGTGTTTTGTATCCCAATTTTGTCAACCGTCATCACGTCAAAGGTCTCGTGTTGTTGTTTATTCATTTTTCCTCCTTCATTTTCGTGTGCCTCTTTTTATTTCGTACTTTTTAACATTATCTTTTTCTACATCCATTAATCCCGCTCCATTTCATGTGTGCATGACCATTTTGGTTTGTGGTGACAAACCAAATTAACTGTCAAAATAAGTAGCTTGAAAAAGAAATTTTTCATCATTCAATAACAATAAATAAACATCTTGACTATTTATTTATTGTTTGAAAAAGGCTTTGGATAAAAATAGTACACACATTGATAGGATATAAGGAAACAATAGGGGGCCGAGTAAATGGAGAAAAGGAGCCACTTCCGTTGGAAAATTGTTTTTTTTTCTTCGTTTTATGTTTGCAGTGAAGCCATTGTTGAAACAAAGTTAACAAATTTTTAATTTGTATGATCTATAGGAATGAAAATTTAGATATAATCAAGTAGGTAGTGTGTGTAAAAAATTTTTTTTCAAACTACCACTAAATTAAAGTGTCATTTATTTAATAACGAAATAACAAATAGCGTATTTTTGATGTAAATAATAGTTTGGATTTATCGAAAAATGGTGTCAATCCAGCTGGCGTATTGTATACCAAAAGTAAATTTGTTTAATGTAGAAAATTATCCGTTTTCTATTTTAAATATAATAATTTTATCTAAAGGGAACAAATGTTAGAAAAGTAGAGGGAGAGAGAGAGGGTGAATAGAAAATCAAAAACGTATTTATTTATAATATTGTTTTAAAAAGGTGATTGAAATGCACGTTAATAGAACTTTTTTAATTAAAGAAGTGCTATTAATAATGAGATTTAACATGTGTTTGGGAAATGTGAAAAATATGCGGTAGAACACAAAAAATGGCTTAATTGAAATGTGTAAATTAGAACATGTTTTATAGTTAAATAAAAAGTTCAACAAGCTGTATAAACAAGATTTTTATTGCTTAAAAAGTAAGTTTTAATGTAAGTAGTCCGTAGTTTAAATATGGGAGTACTATTTATTATTTAAATATGAGTAATTTAAAAATTTGTATTAAAAAAACAGGAAATTGTGAATTTTTTATCAAACTGTTTTTTAAACAATTAAAAAAAATATTGTTCTTTATTAGACGGATATTTAATGCTGCTACACGATCGTCCGTATTTTGTACTGATAATGGAATCCAAATCCGTACTTATTAAATGACAAGTGTAATAATTTACACGTTGTACCACCTTGGTGCAACTCCACTGTAGCCGGTTTCAAGTTGGGTCAAAGTAGGACGTTTTTTGGCAATTTGAATAAGTTGATCTTTTTTTACATAAACTGTTAATAAGACGACACTATTTAATTAAACTGCGGCAGCACTATTCTGATTGGAGGATTGAGTGGACAGCATTTTTGATACGGAAAATTGATAGTATGCCACATCTTGTTGCCTCTTTGGAGCAAAATAGACAGTGTGTTTTTTTTTGACAGTTCAGAGCATTGAATCGTACCAAAAAGTACTTTTACTTGAGTATTCAAGATTATATATATATATATATATATATATATATATATATATATATATATATATATATATATATATATATATATAATATATATATATATATAATGCATATTTTTTATTATTGGTTTGTATCCTTGGTTAAAAATATATTGTAATTATATTGTAACTATTTTTTTATTAAATTGTATGTATCAATGAAAGCGCTTTCAGTTTACTGCATAATTAATTTTTTTAGAAAGTTAAGAATTAAGTTTTAAGATGTATACTACTTAAATAAATGTTAAGCATAATTTCAATATCAACTTGTAAACTGTTACATTTTTACTACACTTGCACAATTTGCACAAATTGATACTTTGCATTAAAAATTAGAAAAATGGTAAAAAATAATTTTTTAAAGTAGAAAGCCAATATTATTTAAATTAACCATTTGAAAAATAAACAGTTCCAATCTTTTATAATTATTTTCTAACTGGACAAAATTGTCGTTCAATAAAATACAGCACATAACAACCCTTTTTTACATATTTTTCATTTGCAACTAATTCAACGTTGTTAAAAAAATAATAACAAAAAATATCAATTTATTTTAACATTACTTAAGATGGATGAATCATAAACGCTGTTTATCCGATTTCGAAACAAAAGTTTTTCCTATCGATAAAACAAGTAACCAACTGAATTATGTTAGTCAGGCGGAAGTTAATTCATTCGAACTGAGAAATTGGCTACATCCCCTAATTGAGTAGTACAAGTAACATGTAACATGTAACCTAAAATATTTTTGAAAATGCTACAGAACATATTTTCTTTTGTCTTCCTTTTTCCACTTTAATTACTTAAAGACTAATTTTTTAATTGAATGTACAATCAAACGATGACCAGTGTTTCAACGTCAGTAGCACAATCGATTCCCTACCCACAAGGATACAATTCTTGCAATTTAAATAATCGTGCTATCCCGGGTAAAAAGTTAAGCCTACTGGGGGTAGCAGAGCGTTAGAGTCGACACTGAATGGACATGAGTTTTAGTCTCGCTGCCAACACCAATGCACAGTCCTCGTTTGACTTCTCTAAATGTCTGCTTGTTGAAAACGAACATTCAAGCGTTAAAAACTGAATTAAAATTGAGAAATGTTTGTTCTAAATTTGTTCTTTACGTTTTCTTAGATTTTTAAAGTTGTTTTTCCTACCGGTGATAACACATATACATACATTTTCATAGACACATTTAGAACATACAATTTATTGAAGTAAAAAGTTTACTTTAGTTAGTTTTCAACCCTATTCTCAATAAGGAGGATTGAAATGTAAAAATGTATATTAAACAAACGAAATAATTTACAAAAATGTATGTCGGTGTAAATTTTTACCACTTTCTGATACTGATAACCCAATGTGTAGCAATGTGGTATTTGTTCAATAGTTTGTAGTTCAACGATAGGACAAGAATTATTTAAAACTGTAGCAAATGTTCACGTGATGATACATGTCTTAAAGTAATAAGGCCAGAAATCATTGTTAGAAATTACCTTTAAGATATGCATTAATTGTTTAATCTTGACTTAATACAAAAGCATAAATTATCAAGTATTTCGTAATAATCATATCAAAACATAAATGTTAATAGTCAATACAATTATGTATCACAGAAACAGTGAAATAAACGGTCAAACTGAAAAGTTCGGAGTTACACCAACCACGTTATATACCACTAGCACGTCAATGAATGATGTCGCGCTTTTCGGTGCAGTAAAACAATATAAAAAACATTAACAAAAATTGAGAATTGTAAATGTTAAACTCCGCCTAGTTTGGATCAGAAATGATTCAATCGAGCCAATCTAGCCTGGATAAAGGAGGAGAGTTTGAGCGCAAGATTAACAACCTGGCCTCTGTAAAAAAATTGTACTGCTACGGAAACAATACAAAAGGACGCCATTGCGGCAAACAACGGCAAAGAAGTGATTGCACGTATCTGAATGACAGAGTTACGCAGATGACAGGGTTAAGTAAAAGCCGAAATGAAGCTCAATCTTCGATTTGCAGAATCTTCAATGTCAACGAGACTTCGTTATTGTTGTTGTTGTTTTGCTGTAATTGTTGTCTTATTGCCCCATGCTTATTTTTAGAGTAAAAGGGTTTTGTATAATATAATATATATATATAATATAATAAATGTTAAAATATAAACATGTTAAAACAAGATTTACGAAATCGTCTAATTAATAAAATATTTGTTAAATAATAGTAACGCTACACGTTGTAATTGCAGACAACGTTTTGTGTTTTTAGAATACAGCACTATATTCAGTGACCAAATTATCCTTAATTTCCCCATTTTAAACTGTTCACTATTTATCATTATTATAATTTTTATAATTATGCCACGTTGGTGTTTTGCTTTGAGCAACTAATATTTCATTGTCTCTAATAGGGTTAATCAAAAACATTATTGTTTTTTGTTGTTGTTGAAAAAGATATATATAAGAAATTCCTCGAACAAATACAATACGCAGTTGTTTTCAATCATTTAAAATCTACACGCACATGTTATAGGTGACCTTAAATCATAAAGCACGTGCACTCAAATGTTCGATTTCATATTGGGTGATTCTTTTGTTTTACTACAGCTACAATTTCCAATTGGGTTCGAGCAAAATTTAAATCTTGTTACTATGGTTTTTAGTTCGGTTAGAAAAAGGTCGAATAATGACAGTAATTGTTTTTCAGAAGGCGTAATAAAGGCATTGTAAAAAAGGTTTTATTTTCAAACCTGGCCGTAGTCATGGCGTTGGGTCAACTAGAAAACTCTCCAGGATAAACATGTTTTGGTAGAAATCAAGATAATTGGAATTGTTTTGCGTTAACATGCGAATTGAAACACGATGTGTTTTTTAATAAGTATTATATTTAAGCATGTATATATATATATATATAGTAGGTAATACATTGACCTAATTTTAAAAAGTTTTTAAAATAAATTATTTTATATTTTAAAAATATATTATAAAGATTCAATTTGTACAAGACATAAAAAATTGTATGACTTCTAATACACGCTTGTGATGCGATACTCAAACTTTTATTATTTCTAGTCAAAAGATTTTGTGTTGAAATAATTAATTAAAAAAATAATTTTGTTCAATTTTTATTTTTAAAATAAAATAACTGATTATATAAGCACATATAGTTAATAATTATTTTATTTTAATATTAATTGAATGTAAAAATGTTTAAAATCAATTTTTTTAAAGTAACTTACGCACAAGGTCAAATTTTATTTTTGCGTACTTAATACTTGTGGTTAAAGAAGGTCAGAGTCGTTATTTGACCTCTCATAATTATAAATCAGTTCAAATGTTTTTTAAAAAAGGGTGTGAAAGTTGAATTAATTGTCGAATGTATAAAAATAGATGTTTCAAATGTATACAAAATTCTGAGCAATGAAACAATGTCCAAATCACACAAAGGTGGAAAAACCGTTAACTAGCAAAACAAGATAATTAGTTTATAATTACACAACTTAAAGTATATCGGACAATGAAAGTAAAACAAATAAACAAACAATACTTGGAAAAATGTTCACATTCAACAATAAGGAGGATAAAATGTTTAAACTTAATTTTAAAAACAACTGTTAAGACAGCGCCACTCAGTTGTGCACATAGATTATAACGAGTGGCATTTGCCAAAAGTACAAAAATAGTTCATTGTTTTTGGAGATAAGTGTGCAGCTACGTATGAACCATAGACTAAACACATTCTACTCCGACCAAAAATATACACCCATTTTGTATAAAAGGATATTTCACAATTAAGTATAACCAGTTTTCAAAATGGATACATACAAGTACTAAAATAAACAGATCAAAATTTGTTAACATTTTGAAGTAATTGTTTCAGTGCAAGCTGCGCCAAAATGCCTCAAAAAATTTGACAATTGTTCAAGATAATGCTTCAATGCATACATCAAATGTGGTAATGTATGTTTCACTTATTTAGACTACAAAAGCTTTAAAAAACAAAAAGTTCACTTTTATTTAATTGCCTCTATACAGTCCAGACCTCAACATAATTGAAAATTTTAAAGTATTTTAAAACGTGAGGTAAACATCTTGGAAACTAATGTATTATTGTAAAAAAAAGTATTTTAAAGAACTATATTGGTAAGTTAATAGATTTATATCTAAAGCAGCCTGTAGAAGTTAGAAAATAAATGCCGATGTCACTTGAATTATTGACATTATAAAGCTTGCAACCTTTGTTTTGTATATTTATGTATTTTAGTCGGTACAATTATTTTTCAACCAATTATGTATTTGTTTTCAAGTTTTAATAAATGGTGGCATTGTGCTTTATTACTAGAACGAATGCCGTCGTATATTAATTTTATGATTTTTACTACTTTAAATATTTTAATAAAAACAATTTTTAGCAGTAGACATTTTAGCAAAGCCTGCATTTAGTGCCGGCAAGAAGGATCGAACCTGTGCCTACCCAGGTTCGAAACGAGCGCCTAACCGCTAGAAAAATATTCCCGAACAATATTTTTTATAAATATTAGTAAATTATTATTTAAGGCCTGTATTAACAAGTGTTAAACATGTGTAAGATAAGTAGCAAGTGCATAATATCCTAAAATATTTTGGTAAAATTAATTTTTAATTCAGTTTCGTTTTTATTTTGAATTTATGATTATTTGTAAAAATTGTACCGCTTCGATGTTCTTAGTAAGTGGACATTTAGCCTAAACACACAAAAACTTACATTTGGTGATGAACAGGATTTGAACAACTTTGTCTACTGGAATACTTACTTCATATTACTCTGGCAACAGTTCATTTATTTAGAATGCGGATGTTTAGAAAGTCTGTAGTATCCATTGTTTTCAAAACTATATTATTATTATTATTATTATTATTATTATTATTATTATTATTATTATTATTATTATTATTATTATTATTATTATTATTATTATTATTATTATTATTATTATTATTATTATTATTATTATTATTATTATTATTATTATTATTATTATTATTATTATTATTATTATTATTATTATTATTATTATTATTATTATTATTATTATTATTATTAATATTAATATTAATATTACTATTATTAATATTATTAGGATATTCAAATTTAAAAAGAAAACGGTAAATAAATTTGAATTGAAGAAACGTGGACTTCGATATTTGACTAATATCTGGTTTCTTTTGATCATTTTATGATATTATAGTTTTACATTGAAAAAAACTTACTTATTTAAATGTACAATCGTTGTTAAAATGTAAAACGACACAATTGTATTTAAATTCATTTTTATCTTTAAATGGTATTTAAAAATGTAATAAAATGAATAATAAATAATAATAAACCATATACAATTATTATTTAATTATTTTGAAACATTTGTTTTAAAAAAATAGAAAAATAGTGTAATGTCAGCATTTATATAATATAGCATTTATATAATATATATATATATATATATATATATATATATATATATATATATATATATATATATATATATTGTATATTGTGCTTATTTTGTCATTTATAGTACAATAAACGATTTGAAAACTTAAAAATTTTATATTTTTTGTATTTTCTTCAATATTTCACATTGTTTTTAGGGTAATGGTTTTGCTCAACCTTCAATTATAGACCGCTTAAAATTTAGTATATATTTTTTGCTATTAGTAATGTATATTAGAGAAATTATAGTTGTATTTTATGAATAATGTAATCTGGTATAATGTATAAGAATAAGTTTATTTTATACCATGTGATTATTATTATTATTATTATTATTATTATTATTATTACAAAACCTTTTTGCTGTAAAAATAAGCATGGGACAATAAGATAACGATTGTAGCAAAAAACAACAACAACATCTCATAATCCAAAAATAATACAAAATATCAAAAATTTTCCAAGTATTTAAACATTTTGCCAAAATTTTTGTTTGCTTCCATGAGACATTCATTTTCATTAGATCTTCCCGATTAGTTCTTAGTCAAGTTTTCTGTGATCTACCAACCTTTCTTTTACTATTTTCAATCGTCTATTCCAAAACTGTTCTTGTTGGTCTTTTGGGTAGAAAATGTAGAATTTGACCCATTAATTTTTTTTGTCTAACTATAATAATGTCAGGTGTAAAAAAAGTTACTCCTTCTCGTGATTTTATTATTTAAAATGTAATCGCGCCAGGTAATCTTTAAGATACTTTTAAGACATCGGCGACGAAAAACATCTACCATCTTATCAATCTTGTCTGTTCACTTCCACGTTTCACTCCCATATATTACTGTAGGAATGATTATTGATTATTATTGTAAATAGCATATTAATTTAAATTAGATAACTACAATTGTCACATTAATTTTAATAAGAGTCTTATTTGTTGCTAACATTTGTTAATTATTCTTTATATGTTATGTATGTATGTATAGGCTGAATGTACCTCTATTGATCAGTAAATAAGTATTCTGATTTATAAGCACAATTTGAAATAGTAAACACATTTTAAGAAAAAACTTGACTGGGCATAATATAAATTTGAGATAATTTGTTTGCATTCAAAGTGACATATTATAAATGTTCTCAAACATAAAATGTTACGTATTTTTAAGAAAAAAAGGGTTGTACACATAATGTCATTTTTATCATATAATTGTGTTAATCAAGTTCATTAGAATTCAGTTCGATGTACGCATATTCGTGTGAAATGTTTTCAAAGTTATTTTTTTATAAATAAAATTAATATTTGAATATTTTGAACTATTAAAAACCAACGTCTGAAATTATGAAATTATAAAATAATGTAATAATAAATTGAAAAAATAAATTAATATATACATTAAATTTAAAAAAAATAATTTACTAAATATTTTGTTCCAGTTTGGAAAGTTTTAAATTTGTATTAAAAAAGGTGAAATATTGAAATATCAAACCTACCTTGTAAAAAATAATTTTATCTACAAAAACAGTAAAAAATGTATGAAATTGCACTTTGATGTATAAAAAACCACTAACCTTACGTAAAGTAAAGATATACACTTGTTGTTAGACGTTCTTTTAATAGTCAAAAAACTGAAACTTAGTGAAAATTTTATTAACTTATGACAAATAATTCTGTTTGCGTTATACAAAATATTTCAAATGCAAATTCGAACAGGTGCATTGTATATTGTACATAAGTTTATTAAACAGCATTCCAATAATTCAAATTTTAATTTGCAAATCAATATCGTTAATTAATATTTTCGGTTAGACAATTATAAGAAGTACATGGATATATATTGATTAAATCGAATACTTGTTAATTTACAAATATTAACATACAAAGTTGTTCGTTCGCCCACTCAAACTTAACAGCATGAAAACTAACAGACCAAAATTAGCTTTCATTTGCATATCACATAGTCAATTGAACAAAATTCAAAATCAATAAGTAATGATAACATATATTTATATTAATTCATTAAGTAATTATAAGTCTAAAATGTCCATGCTTAGTTAATCACATTGTTCTTAATAAATTTTCATTATTTTGATTTGCTACACACTAAACAATGTAATCAACATTATATATATATATACATACATAATGCAAATATAACTACATAAATAAAGTGAGTGTTTTTAAAACCCAAGAGATTTCAATCGTTGAATAAGCACGCAATAAAAAATCTTTTTAAAATAACATTAAATTTTTAAATAAAGAAAATTTTAGATACAAAATTTAAAATATAATGTTTTATAAACAATATATTTTTTTAATTTTTAAATGTAAAGTACATGACCTTGATTAGTTTGAGATTAGCAGAATCAATTTTTATGGCTGAAGCGTACCGAAAACCATCATTTGACCACTAGAAGCAATGGAAATATTAAAATAAATATACATATTCTTATACAAGTTGATTTTATCTAATCTCTTGTACTTATTCCATAAATGTTTGAGTGGTCTTGGGCAAACGCTTTCCTTGTTTGTTGTAACCAGTATTTATAAATGTGGGCATGTTGAAGCACGCCTGCTTATTTTATTATTTATCTTTGAGTATCACTAATCCTCGAAGCTTTGTTTAGATATGCAATAATAAAAGTTTTTCAAATTCACTGAAGCGAATGAGTGTTGTTTGGTCATTATGAATGCGTCAACATGCATGCAACAAATTGATTCGGTTAATAAAAGTACATGTTGAATTGTGAAAAGTTGTTGTTCTTTCAATATAATTAATAATGAACATCTTTTGTTAGAAAACAAATTGAATAATACAAAAAACTTTTTCGTTCATTATTAATTTAAAAGAAACTTTTAAAATTTCTTTTTTTGTATTGAATTTTTGTAGAATGCAAGTTGAAAATATTTTTTTGTGGCTTTATTATTGGTTAAATGTACTGTTTAAACAAATAATAATAGTAATAATAGTACCAATTTATAATTTTTTAAATAAATAAACTTTCTAAACTACTACTAATCGATTATAAAGGTTAATTTAATATTTAATTAAATAATTAATAACTAATTTTTTTCATTAACTGGCATTTTAATGTTATTAATTTGACATTGCTATTATATTGAGATAGTAGTCTTTATAAATGCTATTATACATTTAGCAATATATTTATTTAAAAAACGCAGTTAAATATGTTTACACGTAGTGATTCTATAATTTTGAAAAATGAAATTTAAACATATTTTTTCAAACTAGGTAAAACAAAATTTTACATTAATTAAATGTTTTACAACAGTTAATTAGAATAAATTAGGAATAATGCATTGAACAATTCAAAAGCATTTCGAACGTGTTTTTTTAAACATATCCAGTTCTCATAAGTAAAAATATCTTAAATATTATTTTAGCAATATTTATAAAAAACTGCTATTTTTTATTTTAAAACGAATCATAAAATTGTTTTTTAAAAACACATTAATTTAAAACTTTGTAAATAAAAAGTTTAAGGTTAAACATGTTTAAAAGCATCTAATTGTTTTGCATAATTACTCACGCAAACTTAGTTAAATATTTAAGTTTTATGTTTTTAATTACTATGCACTTTAATATTCCTAGCCCTTATAACTAGCAATTAATAAAACATAAAAAATTTTTATAAACAGTTTTTCAATAAATGACGTTTTCAATAAATAATGTTATGTTGCTCTTCTTTTACAGCTTTTCCTTCTTTTATGAGAGATCGCTGTTTCTGGTCAGTTTTCTCCATTTGGTTCCAATTTCAAGCATTATAATCATTACAAGTTTTGGCGTAGTTTTTTTATAGCCCAATTTCCCTCTTTCTACAAACCTTTTCTGGTTTATTTCTGATTCTTTCTAAGCGGAGCTAATAAATAATATTATGTATGCAACAGCTATGTAATAACGCTAAAACATTTAATATTTATAAACAAACTACTTATAAGTAGTTTAACAAAAATGCTTAAAACATGTAGCAAAATAGATAACTCTCGTCATATATATATATATATATATATATATATATATATATATATATATATATTCAAATAATCACTTTCTATAATATAATAAATAATTTTATTGATTAAAATTAAAAATATATATAAATATTTAAGGAAATAAACAAAATATTATAGAGTGTTTTGCATAAGGAAAACTATTGTTCATTTTTTCTTTAAAAATCAAGAATATTTTCAAGAATATATTCTTGTAAAAATATTTTTCAACCGTATTTGGAGTTAAATGTACGTAAATATTAAAAAAAACAATTACAATTTATTTAATAATTTAATAATTTTTGTAATATCTATTATAATATTATTGTTTTTTTATTAATGTTTAACAAATCCACCGTAGCCAGTCCGAAGTCTGATTGAAAAAGGAGGCGGGTTTAAATGCAAAATTAGCATCCTGGCCTTTGTACAAAATTATTGTCAAAGAAACAACAAAAGGATTCAATTTTATTAAACTACGGCAAATAAGTAAAAACAACATGATTTTGATTACGGAGTTTGGCAAAATTCGAATAGAATTTCAATCTTTGATGCACAAGATTTTTAAAGCCGAAACTTTAATGTACAATTATATGGAACAATCATGTTGCCCTATGCTCTTTAGAGTGAAAAGGCTTTAAAATAAATAAAATATTGTTTTACAATAATATACAATAAGATAAAATTAACAAAAATTTAAAACATTTTTTAATCTTATAAACAATTTATTGTAGCACGTCTAATCAACTAAAATTTGCTCAAAAACAATTTAACTAAATAATTTTTGTAATTTTATAATTATGAGCATTCAATAAGTTAATATTAAAATTTATATTTATTAATTTTTTTTATTAAAATAGGTGAGCGTTACACTTTTTGCAATTAATGAGTATAATTATTTGTAAGTTAAAAAAATTTTTATTGGCATAGTAGCAAGAACAAGTAACTTCTTAGAAGACTAACTTCATTGTGTCTGGTCCTAAGAACGCGAGTTAAAAGACAGGGTTAGCAACTTGGCCTTTTTAAAAAAAATTATAATATGTAGAAATAATACAAAAGAGAGCCGTTTAATTAAACTACAGCAAAAATTGAATTAAACTCAATATTTGATATGTAGAATTTTTAATGCTTAAAATGTGAGGTCCAATCACAGAACCATCTTGTTGTCTTTTGTTTAAATTAATATACTATAAATAATTAGCACAAAGATAAATTTTTCAGAAAACATTTAGAAAATGTAACTCTGTCTATTATTACAGAATTCTTTTTTAACAAAGCCAAATATGGGATCATATCTGGCAAATGATCTTTGTATATTCTTTAATTGTTCAATATACAGCCTAAAATTATTAAATATTGGAATTAACTGTAATGTGTCTGTTATTAATTGATTTAAAGTTAAACGGTAATTGAAAATTGAAGACAGTATCGAACTGTTTTTTATTTGCCTCATCTTGTAATGACATTGCTTTTCGCACTAAAATGGTCATAGCATTGTTATTCTAATTAGAAGAAATTGGACAGCGCTATTTGCAATTATTAGAAAAAATCTATTGTGTTTTTACTATCGCCCATAGAAGTTAAACAATATGTAGCGGTGAGAATTTGTGAAGGAAATTGGAAGCAAAAATAATAAACAATATTATTTTATCTTATTACAAAAATTAACATTTAATTTCTGGAACTAATATTTTTTAAATATTAACATTTTTGTTTGAATGTATCAATGATTCATATTGGTGGGAACGGCTATATATACAACCGTTCCCACGCCATTGATAACATCCGCTCTCATTTTCATCTTCCGCTTTCATTTTAGTTTTTGGTTTCGTCCCGTGTTTTTGATCGTATAAAATTGGCAATAAGCAATTTCCTTCCTGTTTTGCGTTTTATTCACTACTACACGTAATCAGTACTGATGTATATATTGGGAGAAAGTCCGACTAGCACTTATTAACTCAGTCTTCTATCACAAACGACGCCGCTTGTTCCAAATCGCCCCATCGTTCAAATTTAGTAAAATTGGCTACGTAGCCCTTTTGGAGTCAGTTCATTGAAAATAGCAATAATGCATACTCCTATATAGAGGTATTTTTACAAACATAAATTTAGCAATAAAAGGATTGTGTACAAACAAGTAAATTAAATATTATATTATTTGTTGTACAACTAGAAAATTAAATTACTTTGCACATTTTATTGTTTAATTAAGTAATGGTAAATATTTGGTAGTTGTAACTGTGCACAAAATTTCTTGAAAAACATTAAAAATTATTATTTTTATTTTAATCACAATTTGTATATTATTGTACACTTAAACAATATTAATATTATTTGAATTTGTTTTAATGCGCATTTAATGTTGTATTTGTATTTATCATCTCTGTGTGGCGGGGATTATAATTTTGCCATTACTGTTGATAAACAGTACTGGTATCTACATTTTAATTTTTTGCAATAATAAATTATAAAAAATATTTTAAAATACACAGGAGATTTTTACTTGAAATTAGCTAGGGGTGTTGGTTAATATCCATATCAAGATATACCTGAGGAATACAAGAAGGTCTCGGTAAGATTTTACAGTAACAGGGTTAAAGTAGAAACATAATTGTAAGTGCTTCCAGAACTAAATAACGTTTAATCCAAATAGAAAAACAGACAAAAAATAAACAGAATACTTTAAAACTTTTATTTTTGGAAATTTGTTTTATTCCTTAAATGCAAATATAAGGCCGTAATAATTTTAATTAAAAAATTATTAAATTTTTAATGAAGTCTAGGTCACAGTACAATAAAATTTAGCATAATTTATAAATACTCTAAATTTTATCTAAAGGCTGTTCCATTTAGGAAAAAAAACTTTTAGTGGTATACAAATGGGAAAGCGTTAACAACTGTTCGGTTATTAGTTCATTTTACTATAATTAACGTGAAATGTATGCTTTGTTGCCACATATATTACTAATAAAAATCAGTTTTATAAATGTATTTTAGCTTTTGACTCTTGCTTTTGTTGTGACTAATCGTTCTGTTACAAATCTAGCACTTTAGATACTCATAGCATTCAGGCACAGCGTTCGACTCAAACATGGGTGGGTATGGGTTCAATTCCCACAACTGGTATTAAATGCGAGTCTCCATTTGGGTTTAATAAAATGTCTACTAGCTGTAGATGGTGTTCGTAAAATGTTTAAAATAGTAACAAAAATGTAGTAAAAAAATATTTTTATAATAATTATAAATATGTATAAAGTTTGAATTATAAAATTGTATTAAAAAACATGTTAATCATCTAATTTTTTTAAAACTTTCCAGTTATTACCATTTAATTAATTACTATGATCTATTATAGTTATTAACTCCGCCTAGATTGGATCAGAAATGATTCAATCTAGCCAGTCCCAAGCCTGGATAAAGGAGGAGGGTTCGAGCGCAAGGTTAGCAACCTGACCTCTGTAAAAAATCCATACTGCTACGGAAACAATAAGAGGACGCCATTCCGGCAAACAACGGCAAAGAAGTGATCGCGCGTATCTCGATGACAGAGTTACACAAATGACAGGGTTGAGTGAAAGCCGAAAGGAAGCTCAATCTTCGATTTGCAGAATCTTCAATGCCAAAACCTTAACCAGTGTTGGGACATGGAATGTGCGCACACTTTTTCGTACTGGACAGTTAGAACAAGTCCTTCGAGAAATGAAAATTTACAACTTAGATATTTTGGGTATTAGCGAAATGCGATGGAAAGGTCAAGGTCATTTCAAGAGTGGAGATACATCAATTTTATATTCTGGACATGAAAAATATCATATTAATGGAGTTGGTATTATGTTGAGTAAAAATGCTGTTAAAGCTATAATTGGATGGAAACCTGTGAGCGACCGTATCATTTCAGCTAGATTCAACACCAGATTTGCAAAAGTAACAATTGTGCAAGTCTATGCCCCTACTGAGGCAACTGAGGAGAACCAAAAAGATATTTTTTATGATCAATTACAAAGTTTATTAGATGATGTACCAAGAAGAGACATCAAAATTTTGATCGGTGATTTCAATGCGAAATTGAACAAAGATAGATCTGGGTACTCCTCAAATGTTGGACCACATGGCTATGCTGATAGCATAAATGATAATGGTTATAGGTTGTTGACGTTAAACAGTCATTGTGGAATGAGTATTGGCAACACTTTTTTTCGCCCACAAAAATATACACAAGACAACGTGGGTTTCTCCAGATGGAAAAACAACAAACGAAATTGATTACATTTGTATTAGCACAAAATGGCAATCTTCATTGCAAGATGTACGTGCATATCGCGGTGCAGATGTTGGTTCTGATCACAATCTTCTAGTTG
Organism: Cardicola forsteri; assembly: GCA_025895645.1. NCBI lineage: Eukaryota > Metazoa > Platyhelminthes > Trematoda > Strigeidida > Aporocotylidae > Cardicola > Cardicola forsteri. The sequence continues at coordinate 995,500 of JAKXYG010001174.1, read as the reverse complement.
GAAAAATTCGTTTAAAATTAAAGACAGTAGAAACCACAAAAAAATTACATCCATTTTCGTGTGAGAAGCTTAAACAGTCAAATATCTCAAATCAATTTTACAATTCCTTAAAAAATACATTTCAAAATCTGAAAAGGGTAGAAAAGTCTGATGATCAATGGAAATTGTTTCATAAAACAATTACAGACTGTGCAGCAAATGTGCTAGGTAGAAAATGTCACTCTACAAAGAAACAATGGATTTCATCAGTCTCATGGAATTTAATTGATCTCAGAAAGAAAACAAAATTAGAGAGAGATCAATCTAACAATCCTGTCATTTGGAAAATATTTGATGATAAATATAGAACTTTAGATAAACAGGTTAAAAAAAGCTGCCGCAAAGATAAGAATGATTGGCTAGAAAACAGATGCAGAGAAGCAGATAAGGCAGCAGCAAAAAATGATTCCAAGACTCTGTATAAAATTGTTAAACAACTGTCGGGAGTTAGAAAGAACACCGATATTCCAATCAAAGGAAAAGATGGTCGTTTACTTCTAACAAATGATGAGCAATCATCTAGATGGGTAGAACATTTTAAAGAAGTACTTAATCAGCCTATGCCAAATACTCTCATAGATTTTGATAATAATAATGATATGAATGTGACTCAAAATCCAGAAATATGCATTGATGACATTTCTGTAACTAAAGTGATTTATGCAATTCAAAGGTTGAAAAACAATAAGGCAGGAGGACTTGACGAGATAACTGCAGAGATGCTCAAACATGGAGGTGATGTTGTAGCAAATGAGCTTGCTCATTTATTTAATGTTATATGGCATAATGAACAAGTTCCAAATGATTGGCGACAAGGATTAATTGTTACCCTTCCCAAAAAGGAAGTCTGAATGATTGCAATAATTGGCGCGGAATAACTTTATTGTCTGTTCCTGGTAAGGTGTTTTGTAAAGTAATTTTAAATCGTTTAAGTAATGCGGTAGATAAACACCTTCGAGAACAACAAGCAGGTTTTCGGAAAGGAAGAAGCTGTATTGAACAAATACTCACTCTTCGTAACATTATTGAGCAAAGTCAAGAATTTCAGCAATCACTAACAATCAATTTTATTGATTTTATGAAAGCTTTTGACAGTGTTCATCGAGAATCTTTGTGGAAAATCGTTAAGTTTTACGGAATACCGTTAAAATATGTGAATATTATGCGTTCGCTATACCAAAATTCAAATTGCTGTGTTCGAACAAAAAATGGTCATACTGCTATGTTCGAAATTGTCACGGAAGTACGTCAAGGATGTATTTTGTCACCGTTTTTGTTTCTTCTGGTAATTGATTTTATTATGACTCAATCCATGAATAATTTGTCTTATGGTATCAAATGGAACCAAGGCAGGTTAACGGATTTGGATTTTGCAGATGATATTGGTCTACTCAGTGAAACCCCAGAAATGATGCAAAATATGACAACACGACTCAGTGATATCAGTTCTTGTATTGGCTTACGGATTAATTGTTCAAAGACAAAAGTGTTGTGCATAAAGTCAAACAATGATTTGCCCATCAAAATTAGTGGACAAAATATTGATACTGTTGATTCCTTTACATATCTGGGAAGCATCATTGGTAAAGACGGACAAACCGAAATTGATGTTAAAGCCAGACTTGGTAAGGCAATATCAGTCTTCAATAGACTCAGATCAATATGGTCATGTTCTTCCATTTGCCTGAAGACAAAACTTCGTTTGTACGCATCAATAATCATTCCTACGGCAATATATGGGAGTGAAACGTGGAAACGTACGGACAAGATTGATAAGATGGTGGATGTTTTTTATCGCCGGTGTCTTAGAAGTATTTTAAAGATTACCTGGCGCGATCACATTTCAAATGATGAGATCATGAAAAGAACTGACTCTCGTTCACTCCATGATATCATTACAATTAGACGAAGAAAATTACTTGGTCAAATTCTACGTTTACCGCCCGAAAGACCAGCAAGAACGGTTTTGGAATGGACAATTGTAAATGGTAAAAGAAAGGTTGGCAGACCAAAGAAAACTTGGCTAAGAACTATTCGGGAAGATCTAATTGAAATGAATGTTTCATGGGCACAAGCAAAACGTTTGGCAGAATGTTCAAATACATGGAAACATTTTGTTGTCTCATGTTCTCTTTGAATTACGAAACTTTGATGTTAATTTTTTGCTGTAATTGTAATCTTATTGCCCCATGCTTATTTTTTTAAAGCAAAAGGGTTTTGTAATAATAATAATTATTATAGTTATTGGTTTTTAATTTAACTAAAGAAAAGTAACATTTTTGTAATTTGGGGTTTGTTCAATTCTTGGTTTAAATACGCTAGTCTATATAATTGTTTTCACGTGATTATATAAACGTTAGTCTTAGTTTTCTTGCTTTTTGTTATTATAATTTACATAGACAAATAACAAAAAACTAAATATGGTTAATTAACGAGTATTAAGCCTAATTATTATACCACGTTTACGTACTTATTAAAGTATAAATTATAAAATTGATTTAATTTTTGTTGCAGGTAATTATTGTATTACAACACAAAAAATATTATTTACAATAAATAAATCTGGAAAGTTAGTATTCGTTTCTTTAATAAGTTTAGGATTGCTATAGATTGTTTTTTGTTTTAGTTTTAAAAATCATAAATCCAAAAAATCAACTATTAAAAAAATATTACTATTATTTATTAACATTTTATCCTTTTTTGCAGCATGTATGCTTAATCGAAATTTAATACCTACTCCTAATTTCCGTATGACCGACTTTGACAAGTTTTAAGATTTTTTGAGTAACACCAAATGGAAACTACAGTGATTTGTGGATATAGATATTTTACAACTCCTAAGCTAATTAGTGTTAAAAATGTAGTTATTAAAGTAAAACATCTGTAGCAATCACATAACTCAAAAAAGAACTCACTTTAATCATGTTATATACAATATTATATAATAAGTAAAATACAATTACAATTTTGTTAATATCTACTGTTAATATAAAAAATAATTGCATAAAAGTTAAACTTGTTCAAAATTACAAATTGGGTAAAATTATTAATATAAAATATAACGTCAAATATGAAAATAAAACAGAACACATGGAATATTTTCAGTTACTAAATGATTGATTGAATAATAAAGAACAAAATGATTAATAATTAATGTGATTGCCTTTCTTTTTAACCACTTGATCAAGGCGGTTTGGAATGCTGTCGATGAGATTGTTGATATATTCTTGTTTCATCTCATATTGAACAATAAATTGAATACAATCACACAAATCCTCAATTTCAGTATGCTTATTGATGTTGCGCTTTAGCATACTGAAGAAATTTTTAATAACATTGATCTCCGGGCTGTTAGGTGGCAATTGAATTAAAGATAATTTTTTCGATTTTAGCCCCTCTACTGTTTAAATGTAAATATAAAGCAAATATAGTAAACTTAGATAAATATGACGTTACCTTTTTAGACGTATGACATAGAGCATTGTCCTGAAGAACATTAGTAAGCCTGGTGTGACTGTATTGCATTTCATTATAAAAAACTTCCTTCATTAATGAAACAAAATTTTCACTATCTAAGGTACCGGATATAATTTTCCATTTAATAGGTTCATTGTACTTAATACCAAACCAACACATCACTTGTCAAGGGTGGGCTTTTTTTAACTACCGGAAGTAAATGTTTTTGAAAATTTTAATTTTAATTAGTATTATGACGGTACAACTGGATCAAAGTTGAATGTATAAATTTTACCTATTAAACGTTGTTTATTTTTAATAAAATTAAGCACAAATTAATAATCGACCAATTATTATAAAAATTATATAGATTCAACTTATTATCCACGTTTATATAAGCGTTGTTTTTAAAATATGCTATTTTGGCCTACTCAGCGTCTTTAAATAAATATTTCTAAATAAATATAAAGCACTTATTACATATTTTACATTATTTTAAATTCTTAATATTTATTTTTACTATAAAATAATTGGAGATAACAAATTAATTTAGATTATTTTTTTTCTGAATTTTCAACACTTATTTATTCAGTGGTGATAATTTATGTGTCTTGTTTAAACAGCCAAAAATTCTCAAACATTCTTTTTATCGTTATTTAATTCGTTTAATAAATAAAAATAATAAATTTTTTTACAAATGGAAAATAACACACCTATGTTGTTTTTTATAATTATATTAATTTTTAAAACCAAATTGTAACTATAATTAGGACACTAACATGGCTAAGTTATATAAGATACTTTGTAATGCTAGACATAATGCTAAAGCACTATTTAATTTAATTAAGAGTAAGCGATTATCTTATATCTTATTACCTTGATTAAAAAACATAGGTGGCTCATTCCTTTTTATATCAAATACATTATTATTATTATTATTTATTATTTATGGTTATTGACTTAGATACTTTAGTAGAAATAGCTTTTAGCACAATTCATTTAATAATTTTTTAACTCGGTTTTTAGTTTGACTAAAATTGCCAATGTCAGCACCTCCGAGTCCCATTTAGTGTGTAATCATATTAGTATTAGTGTTCATATAGTCTTCAAACACAAATTTAAATTCTACTTTTTGTAGATCTGACGGTTTATATCCTAGAGTATTTAAAAAATGTGCGTATAGCCTTACTCCGGTTCTTATCTACTTTAATTTTTTCCTAGAAGATAAAAGGGTTCTGTTGACTTGAAACCTAGCATATAGAACTCTTACAACTAGATTTATCTACAAAACTGGATGCAGGAGTTTTCTAGAAAGCTATAGACCTATAAGCATTTTACCTGATCTTAGTAAGATCTTGCAGAGAATAGTTAAAATACATCTCTTAAAGTGTTTTTAAGATAATATTATAATTAATATAGCACAGCATAAGTTTTTACTAGAGATTCTGTTTTACAAACCTATTGAATTTTATTAATAATCTTACTAAATAACTTGAGTATTGTCTATCAGTCAAAGCAATTTGTTTTGACTTCTCAAACGTTTTTAATTAAATATTACACTTGTTGTTACCGCCCAAAAGTAAGTCCTATATAATTTTTGACCCAATTTACAGCTAAATAATGGATTTATTTATACAACCGTAGTTTTAGTATAATATTAAATAATGCATTTTCATCTCTACGTGAGATTACATTAGGGATACCGCAGGGTTAGGTACTAGGACTTTATTATTCAAAATGTTTATCAATAACTTACTGTCTGTAGTTTATTCCAACCTCCTCTTATATGCAGATAATGTAAAGAAAACTGGTACTAACCTTGAGTTGCTGCAACGGGATATTAATAATGTTTATAATTGGTCTATTAAAAATAGTAGTTTAGCCCTAAATTTAATAAGGTATAAATGTATCAGTTTTCGTAAATTCTCAGGTATGGTTTTTCTATATCTGGTTTGCATACAATAATTTTAGTAGAATTAACAAGGAAGTTAGGACTCCTTTTTACTCACTTCTTTCAGTTTTTATTTTATTATAAAAAACGGCCCAAACAAGTTTTAGACTACATAATCTATAAAAAATAATTGTTTGTTTAATTTTTATGTTGTATGTTGGACCACTTTTAGATTGTTGCATACAGATCACTGCCATTATTTTAAAGGTTGACATGCAACAAATAGAACGGGTTCAGAGGGTTATCACTAAAATTCCCCGTGACTTGAAACACATATCATATTTGTAACAATTTAAAATTCTTAAATTATTCCCGTTAGCTAATAGGAGACTCCGATACAATCTAACATTAGTTTATTAAATATTAAAATTGAAACGCCTAATGTTGCACTTTTATGTTGTACAAGGGCTTTTGAGAGATCATGAGCATAAACTCCATAAACCTAGAGCTTTGACCAATTTTAGACACTACTATTTTATTTACAGGGCTGTCTTTTTTTGAATATAAAAAACATTGTCACAGCACCGACGCTACACTCATTTAAATAGTTTGGAATCGTTTCATTTTTTATTTGATTGTTTAATCCATGTTTTTTACCAGATATTTTAATACTTTTAGATAAATTAAGAATTAAAATATTTTTTTATATACTGTATGTATTATCCTGGTTTTTTATTGTTTAAAAATAAGCATTTAATTAGTTCGTGTATGTGGCTTAGGACATAATATTGAAAACGTGGTATGTTTTGTGATAATGGCTGTTGGTCTAGTGGTATAGCGCTCGAGTTTGGACCTTGGTGAGCATAGGTTCGAATCCCACCACCGGCACTAAAATGCAGGTCCACGTTCGGGTTCGCTAAAATGCCCACTACTAAAAAATGTTTCTAGTGAAACATTCAAAGTAACAAACATAAAATAAATTTAAAAAAAAATTAATGAGTAAAAACTATAACTTTTGTAAATGGTTATTAATAATTATTAATATTTATTTAAAAATAATAATAAATAATTTCTACTTTTATTAGCTTTTATGTATTTTTTATATTTCAAAATTTAAACAACGTTTTGGGTTCCTGGTATTCTAGGGTTATGTAACCCGTCAAAGGTAAAAAGTGAATAACGCTGTTATATTTTATTAGCGAAACAAAATTAGTATTAAAGAATTATGCATAGTATTTAAATAAAATAAAAAACAAATTTGTACAAAACTTTAGTGTTTTAAAAAAATCTGAATTTTATCTAGACCATAACAGAATCAAATTATTTTTAAAAAACTTGTTAAAACTCTACCAAAAAACTAATGTTAACATTTATTACGCTGGTTATTGTACAAAATATTTAACATATTTATTAAAAAACAGAAACAAGAAAAAACACTTGCGAGGTGAGGCGCGCGTCACGCTACACGTCCATTGGAGCGTCATTCATCCTTTTTAAAAATTATTGCAATGTTTTTTGCATTGTAATAGGTACTTGCTTTATTATTATTTTTATATATTTGTAATTTTTGCTCGTTTTCTATAATTGTTAACTTCCACTATCTACCTTGATTTCAATTTTTTTTCGCTGACTAATCTCCTATCCATTTCATATTTCCCCCTGAATCTTACTGATATTATCAATAAATAGAACCAAGGATTAAAAGGAGTTTTACTCCTACTCAACTTGTGTATCAACCTGTAACCTGTTAACGCATACAAATTTTAAATAGTTAAGTTTCTCATGTAGCGTAAATAATAATTTTTTGTTAATAATAATTTACATAAAAAATTGTTTTATTAATATTATACATTAAAATTGCTTTAATTAAAGTAAAAAAAATTAAATGTGCAAATTTGTTTTATCTCACAATCAAAACTGATTGCGTTAGAAAATGCCATGCTTTCACGCTGCTCTCATCTTCTCGTTCGTCCTCGCATTCGGGTAGCGAGTTTACAATGTGGTCGTTCCGAAATTAAGTATTGTATGTTTAATTCTTGTGAATGGTTTATATGGTGATTGCTAATGGCTTTCGAGCTTTCAAGAACTTACTACTGTTAATTTATTGCTATCTATTGCTTTTGGTGAGATTAGTTAATTTGATGTATAAAATTACCGTTTTATTTTATAATGCAGAGGTGTTAACTGAGTTTATTGTAGTAAATTGCGTACTTTTATTATTAGGCTAGACATCTCATTGCTTATTGGTATTTATCAGCTCTGTCTTAGTAAAGTCATCGTTTAAAATGTGAATGTTTTGGCGCGTCAAATGCTGGATATTTAGTAAGTCAGATGTCTTTGTTACGGACTTATTTATAATGCACACTGGTTTAAACAGTTTCTATTTATAAAATATTTTAAAATTTTTTAAAGCGGAACTTGTTCAAAGGTTGGTGTATTCGAGGTACCTCAGTGTGCACCACATTCATAGTTCAGGTAGGTTGAAATGGTTTTTATGATGGATTTATTTACCGCCCCAGTCTTAGTTTCAATGCAGAGCGGTACAAGCTGATTTTTTGAGCATTGTTTAATTAAGATTTTAATTTTTTTTTAGATCCTGAAAGAAAAGGGACGTTTTAATAACGTTATGAGGCTGCGATTCGAGGGTTAAGTAAGTATTATGATGAATTTTTTACCGCCCCAGTCTTATTAATAGTGCAGAGCGGTATAAGCTGACGTCCTTGAGTATTATTTTTTTAATAGAGATTTTTAAAATTTTAGATCTTCAAGTCAGCCTGAAGGAAGTTGTCTTAACAGAGCGGTGATTCAATGTTTAGGTAAGTGTCATGATGGATATATTTACCGCCCCAGTCTTAGTTATAATGCAGATCGGTATCAGCTGATGTTTTCGAGTATTAATTTTTTAATGAGGTTTTTTTTAATTTTAGGTCTTCAAGTCAGCCTGAAGGAAGTCTGTTGTCTTGATAGAGCGGTGATTCAATGTTTAGGTAAGTGTCATGATGGATATATTTACCGCCCCAGTCTTAGTTATAATGCAGATCGGTATCAGCTGATGTTTTCGAGTATTAATTTTTTAATGAAGTTCTTTTTAAATTTTAGGTCTTCAAACCATCCTGAAGGAAGTGGGACGTTTTAACAATTTTATTTCTTATTAATATTAAATTTGCAACATATGTGCATGATAACTCAATAAAATTTGTATGCATTGTTGTTGGTTGATGACTTCTTGATTGAATTGAATTATAAATAAGTGGTTTGCAAAAATTACAAAATTTTAAGTATTACGGGGGATTAATTTTTTGCAATGAGATGGGTGTGGCCATGATATCTCATTTTAGTCTATTACAAAGCAATTTTAGTCAGTGTTTGTGATTGTTGACCGCGTAATATTTTCACCGGATTTTGCGTTGGGCGACGGATTTAACATCAACTGGCAAAGAATTCCTTACGTCGCGAGCACGTTTCACTGTTGGGGGTGGTTAGTATAGCTTGTACCAATTAACAAGCGGCTTATTTTTCTAACGTGAAGAGCCGACTGATGTTTATTTAGTCAAATGAATTTTACAATTAATTCAGTCACGGGAGGACGATCACCACAGGTAGTGAAACGATTATCAGCAATCACGGTTAAATAAGAATAAGGCTGTACCAAATAAACAACCGTGGACTAAAAGCGTTACGATTGTTCGTTGATAAGGTGACCTAGAAAAAACGGTTTAAAATTGCTATTCTTCTCCAGAATAGCAAGGCTCTGTTAACTGGTCTATAATTCCACAAGATTGTTACTGTTGAATCTAACCGTCATATTGTTAATATTGCGCTCAAGAAACCCGTCATTCAGGAGTTTGTGCCCTCATGATCAACCTGGCGTTTTCAATGTGAGGTTTCTGGACCCGCCAAATATGGTGATGCCCTATTAATTTCTAAAATGACCGCCCGCCTTTACGCTGGGTATTTAATTTTATGTATGCGCTCCCCCATTAAATCAAATTGATTCACAAATAAGCATTTAATGAACTATGGGTTGCCACAAAAACTAATTTAGAAAACAAATCGAATTTTACAATGGTAATGGGGAGGATTTTAACACTAGGTTAAGTGCTGCTTAGCAATTCGTAAATAGACAACTAGCAATAGCAACTGTTTCAGGGTCATCGATGTCACTTAACCACGTATAAGGAGCAGGATTGCTGCTCTCAAATTGACTGTTCTTCTCGTAACTGGTTTCATGAAACAAAGACGCGCGCGCATTCCATGGTATACCATACCGCGGCTAGACATCCTGGTGAGAAGACGACCAATTTTCGTAACCTTTTCTAGGCCCCTCTCCGAGTGGAGCAAGCAGTGCTGTCCCTAAATAGGCTGGCTTGGTAATAATACTCAGGGTGACACCGATAACCGCTGTCGCCTTCTTGTCAACGCCTGAGTATCCGTTTGGTCCACGGCTGTTTATTTGGCACAGCCTTATTTACAGCTAACCTTTATTGCTAAAGGTCATTCCACTATCCGTGCTAAGTAGGGGTCGGTCTCCCCCCTTAGCACCATACTGGAACCAAAAATGAAAGAGATCACGGATTATTGAAATGTATACTCTCACTTAAATTTCGATCCAAATGAAAGTAATTCAGTCGCCCAGAATATAAGCCTATCAAAAATACGTCTAATATCCAGGAATCCTTAGAAAAAGCATATTTAAATGTTGATCCTTGCACAAATTTAAATATCAACATAAGTGGAAGTTACTCACATCTAAACTGAAAGGGGCTACGAAGTTATCAACCAAACGGTTTAGAAATCACATCACTGTTAATGGTAAACCCACTCTCGGTGGTTGATAAATTTACGTACCTAGGCTTGGTCATATATAACAAAGGATCGACGTCGTATTCGCCTACCTGCTGTAGTCTTTGTGCGTTTAAAAAAACTTTATGAAACAAAACTAATATTTCTATTAAAACCAAGATAAGAATAACAGTTCAGCACGTATTATTCTACTTTATGCCTGCGAAACTTGAATTCTCATCATTGGAGGGGTTTAACTCGGGTACACTACTACAAAAGTTGACGTTTTTACAGACATTTTGGACTACCCTGAGTGATAATAACCGGTAGATGTTTATCCCCGATGATGATTCTCATCCAAGTGGATATACAAAAGCTTGTCCATTTCGAGCAAAGATCCATATGGTTTCAATCGGCCACCTACTGAACCAACCATTTAATAACTAATAAAATATTTCAACCATTTCCAGATATTCGTAATACACATTTATTGGCCACGTATCTTTAACACAATAGAGAAAAACAATTAAAATTAATTGATAATTTTTTACATAGATACCTCACTCATTCAGTCAGATAAGCTATAAAATCCCATCCATTAGCCGGACGGAAAAGGAGACCAGGCGGCCAACGGAAATTTGGACGGACATTATAGCACCCGAACTCAGTCCTTTTATTTATGCTAAGCACCTTGTCCAAAGGAATTACTTAATTGGGCGTCCATTTGCAAATGTTATTGGAGGGGTTTAACTAGGGATGTAATTAACATCTAAAACCAGTTCAAATATCGTTCATTAAGTGCAAATTGCAAAAGTTGATGTTTCTTGCAGACTTGGACTACCCTGGGCAATAATAATCGGTGGGGGATGCTTATCCCCGGTATCTGTTGGAGAAATAATTAATAAAGCATAACTTTAATTATTTAAATGTACCCCGCTACTTATCAATAAAATAGCGTTTGTTAATGTTTTAAACGGTACTAGTGGAATAAAGATTAGTGCATATATGTATATTAGAATAAGAACTGGTAATAAATGCAGGACAATGTAGAGTAGGTCATAGTTTATTTAGTGTAACGTTGGATAGATCTAGGAAGGTTTCAATGGATGTCTGAATGACAAACTGGTTTAAAATCGTAATAAATATTCAATCTCGAAACTTATTTTAACACAACATGCAGGATTATGCTACCTGAACCTTGTCTCCTGACAAAGAATGTTTTGTTGATAGAACTATCGATAATAAAATCCAGCTTATTTGTCGCCCAAGACTAAGTAAAATATGGCGTTGAAGTTCCGGTCCCATATTATGAAATCAACGTTATCGTACAATGGGCCAAGTAGCACGCCTATGGACGATAATTGTACTATCATTAACTCATGGTCCCCAACATACACCCAACCGACTGCACTGTTTCTCTTTAAATAAATTTTTTTAAAATTTGTTTCTATATAAACGTATTTTCTCATTTTTAGAAGTGCAGAAAACGCTAAATCGGCATAAATCTTGATCTCACAGAATAGTTATAAATAATGTACATGCATAAAAAATAAAACTAACCAATATTAAGTACATTACATAAGGAAAAGGTAGATACTGACGCTCGTATAGCTAAGAATGTATCCCATAATAAATAAAAATCTTTAGGACCTACTTATTTAAAATTTAAACGTTGATAAGACTGAACGTAAGATTAACGATATTTCATATTAAAACGTGGGAAATATAATTAAATATAAAATGTATACATTATGAACATAAACTGTTCTATAAACGATACACTGCACGCAAAACAGTTCTAAGAATAATCATTTCCTTGATCCAACTTCACAAAAACTCCATTTTAAATGAGTGCAATTGTTAACTTATCTAATCATCTCCGACTTTGCCACCAACTTCGTTGTTGTTAATTAAATAGAGGATATATATATTCACATTCCTGTCCATCCAAATTTACCATTTAGAGTAGGTTTTCTCAGTTGATTTATATAGTGATTGCAAATCGAAATAATTCATATCCAATAAGTACAATAAAAAAACTATTCTAACGGCGAGAAATCGAATGAGGCCAGAATATAATTGCTGCGTGTCAGTATAACCTAGTAGTATTATGCTCGCATATAACATCTTACACAAGATTGACCAAAACAATAAACAACCAAAAGGTTTGAATTGAATATTAAGTTATTTAAAAAATATACCATCCAGTATCACACATAAAAAGGTACAAATCTTTATATTCCAATTACATGAATGTAATTTATTAGTAAATAAGCCTTAAAAATCATACTTTACAATTTATCTAAGTAATTGTCAAGTGTAGGAACACCGCCTTGAAGACCTTTTCGTTTTCGTGTAGTCATAACAACTGTGCCTGGTTTACTGGTTGGATCAAGAGGATCTCCAGGATAAATTTGCCAATGATCAAACACACATTGAGGAAAAGCTTGACCCCCAGTATTAGCACGAAGATCAGTAGTAAAACCTAAAATATATTAATAAAAGTAAATACTTGCAACATACCAAATGATTCGTTGACGGGCAAAAAAGCCTTAATTATAACAAGTGGACTTCCAATCATCGATTCTTCACTTTGAATTTCTCCGCGCTTGCGATTAATAGTACTGTAAACACCACCCATGCATGTTTCTGGACCTTGAATTTCAACAAGATACACAGGTTCCAAAATTGCAGGAGCAGCAGTCAAAACACAAGCATAAAAGCACCTGCGAGCAGTACCGATAATTTGACCACCACCACGATGGATTGCGTCAGTGTGGAGGGTCGCGTCCTCTAAATTTATTCGAACACCCCGCATGTTTTCGGAACACAGAACACCCTCTTTAGATGCCCATTGAAAAGCGCTAACAATACTGTCCTTAATTTCATTCAAATATTGTACACCCTTCGTGGTATCAACAACTACATTCGGACCAGTACAATCTGGACCAAAACACCAAATTTTACGTGCTTCAGTAACGTCCCAGCCATGAGTATCGGCTAAATAGCGACCTCTCTCCCTTATATCTTGCCGGTGATTTACTTTGCCTGCATCAATATCTGCAGATACTTCTTCACCTAAAGGAGAAGCAGTCATGTATAGACGATTGTGCTTATTCGGCGATTTGGATAAGCATTGCTGAGATGATTCCGATGAAACCGTTTCACGATAGGATACAACAGGATCGGTTTTGATCAAAGGAATACAAGCATGATCTTCTTCCAAATCTTTTAAACAAATTTCAAGGTGCAATTCTCCGGCACCTGCAATAATATGTTCACCAGATTCTTCAGTTGTAATCTAGCAAAATAAAATAAATTCAACTTACCTGAACCATAGGATCACTCTTTGCAAGACGTCTCAAACCCTCCACCAACTTTGGTAAATCAGCAGGATGTTTGCATTCTACGGCAACTCGAACAACAGGGCTTACGCTAAACTTCATCTGGCGCATGTTATGAGCACCAACAAAAGTAGAGATAGTTGCAGTTTTAACAATGAATTGATCAACGCCGACCAAACCACAAATATTTCCACATGGAACATCTTCTATAGCCTCAGTATAGCGACCCATCATTAAAACAGTCCTTTGTATAGATTTTTCATATAAATCCTCTTTTTTCTTTGGTACATAGTTAGGACCCATAATTCTAACTTTTTGTCCTGTTGCGATACAACCAGAGAAAACACGACCAAAAGCATAGAAACGACCTTTATCAGAAGTAGGAACCATTTTGCTGACGTACATCATCAATGGACCGTTCGGATCACAATTTTTAACAGCAATAGCAGCCTCATCATCATGTGGACCTTCATACAACATCTCCATACGATACGTCTGGGATGTAACGGGGCTAGGCAAATGGATACAAATCATATGCAGTAGTGAATCACCAGCGGGCAACCACTTGTGTAAAGCTACTTTCAAACGTTGTTTTTCTGGCAAACCCCATTCCTCTTCGGATAAAACAATAGATAATTTTTTAAGTAAATCAACTTGTTCAGCTTTGGTTCCTTTCATAATAGTGTTAGAAACTTTATAAACTGGGCTCAAAACAAACTGATTAAACGCTCTGATATCATCTGAACTTTGTTTTGTTTTAGTAAACTTTTTTGTTTGAAGATTGAAGAAATGATCACCCCACAGTTTTTCAACAAACTTATTGGGCTGCACATTGAATTTCGATGCATATAGTTTAGCAAACGTAAGCAATGTAAAAGCCCAACTTTGTAAACCAGAACCAAATCCAACAGTTCCTTTTAGTGGATCAACATGAAGATCGCCCATACACTCGTTCATTTCATCTGACTCAGAAATAATAACGTTAACATTTTCGATGGTGCGCACCAACTTTTGGTACAAATCCTCTAATTCACAACTCAATGTGAGAATAGCCATGTCCATTTTATTCATAAACAATACTGGTTTAATTCTTTCAGTAAGCGCCTGACGCAAGACGGTTTCAGTTTGTACACAAACACCTAAGAAACTGTTATTTCAGTCAAAAATACTTACCAGAAACACAATCAACGACAACAAGTGCACCGTCAGTAACACGCAACGCTGCAGTAACTTCCGATGAAAAGTCGACGTGTCCTGGGGAATCAATGAGGTTTATAAGAAAGCCTCGTTCCTCATTGCCACTGGAATCAACAGCCACCTGTTGAACCTGTTTAATCAAATCCACAGCATCAGCTGGCATTTCATAGTATAAACTAATAGCAGTTGACTTTATAGTAATACAACGTTCCTGCTCGTCTTTTCTAGTATCTGTGAAACGAGCATCACCGGCACGGGACTCCGCAATGATACCAGCTTTACAAACGAGTGAATCTGTTAAAGTTGATTTTCCATGATCAACGTGCGCAATGACGGACATGTTGCGGATGTTCCTCTTCAAGTCCATCATACGACGCAACTGTTCAACTGTAAACTTGACCTATAATAAAAAAACATAATTCAATAGCTCTGCGGTTGTACTAGCCAAATATCAAATGAATTATACATTCAAATAAATAATTCATAATATTAAAAAAGAATTTAACAAAAAACGAAAAAAAACACTAACCATCTTCAAGACCTAATGCCAACAACTGAAAGGAAGGCAGGCGGGTAGGAAGTGAGAAGAGTAAAACACTATTTAAAAATTAAAAATAATAAAATAATAAAACTCATAAAAAATTTTAAAATTGTATGTAAATAAATACATTTAAAAATATAATTATAAAAAATTTAAATTAAATAAAGAAATATATTAAACTTACTCTAAAATCACGTTAACTTGTTTGCCAGTGTAGCAGTGAAAATCGACGAAGATAATTCGATGTCCTAAATAATAAACAATATTATTTTATTTTATCAAAAATTAACATTTAATTTTTGGCAATTAATATTTTTCGAATATTGACAATTTTGTTTGAATGTATCAATGGTACATACCAGTGGGAACGGCTATAAAAACAACCGTTCCCACGCTATTGATAACTTCCGTTTCCTCCGATCATTCCGTTTTACTTTGGTTTCCATCTTAGTCCTTTCCACAATCCAATCTTGTAATTTGGCAATAAACGTTTCCCGGTCCCGTCTTTACGTTCTTATTCATTACTTCAAGTAATCAGTACAAACGTAAGGTATTGGAAGGAGACTACAATTAGGTCCACAACTAACGCAACCTTCGACAACAAGCAACGCCGCTTGTCACATCTGTAGCGGTAAAAATCGATGAAGATAATTCGAAATCTTAAATAATAAACAATATTATTTTATTTTATCAAAAATTAACATTTAATTTTTGGCAATTAATATTTTCCGAATATTGACAATTTTGTTTGAATGCATCAATGGTACATACCAGTGGGAACGGCTATAAAAACAACCGTTTCCACGCCATTAATGACTTCCGTTTCCTCCGATCATTCCGTTCCATTTTGGTTTCCATCTTGGTCTGTCCCACGATCCGACTCTGTAATTTGGCAATAAACGTTTCCTGGTCCCGTCTTTACGTTCTTATTCATTACTTCAAGTAATCAATACAAACGTAAGGTATTTGGAAGGAGACTACGACTAGATCTTCTATTAACGCAACTTTCCACGACAAGTAACGCCGCTTATCACATCAAAACCGCTCTTATCGCATATTTAGTGAAACGAGGCTACGTAGCCTACAATTTGGACTTAATTCACTAAAGTGGTGAGGACGACGTTCAAACGCTAGTCAGCCAAATTTTGGATCTCTGTCGCACGTGGGATTCAGAAAAGTTTTCTTATCATTTTTCCCGATTAATTAATTAATTTTTCTTGTTTATTAACGTTAAATTATTAGTTTATATATATATATATATATATAGCCGCTTAATAATTTTAAGTGATGGAACAAGAATTTAAGGATAAATTAAGCCTGGTGGAAGCAACCCCGAAGCCTAAAGGAACGATGCAATGCACGTCCCTGCCCTTAAACCCTGACAACCCAAAACGTTGGTTTAAGTTGTTCAAACATGATTTAGATTTCTGTGGGATTATTACCAAAGAAGAGAAATACCATTACTTAGCTCATGGGGTGCCAGACCACCTCTTCGACGTAGTGGAGCAGTTTCTGCTGACTAACTATCCATCACCCTACTCAGAAACAAAAAGACTTCTGTTCAAAAGATTAAACAAATCAGCTAACGAGAAGGAAGAGCACCTTCTCACCATTGGAAAAATCCGCGGGGATCGCACCCCTTCTATATTTTTGCATGATTTGCAAAAAGAGGCGGAAGATCTTTATTTTCCGATGGAGTGGGTTAAACGGAATTGGATCCTTTACTCCAATCTGCGGTTTTAGGTCTAAAAAACATCACTTTGAAAGAGGCGGCAAAAAGCGCTAATAGAGTCGATGAGTACGCACGGAAAACGCAGTGCAGGCAAGCAGCACCTCGACACCGCCCTGCAACTGCCAATGTCGATCCCAATCGCGCAGTTGCAGCACTGTGAGGGGGGAAGTCAGCTAGCAGACGTTTTGCTAGCAGCCGGAAAACGAATTCGGCATACTGTTGGTATCATAACCAACATGGAGACAAGGCTAGGAAGTGCAAGTAACCTTGCACTTTTAAGGCTTTAAACTCCAACACCATCAAGTGAATTCGGCCTCACTTGGTGACACAGGACCTAATGTTGGCCGACTATCTTATATCTAAGATAAGATCTTTAAAGAGCTCTTCCTGGTTGATACAGGGGCACAGGTAAGCGTCATTCCTCGTACGTGCGACGATGCGCCACCTACAGAGTTCAAGTTTAGGGCAGCAAACGGGACGGTTATCCCGTCTTATGGATATCATAGGGTAGCTATACATATAGGTCCCTTGCAACTCCCGTGGAATTTCGTTATTGCAGCAACGCCCATGGGAATCATAGGCATCGATTTCCTACAATTCTATCAATTGCTGGTAGACCCTTGTAGCATAAAGCTAATCGATGCCGCGACCCACCTGCGATACGAAGGGTTGCCTACTGGAGCTGATGTCTTCTCCATCTCTGGGTGATATAGGGACGCGTCTATAAAGAACAGCGAACAACTGTCTAGTCTGCTCTCTAAGTTTCCGTCACTCACCCAGGCTATACAAGATGTGGATGCCACACGATGTAGTACTCGACATTACATCGAAACGTGTGGTCCCCCAATGACTTGTCGTCCGCGTCGTTTAGCACCCGATAAATTAGCGGATGCTAAAAAGGAATTTAATACCCTTCTTTAGAAAGGTATTATCCGACGGTCACAAAGCTCGTGGGCCGCACTCCTGCATATGGTAAAAAAGGCAGAAGGGATATGGCGTCCGTGTGGAGATTATAGGGCATTAAACGCTATGTCACAATATGACAGCTACCCTATTCCTCACATCTATGACGTTATGGCAAACTTGATCGAGTCGAACATCTTTTTTAAAATCGATTTAGTGCGTGCTTACCACCAGATTCCTGTGGCTCCAGAAGACGTAGAAAAGACCGCCGTAACAACACCTTTCAGTCTTTTTGAATTTTTACGCATGCCTTTCGGTTTGCGCAACGCTGCGCAAACATTCCACCGTTTTATAAACAAGATTTTGAGAGGTCTCAGCTTTGTTTACGTTTACCTAGATAATGTTTTAGTTGCCTCCTTATTATACGAGGAGCACCAACAACATCTGCAAAGCTTATTTAAGCGATTGAGTAAGCATAACATTATTATCAATCCAGATAAGTGTATTCTAGGTGTAAACAAATTAAAATTTTTGGGACATTTGATTACGCCTACAGGTATCAGTCCTACGCAGGATAAGGTACAGGCTATCCAAGAATTTCCGGAACCCACTACTCTGAAGGAGTTACGTTTCTACCCGTGTCTTCTAAACTTTTACCGCAGATTTATTCCCAAGTGTGCTGAACATGTTCACACATTTTCCGACTTACTGCGAGGAAACCCACGCAAGATAGAACTCACCGAGGAGGCAAAGCAGGCGTCTGTCAATAGCCGAACGCTATTGGCAGAATCAACAATGCTGGTTTATCCAGACAGTTTACATGAACTGGCCTTGACCACCGATGCGTCCGATTTTGCAATAGGAGCTGTTCTTCAACAGCTAGTAGATAGGGTATGGAAACCTCTAAGTTTTTTCTCGAGGCGTCTGTCATCGGCAGAATCTAGATACAGCACATTCGGCCTAAACTTTTAGCGATGTATGTCGCTATTAAGCATTTTTGCCATGCTGTAGAGAGTCGTGATTTCAGGGTATACACTAATCACAAGCCGTTGACTTTTGCCATCCGTACAAAAACGGAGCGTTACCCGACTCTGTAATTTGGCAATAAACGTTTCCTGGTCTCGTCTTTACGTTCTTATTTATTAGTTCAAGTAATCAGTACAAACGTAAGGTATTTGGAAGGAGACTACGACTAGATCTTCTATTAACGCAACTTTCTACGACAAGCAACGCCGCTTGTCACATCAAAACCGCTTTCATTGCGTATTTAGTGAAACGAGGCTACGTAGCCTACAATTTGGAGTCAATTCACTAAACATCCAAACCGCTCTCATCTCGCATTTAGTGAAACGAGGCTACGCAGCCCGCAAACTGAGGTCAATTCACTAAACCAGCTTGCTTAAAGTTCGATTTGTTCAAATTATTTAATTATAATTTGTTTTATTGGTTTCAAAATGTTTTTTATTTATAGTTGTTGCTAGATGTGTTTGCTCAGTGTTTTTACTCTACTTTATGTTTGGATTTATTTAATTTAATTATAGATTACTTCCTCAATATCAAACGTAGACAACATAGGTGAAATAAGGTTGTAAAAACAAAAATACTGTATATTTTTACAATGTTTGGTATTATAAATTTTGTGTAGGTTTACCAGTTATTATTTATACTATGTTTTCTAAAAAAGATTTTATTCACAGAGAATGCCTCATAACGGGGTTATAAAAATACTAGTAGTAGATACTTCTACAATTGAACGAAGGCTAAATACTATTTAAAATTGTTAAACATTTAATAGCAACTTTAATAAAAACTAGAGATATTTTTAATCCCGTAATTCTATGTAGTGCATCTAGAATTCTGACTAACATAACTCAGGGATCAAGTGCACAACAGTTAGTGGATGAGTACAAACATACACCTAAGGGATATAAAATGTATTTTAAGGTATATCTGTACCATATGCAACTATAGTATAATGTCTATACTAATGCCTAAGAATTATTGTTAATCAACCTCTCTGCAATAGAAAGAAACTGAAATATTATATAAGTGGTGCAAGCGGCAGGTGTTTTTATCCATTAGCATACAAATCTAATAAGAGCTGCTTTATAAGAGTATGATAACACAATACAATTATCAGTTGTTGCTGTAGGAAAAAAATTCTAAAAATTATTTTTATTAAATTTTATTTTAATTACCAATTGTATATTGTTGTACATTTAAAAAAATTAACTTTGCTTGAACTTTGTTTTTAAGCGCTTTTTGTATTTAAATGTATTATGTTTGTTGTTGACGTGACAGTGATTTTGTAAGTATTATCACGTTCTGTTTTTCCTGTTGACAAAAAGTATGGAACAATAATTTAGACTGAAATTAGACGAGGGTGTTGATAAATTTTTATATTAAGTTAAATTAAAAAAAATCAGGGCCGAGATTTCAATAAAATCTTACAGTTTTACATATATATATATATATATATAATCTGTTTTTTCGGTGTCTGTTTTTAGTGGGCCAGTGTTTATTGTGCGTAGTTTGTGCAGCGTGTAGTAACACTAGTACTATTTTTGTTTTTTAACAATTATTGCTAGCTTATTTCTAGTGATAGTTTTATTTTTTTTATTTTTGATTAATCTATACATTCATTTCTTAGTCGTTGTTTCTAAATATGACTCCCTCCAATTCATTCAAATGTGGCCTACAACGCTGCAAGAAAGTTATAAAAGTTGGCATTTTTGTGTACTTTGCGGTAATTGGTTTCATAAAGCATACTCGGGGTTATCATCTGAACACTATTCGCAGCTTGCTAATAGTCTGATTAACTATAAATGCATGGACTGCAGATGTGAAATCGATTTAGGGCAATTGCTTCCTGTCAACGACAACAAATTGGATGATGTTTTAGAAACACTTATAGATTCAAAAACCTATCTTTCCCAGATTCATAATTTTGACACTAGATTAGATGAAATCTCCCGTACTCTAGCAACAACGGTGCACAAGCTCTCTGAACTCCAAGCTAAAACTGAGGCTTTAAATTCCTTAATCTCCCACCTTTCTAATAATGCTGTCTAAACTACATTCCCTAAAACACCATATTTCCAATTCCAGCCCTTCTTCTTTAGCAGCTAAATCGTTTCTAAAACTTTTGGCTGCCACCAAGCAACACGTTGAGGATATTAAACGTGATTGCAACATAATTATTAAAGGTATTAAAGGTAGCGTCACTAACTATAAGGATCTGGCGTCGGACATTATTTCTTCATGTTCGCATAAGGTTAAAAATTTTAAATTATGTAGACTTTTCTGCAAGCGGCCCTACTCAGCTTCCCCATCTTGATTACTTTTAATTCTTTTCTAACTAACAAAAAAATTATAAAGGGTTGGTTAAATGTTCGCTCTACCTACCCTGGGGTTTATCTACTTAAAGACTTCTCTAGGGACAAACGTGCTATAAATTTTTCAAGGACTCTAACTTCTTTAGATAACAGAACCCCTATAGTTCGACTCACTCCATTAAGGCATGTTAATAATAATATACCAAATTTTCGGCTTTTACTCCAAAGCCATACCCACTTCTCTATACTACATCGGCTCAGGCAATTGTCCCCTCTTCTTTAAAGGTACACTACACAAATGCATTAAGTCTACTCAATAAATTATCTAAATTACAAGAACTAGTTAGAGTCAGCTGTCCTCACATTGCTGGAATCACAGAAACTTGGCTTTTAGAAAGCGTACTTGACAGTGAAACACTCCTATTAGGGTATAGAACAGCTAGGTAGGACTCAAGTAAAGGTAAAAGTGGGGGTTGTCTCTTTTATATCAGAAACGACTTATCTTATACCATTGTTTCAGTACGAAGCAATCCTCAGAAAAAATATGAGTCTATTTATTTGGTATTAGGTTAACATACTCTCTGCTCCTTATTTTATCGTCCTCCTTCATTATTCAAAACGTCTAATGCCTCTCTCTTTCCTACAAACATCGCATCCTAATGGGGGACTTTAACTGCTCTACCCTTAACTGGCGGTCTCTTTCTAGTTCTACTCCATTTAATAATAAAATTCTAAAGCTTAGCATTAAGCATGCTCTCACTCAGCATGTTTTATCATGCACTAAATACAGGCTCGCTACTCTTCTTTATACCTTAATCTTGTTTTCATCAACGAATCCTCTTCCATTGACCCTATCTCTTACCTACCCCCTCTCGGGAAAAATGATAATGTTCTCCTGTCTTTTAAAGTGACCCTCCCCTCATGTAGCTTTAGGAATAAGCGGGAAAACCTAACACCTATCCCTGATTTTAGAAAAACTGACTTTGGGAAATTTCGTCAATTCCTCTCCTTGGCCGACTGGAGTCTTCTATATGACAATAATTTAGAACAGGCTTACTCACAATTTGTTAGTCTAATTAAAGAAGGCATCAACAAGTTTGTTCCGTATCAATTTCCTTCTCACACTAGTCCAAGGCTTCCTAGGAAGATTATCCATTTAATCCAGAGACGGAACAGGATTTTTTGCTTTTGGAAATCTACTAAACTCCTCTGTTTTTATTACAACTATATTTTAATTAGGAATGAATGCTCCAGACTAATTAAGTCTCATAGGGACTATACGGTTTACAAACTTCTAAATAAAGCCAAGGACAACAAAAGCACTCTGTTTAAGTTTATTAAGGACAAGCGTGCTTCCGAAAATTTTTTATCCTGTCTAAAAAACGACACTGGTTTACTTCTAAACAGACCTAAAGCTTGTAATAGTTTTAGAGATTATTTTAACTCTGTTTCAACATTCTGATTCTCCCCCACTTTACGAATTTGAAAACCAAGTACTAAAAGGTGTTTTGGCCTACTCAACTCGTGAAAATCCTGAAAAAAAAACATTGTGAACCAATGAAATATGAATTTTGCTAAAATTTATAAATGTTTTGCAAAAATGTTGCTTATTTGTTACACAATCGTCATAGTTATGTCTCTGGAGTTTCAAAGATGGATATATACTAACAATCTAAACAATAAGAAATTTATAAAAATTTAAAAATGACCTAATTTGTTACTTCAAGACTATGCAAGCATTGAAAAATGACTAAAATTGTTTTTCAGCGTATACTGCAAAATCGATAATACGTTTTTCGTTACATATTTGACTATTTCTACAGTAAATTAATTTCTTAAAAATGATTTTTTACTTGTAGAGAAAATAATTTACAATATCGAAAAATCGACCTTTATAGACGTATACTAATACATTGGTAAGCTTTGATTCAGAAGTTTAAATATATAATTAAAAATTAGAATAGTGGCTTTAACTGCTAGAAATATAGTTTCTTTTTTATATATAAACATATTTTTATTAATGAAATTAACTTTTTAAAACAAATTGTTTGTTTTTATGTTTAATAAATGGTAGTATTATGCTTTATTGCTAGAAATACATCATTATTTATAATATTTTTTAATAAACATTAGCAAACTATAACGGAAGATATATATATATTAGTAGGAGTTAAATATGTCAAAGATAAGTAACAAGCGTTGATTACCCTAAAATATAATAGAGCTTTAATTTTAGATTCTCCTTCACTAAATACTATAAGCAATTAAGTGCATCCACAAGCATGTTACTCATTAGGAAAATGTGATACGTTAACAAAACAAAATACCTTAACCTTTGTTTTTATACACGATGAATCAGTCAAAATTTTAAATAATTTAAAATTAATTTGCACTACTTTAAACGCACAACGTTACGTGTTTTTAGACGTGAATATTTTTTTATTACAAAACCCTTTTGCTTTAAAAAATAAGCATGGGCATAAGATAACAATTACAGTAAAAATTAACATCAAAGCCTCGTAATTTAAAGAGAGCATGAGACAATAAAATGTTTCCATGTATTTGAACATTCTGCCAAACGTTTTGCTTGTACCCCATAAAACATTTATTTCAATTAGATCTTCCCGAATAATTCTTAGCCAAGTTTTCTTTGGTCTGCCAACCTTTCTTTTACCATTTACAATTGTCCATTCCAAAACCGTTCTTGCTGGTCTTTCGGGCGGTAAACGTAGAATTTGACCAAGTAATTTTCTTCGTCTAATTGTAATGATGTCATGGAGTGAACGAAAGTCAGTTCTTTTTATGATCTCATCATTTGAAATGTGATTGCGTCAGGTAATCTTTAAAATAATTGAGCCCGGTTAGCTCAGTTGGTAGAACATCAGACTTTTAATCTGAGGGTCGTGGGTTTGAGCTCCACATCGGGCGCGCACACTTTAACTCCGCCTAGATTGGATCAGAAATGATTCAATCTAGCCAGTCCCAAGCCTGGATAAAGGAGGAGGGTTCGAGCGCAAGGTTAGCAACCTGGCCTCTGTAAAAAATTCATACTGCTACGGAAACAATAAGAGGACGCCATTCCGGCAAAGAAGTGATCGCGCGTATCTCGATGACAGAGTTACACAAATAACAGGGTTGAGTGAAAGCCGAAAGGAAGCTCAATCTTCGATTTGCAGAATCTTTAATGCTAAAACCTTAACCAGTGTTGAGACATGGAATGTGCGCACACTTTTTCGTACTGGACAGTTAAAACAAGTCTTTCGAGAAATGAAAAAGTACAACTTAGATATTTTGGGTATTAGCGAAATGCGATGGAGACGTGCATATATTTAAAATTAATTGTTTGTACGGCTTTAAATGTTTTACGGGAAACATCTTTCAGCCATAGACATTTTAGCAAAGCCAAACGTGGACCGCATTTGGTGCCGGTGGTAGAGATCGTACCTGTGCCCACCCAGGTTTGAGTCTGTACAGTTAGTTAAATTGTTAAAATATTAATGTATTTTATGAAAAATATATTTAATATAATTATCAAAATTAACTTGGTTATTGAATAAGATTAATATTTATTTCATAAAAAATTAATTATTTTTAAATTTTAAAATAATTCAGTTTGGAATATTTTCTTCTAACTATACTCTTAGATTAATGAAATCAAGATTCTAAATTAAAAAAGACTCCAAAATTTGTTTCAATGTAGGCGTATGTTCAAATCCTATTTCAGACTCAACTTCAACAAACTTAAGTGAAAAATGAGACCTCAACTCTACTTTAACGTTGACAGTAAAATATTTTAATCATATTGTTAAAGTGATAGATGTAACAAAAAAAACATTTATTCATGTTAGAATTTAGCAATAATTATATATTAAAATTTTATAATACAATATATATATATATATATATATATAACAAAACTCGTAAATTATTAATATGCATTAGCTTTGTGTTTGGGTGTAAATTGAAATCCTTGTGGAACTGGTCCAAGAAATAATTCACTGTATTAAAAACGCATATATATAATAAGTATTAAATAAATTTGTAAGTAAAAGCTTAAAACATTATTATTTAAAAATTTAACTGCTTCGCAGATATACCCCCGCTATAATAATAATAATAAATAAACAAAAAATATTTTAATCATTCCGAAGTAAAAACTCTTATTGAACAATCATGCTCGATTGCGTAATAAAATATACAAATGTTTGATCTTGAACTGTGTCAACCATTGAATATCGTAAAAAACTATATTAACACACACTGAAGTGTATAGTGGTTAAATTTTCAGATAATTACAGCAATAAACAGAATTTTGAATTTCATTACAATCTGCTATATACTTATTTCTAAATTGCTAAACTTGTAGTTGAGTGGGTATAAGTTTGAGTTCCACCGTTTGGTTTATCTAAATTTCCACTTGCTTAAAAACTAAATTAAAGTAGCAAAAATCAAGTAAAAATAGGAGGGGATAAAACAAAAAATCACTGCTCAATATTAAAAACAAAACAAAATATAATCACAAACCTAATTTTAACCCAGTCAGCTGCTTTGGGACTGGCCATTAATGTTTCCAAATCGTTTCGACCAAAATATAATGGAGGGCGTTCATTGATGTGCTGAGGAACGCGCTCAAGTATGCCATACGGAATGTATCTACCAAAATAAAATAAATTAGCCAGTAATAGCAATAGAATTTTTTAATACATGTGACCATCCAAATTTTGTCTAATCGAACTATAGACTAAATTAAAATGCGTAAATAAAATAAACTCAATAAAGTTATTTTTAAGAGTAGTCATACGTCTTAAATTGTAAAAATTTCTACCTAATTAAAAAAAACATTGTGTAATATGAAAAACTACATATACATCCTTTAAAACAATTCCTGCATTTAACTTAAATTTTTACAGTAACTATATAATATTACTATTATTATTACACTAAGCTTAAATAACTCACTAGAGATACATTCAGCATAAAATAGCATATAGTATTGTATTAAAATAGTATCATACAATATACAATAAGACATTATGTATAAAATACAAATATAATTTCTTTGATATACATAATCAATAATTAAAAAAAACTACACTGGATCTGATTGATAATCAAAGGTTGAGTAAAATCATCAGCATTTTAAACTTTTTTAGTTGCCAAATAGTTTATTCTATTATACACCACAAAATACTTAATTATAAATGT
Organism: Cardicola forsteri; assembly: GCA_025895645.1. Taxonomy (NCBI): domain Eukaryota; kingdom Metazoa; phylum Platyhelminthes; class Trematoda; order Strigeidida; family Aporocotylidae; genus Cardicola; species Cardicola forsteri. Next base: position 969,075 of record JAKXYG010001174.1, on the reverse strand, counting down.
AGTCTTTTTTCTAACTATTTGGTTCAGGTGTCTTGGTATACTGTTGGTTAGGCTGTTAATGTAGTTTTATTTTTCAAACAAAAATAGGTATAGACAGACGATGATTTAATTTGGATATGCTTATAGATGTTTTGTTTTGTTATGCTAAAAAATTGAAAAACTATGAAAAGGCAACTTTTTCAAAAAATAACTATTTTTATTTTAGCCTGTGTTATGTTTAAATTCAATTTAATTTAAAATATAACAAGACATTATTTAAAAGGTACCTTGCATTTAAGCTTAATTTGTTTCGCACATTGAAACAAAAATGCAACTGTTTAAGGTTATATAATAGTTATATGATGAATATTTTATACTTTATACAAAAATAAAACATTGTCAAATGTTAGTATCTTTATAACCTCCCGCAATGGAGATCTTACAAAGTTGACTCTACATGGTTTCTTAAATAAGGATAAAATATGTTAATTTTTTGAAATTTGTGTTTTAATCGTCATAAAACAAAGTTCCAAAAACTTAATAGTTCAACTTAATTTTATGAACCATAACTTTAGCTTTTTTGTTTTATAATAAAAATGAAGCTACATTTATTAAAAAATAAAGAATTTTTTGTTCTGCTCTTTACTAGCTAATATCCAAATTCTTGTAAATTAAATTTTACAGCTTGAAAACTTGGTTATTTTAATAATAACATTAATCAATATTTTATTTTATATTAACATCTCGAAGATTACAGACTATTATATAAATAAGTAAACAAAACCCTTTTGCAACAATGTATACTAATTTTAAACATGAGGAAATACAAACCAAATTCAACCAACTAAATAAATAACCGTTGCGTACCTGTACAAGAAAGACAACCATTCCAGTAAAAATCGTCTGGTAGTTTCTACACCCTTGGAATCTGATCCCCAATATTCCAAACCGTAGTTTACATAGTCGCGCAAAATGTCCAAACGTTCGTTTGAACTGATGTCCCAAGTAGAAGCTTCACGAATTTCCTTAAAAATCCACGGCTTTATCAAAGCACCACTGTAAAAATCATTTTTTAAATAGAAAAACCATCATAAACAGCTTCTGAATAAATTAGTGTTAAAAATCTAAATTAATTTGTTATCTCCAATTATTTTTTTGGTAAAAATAAATATTAAGAATTTAAAATAATGTAAAATATTTAATAGGTGCTTTATATTTACTTAGAAATATTTATTTTAAAATGCTGAGTCAGCCAAAATAGCATATTTTAAAAACAACGCTTATATAAACGTGGATAATAAGTCGAATGTACATAATTTTTTATAATAATTGGTCTATTATTATTAATTTGCATGCTTAATTTCATTAAAAATAAACGTTTAATAGCTAGGATTTATACATTCAACTTTGATCTAATTATAACGTCATAATGCTATTTAAAATTAAAATTTAATTACTTAAAATATGTTTATTGTTTTTTGAAATTAATTTTTTTGGTATTCTAAAATTTTTCAATTTTAAACTATAATTGACCTCGAGAATCCGATTAATTCCCTTATCTGTTTTTGTACTGTAAAATGAGTACCAACAATAGAAAAGATTATCATCTTAATGACAATGAACACCATGTTATAAAAAATTAAAAAAACTATGGATTTTTCGCCAAAGCAACTAGCGGAATTATATAGAGTAAGTCTTACAACAATTTATCGTGTTTTGAATGAACAAAAACCACAAAACTATGATAATGTTGGAAGAAAAAGAAATACCAATAAGACCGATGAGCGAAAAATTTTAATGGAATTAAAAAAATTACAAGGCTATTTCGAATATTGTAAAATATAATTTACGAGAATTTAGTTATTCGACGGTGAGAAGCTGTGCAAAAGAATTTGGTTTAACATGTAAATCACCAATAGTTAAACTATTTATTAATAAAAAACAAAAAGAATGTAGATTTATGTTTTGTAACAAGTGGATTGAACGACGATTGCCTCATTGGCACTCTGTATATTTCACTGATAAAACAACGATTCGGGATAAACCATTTGGGTACAAAAATGAAGTACTATGCAGGCCTAATTTAAAAAAATTTACTTCCAGTAGTTAGAAAATAAGCCCACCTTCGATAAGTGATGTGTTGGTTTGGCATTAAGTATAATGAACCTATTAAATGGAAAATTATATCCGGTACCTTAGATAGTGAAAAATTTGTTTCATTAATGAAGGAAGTTTTTCATAATGAAATGCAACACAGTCACACCGGGCCTTCTAATGTTTTTCAGGACAATGTTCCATGTCATACGTCCAAAAAGGTTGTTATATTTATCTAGATTTACTTTATTTGTTTTATATTTACATTTAGACATTAGGACTAAAATCAAAAAATTATTTTATTCAATTAACACCTAACAGTCCGGACATAAATGTTATTGAAAATTCTTTCAGTATGCTAAAGCGCAACATCAATAAGCATACTGAAATTGAGGATTTGTTTGATCGTATTCAGTTTGTTGTTCAATATGAGATGAAACAAGAATATATCAACAATCTCATCGACAGTATTGCAAAACGCCTTAATCAAGCGGTTAAAAAGAAAGGCGATCACATTAATTATTAATCATTTTGTTCTTTATTATTCAATCAATCATTTAGTAACTGAAAATATTCCATGTGTTCTGTTTTATTTTCATATTTGACGTTATATTTTATATTAATAAGTTTACCCGATTTGTAATTTTCAACAAGTTCAACTTTTATACAATTTTTTATATTAACAGTAGATATTAATAAAATTGTAATTGTATTTTATTTATTATATAATATTGTATATATCATGATTAGACTGAGTTCTTCTTTGAGTTATGTGATTATTACAGATGCTTTAGTTTAATAACTACGTTTTCAACACTAATTAGTTTAGGAGTTGTAATATTCAGGTCTATGAAAAACGCAAATAAAAACCATACAACTACAACGTTTTTAAAAATGTTATTTTAATATTTGATTTAATTGAAACTGTTAATGATTTCAAAAAATAATCCGTTTCCAAACTAAATCGTAAACGTAATAAATTAGGAAAAATAATAATCAATAAAAATAAAATTTTAAATTGAAAAGTAATAATTGTCTGTGTAACGTACCGAGCTATTGCAACGCCTGAAACACCAGACAATTTTGTTTGTTCAATATAATCATCATACGTCAATATATCGCCATTTCCTAGATACATAAATAATGACAGAAGTTGTATGATAAGTAAAAATCCATGTTTGATGTAAGTATTATATCAATGTACAGCGCTGGACTCAAACTTGGGTAGGTATGGGTTTGAGTTTAACTACCGGTACCAAAATGCTGAGCCCTCGCTATAATGTCCACTTTGACATAAAAATATGGTAATCATTAGATCACTTGAAAAATCATCAAAATAACGTAAATTTCAAACACGAAACTCTCTAAAATGATTTACAATATTGACCAATTTTAGCAAAGATATGACTTTATCGAAGACTTTGTTAAAGTCAAGTTGAAACAACGTTGAAGATACTGAAGTGAGGTTTATAAAGTTGTTTTTAATTAGTTACTTTAATTTTCAACAACGTTAAATTACTAAGAGAGATAAGAACTTATATTTTAAAATAACTTCTTCAGAATATATGATCGTTTCAACTCTACCACCTTAACCTTTTGATTTTCAACTTTTTCCAATTGTGTGTCTCAAATGGAGTATAAACACGATACTAAATGTTTTAAACTTTTTATAAACTTAAAGCATTGGGTTCCCTTTATAATTCCAAACAAAAATAATAGAAGACGTAAACTGGGAGATGAATTCATTTCGTATATTCTCTTCAGTCACGAACATATAAAGAATCAGTATATATATATAAAATTATATGTAATTAACCTAACATTTATAACTATACATACACACACATATGCAACATGCATATGTTAAGTCCACGCTAAATTTATAAACTGTTAAAAAACAAAACATGTAATGTAAATATTCATTAAAATTATAAAAAAACGGATACAACCAACAAAAATTACAGTTGAGAACTCTAAATTCAAAATAGAATTTGTCGAAATACGCCGTGCATCACATTACGATTTAATCACCATTAGAAAACAATTGCACACATTTAGTAAATCAATGGGGAAGAATAGTTTCAATTAAAATAATAAATTATCTACTTACCATAAACTGGAACAGGATCAGCTATTTGAACACATTGTTTAATATAATTCCAATTAGCCAAACCAGTGTATCGCTGTTCACGACTACGTCCATGAATCTAAACAAACCAAATTAAAAAAAAACATTCATATAAAAATATAATTTTTAAAAATGAATACTTTTTTAAATAGAACTTTCAATCAGGTATCTTAATTAGGTTAGAACTGTGTAGAACCAACAATACTACTAATTGATCTTAAATATGAGTATAATTTGAAGATTAATTTCATTAAGTTGTCCAAGAGTAAATAGAAATTGATAGTGAAAAAGTTGAACTCGCAACTTTCTGTCTAGAAATCTGAGTTACACTGACATTAAAAAGCTTCAGTCTTAACAAAGCCAAAATTCCTATTTAGTAATTTAATTAATGCTTACAAGATCTTAATTTCAGAAAATGGCAACATATCTAGCCCCGTACTCCTATGTAGTACATCTTTGATTCAGACTAAGATCAAAGATCGAGTTTACAATAGTATAAATCAATTTCCACCTTGGTGGATGAGTATAAGCATACACCAAGGGAATTAAAAAGTATCTTACGGTATGTGTATACTATATTCAACCATTGAGTTAAGGGAAACAGATAATCAAACAGCCCAGTCAATTTTTGTAAACAGTAGTGTCGTCACAAAACAGCCGTCTATTAACCAACAAACCTCATTATTTCCTTTGTGCAAACAATTTTTTTCTCATATATGAAACAGTGGGAGGAAATTATTTAAGGTACTTCCTAAATGGAGCAATTGATTGAATTGTTTCAATTCTTTTTTCATTAGTCAATTTCTAGCAGTATTTAACTCCGCAATGTCACAATTATTAAATTATTAAATTTGCATCTGAATGGATAGAAATTCAATTCCCACTGTCAACACTACATAAATGCAAGTAGTCCCACTTTAGGTTTCAATAAATTTTTATTCACAGAAAAATTGTTTTAAGTAAAAAATGCGACTATTAAAACCAACTTTACCGTAAACAAAGAAACCCCAGCACGTTTCAAATTTGGTAGCAGCTGATGACACGTGCTGTTGTCCTTCTGTACACCGGTTCGCATTTTCACCGTGACCGGTGCCCTCAAAACCGAATTCATTCCGACGACAATGGATTCCAGTCGGCCGTCCATTCGCAGAAGACCAGAACCGGCGCCCTTTCCAGTCAATTACAAATAAAACGATTAAAGTAGAGCAAATGTATTATGCATCAAATGCATACATAATTTTAAAACGTGCTCTGCTTGAAATGCTAATAATAATTAAAACTTGAAAAATACCTATACTTTTTAATTATCCTGTTTCAATAATAGTAATACTGTACATCCACATGGTGTACCTTGTATTTAAACTAAAGCGAAACATGGAGCAAGCAGTATATACGTACATTTCCTTTGGTTGATCAAAACAAACATCTCCAAAATGCTGGAAAAATATATCTGCATTAAACGTAACGATGACTTACGTAAATTCATCCCGATAAAAATGTTGTCTTTTTCAAGCTTTATAAAAACTGACCTCATCATTTAGCCTACAAACTTCATTATTTTCTTGTGTTTATTGAACACAAGATTTCATTAATATACTATTATTGGCATTGCAACATAAAACAATTATTACCTTTTTATAAATTAATTCGATAGGACATCCACAATTTATATCAACAAAGTCCACGTCACATGTTTGATTGATCATTTCAGCACATCGAGTCATAGTATCTACAAATCCGCCACATATCTAAAATAATCAACGGATTTGACTAAAATAATAGCTTTTCCGTTATATGTTATGTTTTACATTTACAAAACAAAATTGGCACTAAGCGTCTTTGGGAATATCTATTTAGACAAATAAAGAATTGCTTCATCTCCCTTTCCTAAGTGTTGTTAACTTTGCTAAAATTGCGCCCAACTCCACAACCACATTGTTATAAACCGACCGTGTAGTGTTTTAAGTTAATTGGATGTCCTAACCAAATTATTTAGACTGTTAAACTAAAAACAAACGCATTAACATACACATTAAGTTTATAAATAAACTTAATTCCAGCAAAACCTATTCTCCTACGTTTATTATGTTTATAAAACCATTAAAGTCAATCGCTTGATATGCTGTATAAATATAGAAATAATAAAGAAGTGACCAATCACAATCAATGAACAAATCAAATAACCCTGATTAATTCCACTAAAATTTAAAATCAAAATTAATCTTGTTCACTTACTCAATCAGGTTATTTTCTATAATTGAAACATGTAATAAAACCTCATACCTACTCAGAATATTTTGTTATTGAAACACAAAAATTAGAAAGGTTGAATAGAAAACAAAATCAGACAAGGCTGTAGAACAATGTAATAGTCATAGAACTAATAATAACCTAGATGGGCATAAGCTCGAATTCCACCACCGGGCCCACGTTCGGCTTCATTAAAATGTCCACTGCTGAAAGATGTTTCCCGTTAAACATTCAAAGTAATAAAAATAAAATAAAATAATTACCCTTATTAACTAGATAAGCGCTTTATTATTAAGCTGTATCTACCATATAAAAATTAACGAAAAACAAAAGGTTTTAGTAATTAAAATTAATAATTTGTCTAAAAACCTTTATTACCAAATGTCAAAAATAGTTCTACTAAACATGGCCTTATAAAAACACTGAACTCTTAATACAGTAGAAAATAATTAAAAGCAAAAGCAGTAAACAAAATCAACTAAAGTGAAATTACTTGAACCCCAAATACATCTTCACTCGCATGTCGCCGAAGTAAAGCCCATTCACTTTGTTTTCCTTGCAACAAATTTGTTGCAAGCGCCATCTCCCCACAAGTAATATCGGCTCCTAAACCTTTGCATATGCGACGAAAAGGCAAGTTACCAAGCTAATATAAAATTTAAGAAAAATAAACACAAAAATGTATGTAAAATTAAAAACAGAAAAAACGATATAGCTTGACCAAAAACTTACAGTTGTGAGGGGTGTTAAGTACAACTTGTTTTTAAAATCTACCTAAAAAATAAAATAATCTTTATTTAACAAATAATAATAATACTAATAGTAATACTACTACTACTAATAATAATAAATAGTTGTGTACCTGTTTCTTTTCACATTGGCGCAGTTTAATAACATCTTCATCAGTAACGTGACCAAGAAATGTACCATCCTTTAACTCTTTCTTACTAATCTTACCAATCAAATTGTTTATTTTGTATGTAATCGAATCGGCCTCAGAAAAATCAAAATTTCGTTTGCGAAGTACCGATTGCAATGTCATATTGATGTTATTATTCACAGATTTTTTAACTTCGTCAGTGTTTAAATTTTTGGAAACAAGCTCAGGCCTATGACTGTTAGCCCATCGACACATTAAACCGGCACGGCAATGACCACAGGTTTTTAAAACAGGACAGTCACCTTCAATATCAGGTAACTTGGTTTGTATCGCATCATTAATATCATGACTGTACCGACAATTTTCTCCATAAGGACATCCACGAGCAGAATCTGATTTAGGATAAGCTATATAAAACAGAATATTCTGACAATATGATTCTAATACAAAACTTTAAACATATTAGAACAACAAAATAATTACAATTTTTAAATATTAAAATGTTATTTAAAATAATCGTAAATAAACAACAGTGAAAAGTAAATCAATTATATTAGATTTCTTAATCTATAAATCTTATTTTACAAAGATAAACAATATAAAAACTAATTCGTAAAAAGATAATAAAAATATCAGTAAATATAAATAGTCACATTATAAATAATTTAATAAATTTAAATAAAATGAACAATGAAATTTTTTTACAAAACTAACTTTCAACAAGAAAAGGACAGACTTTCTTCAATGCAGTTATATTCCTTCTATTTAATTTGTGGCGATTTTTAGTGCCATGTGAGGCCTGTGAATCACAATTCTCACTTTTCTCAGAATCTAAACTTGATTGGCACTCCATAGATTTATCAGTACATTTGTCTAAATCCAAAGAACAGATAAAACTTATAACAGTAAATAAACACAAAAATTACTTTTGTTTTATTTTTGCTTCACCACATGATTTAGATTGATTATCCATCAGAAAATGTAATTCTTGAGAATAGTCTTAATGTACGTATAAGACTAAACAAACAAAAAAACACGTTATTTATTTTAATTTATAACAAAATTAAAATTGTAATAAATTGCGCACTTTTACATTAAAAACGTTAAAAATTTTAATATTAAGATATATCAGTTTCATAATGTTAACGTTTTTAAGCTTAAAAATATTTAGAATTTAAAACAAAGACAATGTTAGGTAATAAATACTCTCAATTTCTATTCAAACAGTATTACTGCAAAATGACATTTCTTATAGTATATTCAGGAGTCCCACTTCTGAACGACAATCTGCATAACACATTCGTAAAGCAAATTAATATGCAAATTAGGTAAATCCTACACTTAATAACCGGTAAATTTGGACTACCATGGGCAATAATAACCAGTGGGTGATATGTATCCCCGATAATATGTAAATTAACTTAAGAACAAACCCGAATTATGAAATTTTATTAAAAACAATTTAATCGTCCAGTTTTCAACATTTTCTAATCACAACCATTCAATTAATTATTATGAACTATAGTAATTACTGACTTTTACTTCAAATAAACAAGTATATTTATATGACTTGTTTTCACTTGTTGGCTTATTCACTGTGATTTGTATAACTACATTTTAACGTAACTGTATATACACTAGTTTTAGTTAATTGGCTGTTATTATAATATACACTGGTAAATAACTAAAAACGGAGTATAGCTAATTAACAAGTATTAAACCCAATCATACAACGTCTGTGTACTTGTTAAAACGAAACTAAGATAATGTTAACTTTATTCCCATTTAATTGCTTTTATGTCAAAATAACAATAACGAATTAAGAAACATGTGTAATACAATACAATTAATACTGTAAAATACAATTTGATAAAAAAAACGGTAAACTCAAAATAAATTAAACATTTTAAATAGAAAGAATAATGCGTTTAATAAATAAATAAAAATTAAATGTTTTTGTAAAATTGATAAAAATAAATATGAAATAACCTCGGATATTTTCAAATCTAAAAAATATTTTAATTGTTAAATACATATTCTCTACTGCTATGCATTTAAAATTAACTTTAAAAATGTTTACAATTAAAATCTAATATACATATTAAACAATAAATTATAGTTTGAGGTTTATTTAAAAAATATTCAAACCGCATCAATATATTACATAAATATATTAAATATCTTTAATTTTTGTACTTTAAACAAGTATTTAAAATGTTTATTTATATAAAAAATAACGACGTTTTAAATAATGTTTGAACTGAGTTAGAGAAATGTATTAATAAATACTAAAGGTCTATGTATATAAAACAAATTTTCTTGAACAATGACTTAAAATGTATGTAAAAATGTTTATATTATAGTTTATTAAATTAGTAAAAACACGCGAAAAGGTTTTTGTTAAATAGTGTGAAACAAAACACAATAATACACGTTATTACAAGGTTAGCACAATATTTAATAATCTGCACAAAAAATAAACACTACCGTAATTTAAAATTTTAATTAACAATATCAGCAACAATATTATTTTAAAATTAATAAATTATTAAATAAAATAAATTAAATAATAAAAAATAATATTATTGCAGAAAAATATAAAAGTTTATTTATGTAAAACTCTAGTTGTTAGAATTATTTAATTATTATTTATATATATATATTGTTATATATATATATATATATACATATATATATATATATATATATATATATATATATATATATATATATATACATATATATATATATATATATATATATAATTACATTAGTTTTAAAAAACAATATATTTTGTTTAAACATTATTTATAAATAATTCGACATAAAATGTCAAATTTAAAATTTGCAAATTATTTGATTTTATATAATCGAGCATTAAACATAATGCAAACAATAGCACCATTAATTACTGGCTTGGAATACTTTATAAAAAAAATTTGCACACAAGTTAATTCATATTATTTTAGTAAAATTGGTATAAATTATGTTAAATTTATTACAATTAAAAAACCTAAAAGGCGATGTTGTTGAAAAACAAAAAAATTAACGTAACATTAAAATAAAAAAAAGATTTCTGTTTTTTATTAATGTTTCATTGTAATTTTTCTACTTTAAAAGCTTAAAAAATTGTTTGTTTTTATTATTGCTATGCTTTAAATTTTTAAAATCATTTATTGTGATCATATTGAGAATACGAAATTATTAAGACTTTACTTTTATTTAATGTATAAAATTATTGTAATTAAACTAAAAAGTAAAGTAGTAAATTTCCTAGTTTACTATATTCTAATTAATCAGAAAAGTTTGAAATAAGAAACTTAGTAAAAATATTAAATTAAAAATTATCATATACATACCAGCAAACTGCATGAATCTTTTAATCAAGTCAAAACACATTTTGGTATTAAAAAATTAGATAATAAATAATAAAGTTTTTTTGTTATTGTTAAAATTATAAAAAAATCAGAATGTTTAATATTAATAATTTATTTACATTTTTTATTTTTACATTAATTATTTAATTATTTTTATTTTTTCGCAAATTTTGTATTGAAAGATTAATAGATATTAATTTTTATTAAAATATAAAGCATTGTTTTTGGTGGTATTTTGAATTTCCTCGAAAATCTGTTTGGTACTTCGATATGTATTCTGATAACAAAAATAAAAATAACAAAAAATTACTAAGTTTTGGTGATCAAATAACTTTGTATTCATTTAATAAAAATTATGGTTTTTTGTGTATGAAAGGGTTTGTAATAGAATTATTAAATTATGAATTAATTTGAACAGTCAAGCCGACAAATTAGACGTTTATTTGAAAAAAGATTTTCAATTTTTAATGTTAGCATTTCACAGAGGTTAGCGTTATTTATATAATTTTTTAGATTGTAGATTTTTAATATGTGCAATGCATAAATATTCTGCATATAATGCATTACTCAGTGCTTCAAAAGATGAAAATAACACTCCAAAAAATTTATTAAAATTATACGTAATTTTAATATTGATAAATAATTGTTTAGAATGCATTTGATTTAGAAAAGAAAAGAAATATTATTGAACAATCCAGGCTAATTGGATCAATTGTATATTACGGAAGCATTATTCAGGTAAATTTATATTTTAATAAAAAATGCAATTAATTAAATTTTAAACAAAATGGATTTTAGATATAAGTTACATACGTATTAAATAAAATTACATTTTAATTATTACAATATATATATATATATATATATATATATATATATATAATGTATTATAACATTTTGGTTTTTAAAATAAATGAAAAATATATAAAATAATCAAGATTGATTTTGTCTTGAATTTTAATTAAAAAAAATTAAAATATAAAAGTATTTAAATATTGGTATACTATTTTAATGCTAAATTATTTGTTACAGTTAGTATTTACATTGAGAGTTACTTTTTAACAAATACGTGGATGCTGTATGATAATTAAACCTAATAGTCGTTAATTAGTGGTATTTAGTATAGAGTTGTTTGCTTATATAAAACGTAATAACAAAAAGTAAACAATTTTAAGCTAGAGTTTATTCAGTTATGTTAAAGCATTATTAATTTAGTCTAATTGTGCAAGCTAAAGTGATTGAATCAATAAGTGAGTACAACTTCTAAATAATATAAATACGATGTTCTTTTATTTCAAGAAAAAAATTTTTAATTATAAATTTTTATGGTAAATAAATAAGAGGTCATGATTGTAAATTGTAAAAAGTTATAAATTTTATTTATTTTAAAATAAATGTTTATTATTTTAACTTACTACAATTTTGCTAGAGTTTCAGTATATATATATTTATATATATATTTATTAAACAAACACTGTATTGTTAATAAATATTATTTATTAATATAAATTTGTATAAAAAATGTTTGTGTTTTAAATAAATGTAAGAAAGTATTTTTTTAATAAAATTTTTACTTTGATATGGATTAATTTAAATAAAAATGTAAACGTTTGTTTTTGTTTAATTAACATAATGAAGAGGTGATTTTGCCAATAACTTTTGTTGTTATTGTACCATAATTGTAGCAAATTCGAATAATAATATTTATTATTATAACTTTTTATGCTTTTGACTACTTAGGTAGTTGTTTTGAACAATTATTATTACCGATGTTTTCTTTGAATGAAAAACATCACATTTTTGAGATTTGTAAGTTAAATTCATTTAGTGGTTTAAATATTGTAGTTTGTATAATTATGCTAAATTAATGATGTCCTTACGTGTTTGATTAAGCGCTGGTTTTAGTTTGTTTGTTTTCTGCTATTGTAATCTATGTGGGTAAATAACTAAAAACCAAGCATTACAAATTAACGATATTTAGTTTAATTATTATACCACGTCTATGCACTCGCTAAATAACATAACGTTTATCATATATTCATTTACTTTTTTAAACGTAAAATTTAATTTAATTTTAGATAAATTTAGATTTAGATTTTGTTTAAAACTTTATTTACAATTTTTATTTACAAAATAGATATGATTGTTTTACGTATGATAAATAAGACAGTTTTGGTTAAATAATTAATTATACGCATGACATATAATTAATAAAAAATATAAATTAAAAGTTATAGTAGAATTTAAAATTAAACAAAATATTTTGAACTGCGTTTTTAAAAAATATAAAATTAACAATTATGCAAAAGTTTTAAAACATTTAAAAAAAACATAAACAAGTTTTTAACAAAGATAAATTAACAGTGTTTGTGACACAAGTGTATGTATACAAAATAACTTTTTAAAACTCCGCCGTAAAAATACTAGAAATGTTTTTAAAGAAAATGTTTATTTCTGATTATTAGTTTTGTCTATTTTAATGAACTACCATTTTAGTAAGAATGTTTTTTATAGATTAAATAATTTTACAGTTAATTAATAAACACATTCTAGTCATTAATAAGATTTAAATGCATTTAATGTTTTTAAATAAAATTTATTTTGCTTATGTAAAAGATAGTTGTTGGCATTAGGTAAGTAATATTATTTAGATTAATTATACAATAGTGTTTTAATTTTTATGGTTATTTTGTTTTAGTCTTTTATGTAAATAAAAATGATTAAGCATAAATAAAATTACATTTTATTTTGTTTAAAAACAGTTAAAATGGTTTAAATTGATTTTTTTAATAATTAAATATTTAACAGTGTGAATGCACTGTTTGCGCTACTTATCATTTAAATAAAACCAGTTTTTGTTGTTTTGTATTTTAGTTAAGATTGTTGAATTACTTATTTTTTGCATTAAAAAAAATCTTTATTGCTTGAACGTTTGATAAAAAACATTCTTAGCAGGTGGATATTTAGAAAAAAGTCAAGTGAAGGGCCGCATTTAGTGTTGAAGGTAGGGATTAAACTCATGTTTACATAAGTTTGAGTCCAGCGCTTTACTATGATTGACAACTCGGTAAATAAACAAACAGAAATCGAGAAAAATTGGAAATAGTATTTTTACATTTTAAAAACTACATAGGCAAAAATAAAGTTATAGTAACACATTATTATAAAAAGTTAATTTAAAAATAGTTTAGGTATAAAATTTTAAAATATAAATACAATTTTGTATCGTTTTTAATTATAACGTTGTTATTGTTTTGCTTAAACTTTTAGAAGCTCAGGTAGAGTTGGACTTAGAAGCGCAAAACTTAGATATAAATTACATTTTTTATATAAATATTTATATATTAAAGACAATTTTTACTTTAGTGTAAATATTACTACAATTACATTGTTAGTTTTATTGAAAACTAATAAAATTTATATTTACCGTTAAATATATTGTGATTAATATAAAGGATACATGTTTTAGGTAGCAATTTACCAAAAAAATGTTTATTTTTTTTCAAATTTTCAAATTAACAGTTTTATGCTTTGTGAATTTTGAATTAATTTTAGTTTATATTGATTTGTTACAGTTCCGTTAATTAAATTAATTATCAACGTTTTGTGTTAAGTAAGATAAGTAGAATTACATTTGTTAAAAATGGATAGCATTAAAATTGAAAACAAATAAGAAATTGAAAGAATGTTATAAAAATATAAATAATAAAATATTTAGTATTTGATTTATGTTTCGTCTGTTATTTGTAGAAGTATAGATATGTTGGTTAATTTAACTTATATGTAATCGTTATTTTGAAATAAATGTTTAAACAAATTATATTACATTGATTTATTTGCACTTGGTTTAATTTTATTGAAAATTGAATATTAGATTTTGTTTGTGTACATTTACTATTTTTTGAGCAGATACATACATTTAATTAAGTAATAAGTGCAATGAATTATATATTATTTCAGTGTTAATTAATTTGAATTTAAGTTTATAATTGTGCTAATTTATATGAACATAGGATAAGAAATTCTAGTTTTAAATTTGTATTTACTTGTCTAAATTTGGAAACATCAATGCATTTTTGTTCTGTGCCAAATGCAATAAATATTTTAGTAATTAATAACATAAATATGTCTTAATTGGTGGTTGATTGGACGGAAGTTTTTTGTATGTAAACTAGTTACAGAATATATTGTTGTTTAAACGTCAGTATTGAGACATTAATTTGTTAAAACGCTAAACTGGAAGTTTACAACTAAGTGCCTGTGGGATGGAATTCTATTTTTGGCACAGCCTTGGTAAGGTTATCAACAATTAGGAGTGGGACTTAAAATAAACAAATTTGCTGTTTTACAATTTCGATTTAATAAAAAGTATCCGTTACCAAAGTTCGATTTTGGGGTGCTAATAATTGTGGAATTTAAGAAAAACGCAGTTTAAACGTCACATAATGCAGTGATTACATTAAATTTAATTAGTAAGCAATATAAATTGAAACAGATATTGACAACGCAAAAGTCTTTTGTCTTCTATTAATTAAATGATTTTTTTATTATTATTTTTATCTGATTATCTATTTAAAAAACTTGTAAATAGAAGAATAAACATGTTTTTTGACACAATATAAATGTTTTGACTATAACTATTTGAAACATATTGCTTTTTAACTCGGGATGTAATTAACATTTAATGTCAACACATCTCAAGTGTCGTTCTTTAAGTACACACTACAAAAGTTGACGTTTTTGCAGACGTTTTGGTTTTTTGGACTACCCTGGGTGATAATAACCGGTGGGGGATGTTTACCCCCGATAATGATGATTATTATTATTTTCTGAATTTCAAAATTTTTTGTGAAAAATATATTGATTTATAACGTTAAAGTATGTTTACCAATTTTTAAAGTGAAGAAAGCAAATAATTAGAATAAATTTTAGAAAATATATTTATGACTATTATTATTAGACGATGATTTTATTATTTGTTTATTACAATTATTTTTATTATTAAAATGTAAGTACAGCAACATGGTTTAAAAATGCTTTAAAATTACTTTAATTACTTGTGAGTAGTTTTTAATTAAAAAAATAGTCTTGCAATTTTATTTAAGTACTGTTGGATTAAGTGAGTTTGTTCAGAAAATTAAATTTTAGCGTCATTAAAACCCCGAAGTATGAAATTAGTTATTTTTGTAAAATTTTGGGTAATATAATATTAACGATAAAAATGGTAAATATTGTTTTAAATTTAGTTTTGAGTAAACTATTATAAAACAGTAATTTTGCTTATTATGTATAACATTATTCCCATTAAAATAGATTTGTTGACACAAAAACTTGATTTAGGATAGTTTTTTTTTTGATAAAAACATAGAAATAAAGCATTTTAGTTCCTTTTTAAAACAATCTTTTTACAAATTTAAGTGTGTTAGTTATTTTTTTAAATGGAAAAAAAACGAATGAACATAAAAGTGTAATATTTGTAACATTGAAAAGTTTTAAAATATATAATCAAAGTCACTATGTGATAGAATGACTATGTTGCGGTTTTGAAACTTGTGTGCTTTATCAATTTTGGGAGCCTACGGTAGGTGGAGATTATTGTTCTGATAAGGTTACTCATGTTACAAACGTGGAATGGTATAGGTCTGTTTAAGGGTAATCTATGAACTATTTTTGGTTACAGCCTTTGGTTTGAAATTCTACTAGTTTTCCTGTTTCAGTTTAGACCAAATTTCAATGTTCCACTTATATGTAACGTAAAACTAAGAAAAACACTATATTATGTAAAAAATATAAAATAAAATAGAGGGTTTAAGTCAATTACTGTTTATAAATTGTTGTGATATTTAAAATCTACAAAAATTGTTTTTTAATACATTGAAGTTGGTACATATCAAGTCGAACAAATTTATTTGTCAAACAAACGAATGTTCGGTCAACGCCAAATCTCAATTTGTATTGGATGAATTTGGAAGTGAAGATTCATGGTTTACCATTCAACCGCTGTCCAAACACAAACACAAAGGTGATACGGTACGTTTGCAATGGTGCAGTTTAAGATTAAATGGAATAAAGAACAGGCAACACTTATTGTATTATTTAAAACTGTTTCAATAAATTGTGATTAATTTTGTACGTTTTGTGATTAAAATAAAAAAACAATAGTACTATTTTGTTTTAGGTTAGTTATTCTTATTTTTCAATAAAAAGCTTTATTAAAAATTAGTATTAATAATATAAAAATGTTTTATTTTAATTTGTAAGGTAACAGATTAAATATTGTTTGTTTTCAGTACTGATTAATAGATTTCATTACAACAAATATATTAAAATTAACTTTATTATTATTATTATTATTGATATATAATATATATTGAAGAAATCTTAACATAATCTTAACATAACTGATTAGAATTTTTTAAAATAAAAATTAAAATGTTTCAAGTGTATATGAACTGTAACAGTTTTACTAATTTGTGCTACAGTTAAAAATATGTGTTGTTTTTTATAAACACAAATAATTTTAATTACATCGTATTTTGTTTACTCTGTATATATGTATTCAAGGTAATGAATGGGGACAAAGTAATTTTCGTTTCAGTACGTTCGAATTGTACGTTGGGTGTGGAGTTGGATTTTACGAAAGACGTTAATAGTAGTATAGAAAAATGTGACATGCTAGACAAGAAACAAGTATCTGATACAAGTATGCTACAGAACAATGTGAAAAAATCTATGATAAATAATTGGCAAATTAATCTGTTTTTGGGTCACAGAGATAACATGAACAATGTTATTAAAGGAGTAAGATTGACTGATGCAATATATATATATATATATATATATATATATATATAATTAGTTTATGCCATTAAGGACTTGTATACTTCTTTGTGTTGAAAGGGCGATGTCGTTCGCATATTTCATGTACAAGGAGAAAAATTTCTAACGTGTGACAACAAGGATTTGGTTTATTTGCGAACTACGTTTCGAACAGATACAACGTCAGCTACTAGTTCGAAAGCTTTGTGGGAACTCGAGGTATTGGTGGTTTTTTATTATGTAAATTTGCTACTTTTAACCACAATTGATCAAGTTTTTTATCCTGTTACCATAATAAACCTAGAAAAAATAGAATATTTGTTTGTGGTTGTTGTTTATAACTCTCACAACAATTACTGTAAAAAGTGATTAATTAACTAAAACCTCTCTAGCAACTACATAGCATACAACAGAAACGTCACTTCAATTATAAAATATACAATGCTATATAATAATTGGAAAAAAACTATAATTATATATTTATATTATATATATATATATATTGTAAATAAAAAATTATATAAAATATCAACTGGTGCAAAAGCAAAAATGGAGTAAAATGATTAACATGATTTATAAAGATAACTATTAATAAAAATACGGATTACATGCAATTTTTTCAGTTACTAAATGATTAAAGAGAGTAGAAAGTTTAAAAAATCCAATAATCTATGTGATTGCCTTTCTTTTGAATAACCTGATCCTGGCGTTTTGGAATGCTGTCGATGAGAGTGTTGATATATTCTTGTTTCATCTCATATTGAACAACAAACCGAATGCGTTCACATAAATGTTCAATTTCAGTATGCTTATTGATGTTACGCTTTAGCATACTGAAAAGATTTTTAATAACATTGGTATCCGGGCTGTTAGGTGGCAATCGAGTGAAAGATAGCTTTTTTGATTTTAGCCCCTCTACTGTTTAAATGTAAATATAAAATAAATATAGTAAACTTGGACGTATGACATGGAGCATTGTCCTGAAAAACAGTAGTAACCCCCGTGTAAGTGTGCTGCATTTCATAATGAAAAACATCCTTCATAACTGAAACAAATTTTTTACTATTTAAAATACCAGATATAATTTTTCACTTGATAGGTTGATTATACTTAATACCAAACCAACACATTACTTGTCGATGGTGGGCTTTTTTTATAACAATCGGGAGTTAATGTTTTTGAAAACTCGACCCACACAACACTTTGTTTTTAAAGCCAAATGGTTTGTCCCGAATCATTGTTTCTTCGGTGAAGGTGTTGTTCACTCCATAGTTTACAAAAGGCTAATCTATCATCTTTTTGTTTTTTGGTAATAAATGGCTTAACCTTTGGTGATTGTAGATCCAATTGCTCTATTTCTTATTGTGGAATAAGTAAAATTGTTTAAACTATTTCTTTTGGTTTCTGAAATAGGTTTATTATAATTTTTTTAATTCTATAACGATTTTCTGATCATCTGTAGTAGTTGTTACACGTTTTCTTCCAACATTATCATAATTTCGTGGTTTTCGACTGTTAATAATCCGATAAATTGTTGAAAGAATAACTCTGTATAAATCTGCCAATCTTTTGGAAAAAAATCCTTCATTTTTTAATTCTTTTAATGACATAATATTTATTTTCGGTAAGATGAAAACATTTTTTATCATTACTGTCTATTTCACAAACGATGCAATCAGAAAGCAAAATTAGCGGATGAGCGGGATCTCAAGGTTAAACGTAAATAATAAATTATTCGATTTGTTTTAAAATTTTTATTTAAAATTAAAAAATTTTTTAAAATTTATTTTTATTTATATAGATTAGAATAATGAAATGTTTATTTTGATAACTACTATAACATCACAATCAGGGCAGATTTGAATGTTCGTTTAACATTAATTTTAAAGATTAGTTATTGTTTATTTTTAATGAAATTAAGTACACAGGATAATAATAAGCTAATTATTATTAGAATTATGTAATTTCAACTTATTATCCACGTTAATATAGAAGTAGCTTTTAAAATATGCTATTTTGGTCAACTTAGTCTTTTTAAATAAATATTTCTAAGTATATATAAGTGAACTATTAAGTACTTGACATTTTTAATTCTCAATATTTATTTTTATGAAAAAACAATTGGATATAACAAATTAATTTAGATTTAATACTTTTGCAATTTTTTGCGTTAATTTTTGAAATGGCTGTATTATATTAGAAAGTAACAAACTTGATTACATCGTAATAAAGATTTATTGTATAGCAAGTTTGAGTTATGAATATGTATTAATAACGACTTAACTATCTAGTTCTTAACAATTTCTAGTAATAACTATTTAATTAAGCATTATTGATTATTATGATTATGGATTTTTCCATTGAATGGACAAGCATAACATTTTTGTGATTTGTGAGCTGTATTATTCTAGTTTTTATAGTTACATTGAGTTGATGATGTTTTAACGTAACTGAATAAACACTGGTCTTAGTTTATGTGCTTTCTGCTATTATAATTTATGTGGGCAAACAATTACAGACTAAGTAACGCTAATCAACGATTTAGTTAAAACACAACGTCCGCATACTCGTTGCAATTGCAAGCAATACCCAAAGCAGTTAGTTAGTTAGACGCGCACATTTGGCAGAATTTCAAGTAGTCAAGTGCATGATAACGATATTTTTAAAATTCTCTTCTGATTTGGTGACATTGAAAAAATAACTTTGACATTTAAACATTGACACAATAGATATTATTTAATCTGTACGCGGTTTTATACATATTATCTATAGGTAATTCATGCAAATCCAATTCGGACAGATGCTGGTCGTTGGAGTAGTTTGTTCCTATTTATCGGTAAACTTTAAAAATATATTTATTTTTTGTTTGGATAATATTTATTGGTTAATGAAAGTTATTGTTATTAGTATTAATTACATATATATATATATATATATATATATATATATATATATATATATATATATATATATATATATATATATATATATATATATATATATATATATATATATATAATATATTATATGTTTATATATTACATATATATGTTTTTTTAGTTTTTCAATTATTATATAGTATTGTATATTTTATGATTGAAGTGACGTTTTTCTTGTATGCTATGTAGTTGCTAGTGAGGTTTTAATTTAATAATCACTTTTTTGCAGTAATTGTTGTGAGGGTTGTATATGAGGGTTGTATATATATATATATATATATATATATATATACATAATTTATGTTCACTACTTTGAATGTTTTACGGGAAACATCTTTTAGCAGTGGACATTTTAGCAAAGCCGAATGTGGGCTCGGTGGTGGTATTCGAATCTATGCATACCCAGGTCCAAATTAAGCGATGTACCGCTATACCACTCCGGCACATATATAAGGCTATCTACTGGTTTTATTTGATCAAATTAAAAAAAGTTATGCATGATTTTGCAAATTTTTGTTATACTATTTTTTATAAAAAATATGATTTAACAACTGGCCAGAAGCAATTCTACTTTTAGTGCCAATAATACGATTTAAACCCCTGTTTACTGGAATAAACGTCTAGCAATTCTATTTATAATATTACTCCTGCACACAAAAATGTAATAATGATAATTATTATTCTAAAAATGAACAATCTATTTATTATTAGTACAACAAATCCAAACACGAAGTTGGAGATGAAACCAATTCATCGAATTCATTTCTAACTACATTCGATCAGCCAAGCATCGACACGGTATTTGAATTTAAATTTGTCAACGGATATTTGAAGTCTTTGGATGAGCCTGGTGAATTGATTGCGACAAATCCAAACGATAAAAATGAAATTGGATCTGATGATCAGTTGATTGGGAATAAATCGTGTATTTACATTAGACACGCGTTAAGCAAACGGTGGATTAGAGCAAGTGATATTTCAATTGATCATGATCAACCCAATCCAATTATGTACAAGGTTTGTTTGTAACATATTAAAAGGATTGAATAAAGTTTGTTTACGAAAAATGACAAGATTTAGCAAGTAGACAGCTATTGTAACTAAACCAAATCTCATTTTCACTGGGATTTAAGTCCTTGTTTAACTTGAGTCATAATTTGCAACATAGTTGCTGTAAATGGAAAGAATATTACTATTATTCTTATTGTTTAACATATAGTTTGGAAAATAAACTACAGGAATAGTAGACGGATTTTTTGACTTGTGTATATTGTTTTTGTGTAGAAAATAAGAAATGTATATAAAGTAGAATGTTTATTTATTTACAATATATACATGTAGTAAAATGTGTTTAATATTATTTGGAAAGAATGAACGTTAATAAAAATAATCGCTGAAGTTAATTTAGTATTTTATGGTATTTAAAATGTACTTTATGGTATATTATAATTATATGCATCTATCTGACTAGGTTTGTTTATTCTGACAGAAAATTAAATGATTTTATTGACTCTTATAAACACTGGCGCTATCACGTAGATAGAATTCACATGTTAAAAAACTTTATTATTATAATATTTTCATAGTATATAGAAGATTGTACATCAAAGATCGGGTAATTATTTAAAATTTTTTACAAATTTGAAACTTACCACTCAAGGAATATGCTACAAATCAATAAAATAAATGGAAAAATTAAAAACGATTTTGAGCATGGGTTCGATATCTACCACTGAGACTAAATGTCCACTGCTGAAAGAAGTTTCCCGTAGAACAGTTCAAGTAGTAAAAATTAAAAAAAAATTATTTACGTTTATGCAAAAGTAGTACTTGAGTAATTTAACTTTACTATTTTGTAAAAATGGTAAATAAAAATGACCAACAAATGAAATTTAATAATCTTGAATATTATTATACAAACTTACAACTAAATATTCATATATATAAACGATTTGTATTTATATAGTTTACATTTTAATAATAATAATAATAATAAAATTTAATTGACAAGAGTACTGTTATATATAAAATTAATGTTACAAAATTATTGTTTATCTATTAACATAAAACTTAGTTAATTTGTGACGATAACAAGGAAAACAAGGAAGTATTTTCCATTTTGCTTGTGTCTTCCAATGTGGTTCGTGATTTGGATTTTGTCAACGACTCTTTTAAAACTTTGAATAAAATTTTGTCTCATTTGTCAAAATCGAATAAATTAGATCGATTGGAATTAAGGTAAGTGTGTTTATTTGCATGAAATGAAGACACCTGCCTTGTCAAAAGCGTATGTAGATTATTAAAGCACTGCTATAATAAATACATAATTGCAGTAAATTTTGATTGTGTTTTTTGGTTTTTACTGCTTGACTGTTTTACAAGAAACATTTTTTAGCAAAGCCAAATGAAGAGTTGCGTTTAGTACTGATGGTGGTAGTCGAATCCATGTCTTCCCAGGTTCTGATTTTGTGATTATTATATAAGGTTATGTTGTTTTGCATTTTCTAATTTTTTACTTACTGTAAGGATGTACAACATTTTTTCCTTACATTTGATGGTGCTTTATATACTTTTACTAAAGTATATAAGTTAATAATAATAGTAACAATAAGGAAAATAATAATGATGCAATAATTTTAAACATATTTAGATGTAACGGAGTAGTATAGTGACTAGATTCCTAGATCCTTACTGAAGCGGATAGAAGTTTAAATTTTATTACTAGCACTAAATGAAAAACCTTGTCCAGAACTAAGCTAAATGTTTGTTTGCAAAAAGGTGTTTTAACCGGAACATTCACATAGTAAACACATCAATTCAACTTATCACTTTTTTGTATGCAATTAATGGCAGCTTGGTTATGTTTCCTTTTATGTAACCACCCACGCATTGCAAATGAATGTTTATTTTTATCCACCTTGGAACATCATTGTTTGCACGTATTGTTTCTTTCAGATCACTGGTTGACGTTTTGTCCAACATGGTTTTATTTTTAAAAGGGTTCAATAAATTGGTTCAAAATTCCAATGGTGTGCTCGATCTAGATCATGAAACTTTGAGAAACAGACAAAAATTGCTTCGCGAACAAAATATTATTAGTCAGGTAGAAAAAGTGTACAAAATGTAATTTTGTTTTGTTACCGTAAAAACATTCATAATAGTGTAATATGTTGTTGGTGAATGGTTTGTTTTAGATTATTTTCTATTTTTGTAATAAATCGATACCGGCCATTTTAAAAATTGCATTTTGCAAGTTGTAACGTTGAAATTATTCTATATACTAGATTGGATTTTTTTTATTTTTATTTATTTTATGTTTATTACTTTAAATGTTTTACAAGAAACATTTTTCAGCAGTGGACATTTTAGCGAAGCCGAACGTGGGCCCGCATTTTAGTGCCGGTGGTGAGATTTGAACCCATGCCCACCGAGGTCTAAATTCGAGCGCTATACTGCTAGACCACCCCGGTACAGATGACTTGATAATAGAATTACCTCTTTACTATTTCCAACTCTACTAATTATTTTTAGCGATCGCCTTTCATTATTTTATATGGAAAGAAAATTTTGTATATGGATAAATCATAAAGTTTATCGGTTGAATGATGGTATTTTTATGTCGCCATTACTATTTACAAAAATTGATGAAACTGCTTGATATTTTGTTTAAGTGGGTTTTATAAATCGATTGCTACTAGCAATTTAAGAATACCTCAGTATACTTTTTAATTATTTTAAGTGTCTTCTTGTATTTACCTGTTTTACAGAACGAAATCGCAGATATGCATTTGTGAATTTAATCCTTGTTACACTCAAGTGCAATGTTGTATGTACCACATTAACGTATAACGTTAGGAACTGGAAAGATTGTATAAAGACATAACTGTTTAAAGTTTTTGTATGACAATTAGGATTATACTGAAAATTTCAAATTTGTATCTAACTTAGATATTTGAACTGCTCCACTGTTCGCCTATATCCAAGTTGCCTCGTCAAACCGAAACTTTGTTTTCAACCATGGCAACATCAACAAATTCAAATGAACTGGACTCGACCGATTGGAGTGCTCCAAATTGGAAAATAATTTTGACCAAATTGCATTTTCAACTGTCCAGCCACAAAACCGATCCCACATTGGAAAGTTTTGCATTTCAAGTTGTTGGATATTTGAGCTATCAAATTATTAAATTGGCGCAGCACAAATATAGAAAAAATCAGGTAATTTGACTATTGTTCGACTTTTCCAAGTGGTCACTTGTTGAAAAATGTCAATTTGTGAAACATTCGGGCAACAAACATTAAAGAAACAATTAACCTGATTGAATAATATATTGAACATGAAACTGAACAAATAGTTAAGACACCAAAATGATGTGGGTGAAAGTTAGAATCCTACTCTAGACAGAAATTTTTCAAGACCACCAACACTCACGAATGGGACTTGTAATGAAATATATAATGAAATCTTTGTTGCATTGTAGCAATGCTTGAGCGTTCGACTGTTTATACTCAAATTTTGGATATGGTAAAGGGCTTTGTTTTTTTATACATTTTTAGCAGATATGATAATGATATGGACGATGTATCTTTATTTAAACGAATTACTAAAACATTTGATAACTCGGTCTATAGGAGATCAGAACTGAACCGGGCATCCGCCAGTAAAACACCCACACAAAAACTACTTAATGGTCATAATAATTCAAATTGGTTCAATACAAAACCAAATGGAGAAAACTGACCACAACTAGCAATTATTCGTTAAAGAGGGATAAGCTGTAAGAAGAGGAAGAAGATTGAAACGTACTTGACACAAACTGTATTTTAGTATGTTTTTTAGATACTTGCTTGTAAATGTGTTAGTGCAAAACAGAAAAAGCTTTTATACTTACAGGTTTGTACGTTTTATTGATAATTCTACTGGAATTATATTAAGAGTGACATTAAATTCTATTTCTATATTGTTGCAAAGCAGTACGTTTATGTTTTCAACAACTTCGTATATAATATTTTATTGTTTTTAGAATGACTGACGTTAAATGAAAGTATTTAAATTATAAGAATCATAGGCACACATTACTTTTATTTAGTAATACACATAAAATTATTTAACTTTTGTATTAATTAATGAACATACAAATGTTTATTATTGTGCAACTTTTAGAAATGAGCATTTGTTTTGTGGTATTTGTTCGTGTGCTTTTATTGTTTGCATATTTTACGCGAAACACTTTTCAACAAATGGGCATTGAGCGCATTTATACAAATACTCCCGCATTTCGTATCAGTTGTCAGATTCAAATTTCCGGCACAAGGACATAAGTTTGAAAATTCCGTTTATTGTGCTGGTCAGGCATAAATTTTGATTGAACTAAATAATTGTATGACTGCTATAACCGATCTAAAGTCCGGTCAAGGAAGATGGTTAGAGTTTAAAGTTAACAACCCAATTAAAAAAAAGTAATATTGTTAAAGAAACAACAAATAAACGGTATTTCAGACAACTGAAACAAGGAAGTGACAATCTAATTTTAATAACAGGATTAGTAAAAATCGAAAAAAGGTTTAATGTCCAAAGCCAAAAGTATAAATTACAATTACATGGAACGATCGTGTTGCCTCATGCTTTTCAAAGCTAAAATGTTTTGAAATAAATTTTATTTATTTTGGTTGGTAACGTGTTCACCTCTTTATTATTCTTATATTTATACAGCATAGCAAGCAATCGACCTCAATGGCTTGATAAGAGTAACAAACATAGAAGAATAACGAAGTTTCTTGGATGGTAGACAGCATTCTTGTGACGTCACCACTGTTGGCAAAGATTGGCGAGGCCGCTACAAAGGGGTTATCTTCTTGATATACCTTTTAAAAATCCTGGGTGTCTACTTGCACCCACCCCCCTAAACGGAAGCCCAGTTATAATGCTGTGCACTCAAACTCTGCTGTTATTAGTTTATATACCTACAAGCACCTAGTCCAGGATGCACCAAGTGGAGGACGAACAGTCAGGAATATCACCATTATTGGCAATTAAAACTTTATAAGGATTACTCAAATCCTCAGGATTATTAGTATCCCATTAATAATAAACAAGTGATTGTATTGAAACATATTTATTGTTAAAAAATCTGTTTCTAATTGCATTTTTAATACAATCAAAATGATTACCATTCATGAAGGAATACATTGCACAACATTTGAATTTAATGCAAAGTCAAATTGGGTTGGGAGTGATGGCATTGGATACGATTACGGCGCTGTTGCACAACAACCGCAAGTTACTCGAAACACATGTTGGTCCAAACGAAGTGCAAACGTTTATCAAGTTGTTTCGAATGAATCGTGAAGCAAGGTTTGTTTTACTCAACGTTTCTAAAGTAAAACATTTTGAATGAAAAAAATTATGAAAAAAAAATTTTGGTTTTAAAAGTAGGCTGCTTTGAATGAACACTGTAACTGAAATACGCTGATTAACAATAATGTTTTGGTAGTGTCCTATTTCAATATTGAATTTCAATTCGAACCTGGGTAGGCATAGTTTTGATCCCTGTTACCGGTACCACGTCCAGCTTTGCTAAAATGTCCACTACTGAAAGATGTTTTTTGTAAAACATTTAAAGTAGAAAAATAAGTATAATTATTTAATTAATTAACAAGGGGATTTTAAAACATGATTTCTCAATCAAGTATTTTGACTAGGTTGAAGTTGCGTTGAACTATTATTTTAGTCCTATTTATACATACATACATACATACATTAGAAACCATAATACTCTTAGGTTGTTTAGATATAGATAAAAGGATCTGCTTAGGGATTCGAATTCTTCGAGTCTAAACGTGTGGATCTTTTGATTAAGCCATTTAACAAATTAATGTTGTATTTTATGACAGACAAAGTAATTAAATTTAATTTAAATCTAAACGATTGTGTAAGTAAATAATTGTTATAATTTTACAGTTAATTAATTAGATTTTCTGCTAATTTTACAAACTATAATTTACATACAATTGTGCAAAATGTTTTAGACGAATTTTAGTATGCATATACTTTTCTTTATTATTTTTTTGGAATTGAATAGATTTTTAAAATATTTATCCGATTTGTGCATTTCAAATGAATTGGCTATAACGGTGATACAAGAACTTATTTGTCAGCAGTTGTTTTGTAAAGAAAATGAAGATTTATTGATTAAAACGCAGTAAGGCCAATGATTGAATCAAATTTATTTTTACTGATTTTATAGAATTAATTAATTACTTAGTTGAGAATAATTGCTAATTGTATATGTATTCAAAGACAGTATATTATTATTATTATTAATATTATAAATATCAATATTAATAGTATTATTATTGTTATATATTGCGACAGCTTCAATATTTAATACAAATGAAAAGAAATTCTACGTTCAAGTTTAGGTTATGCTTTTGTTAAAATAATAAGTTTTATTTATTTCATTTTATCGTCTAAATGTTTAAATAAAAACATTTTTAACAAATAGTCAGCTAAGTGAGAGTTCACATTTTGTATTCATAGTAAGGTTAAAACTTCTGTTTAGTTAAGTAAAAGTCTGTCTTATTAGGTGTTAATGTATTTAGACACTTGTTTTAGCATGACATTTATTATGTGGACTAATTTAACATTGTATTAAGTTGTTCCAAATTTAATAATTCTAAATTGTCCAAATTTAAATACCAATTGTTTTTTGGGCACGTACTATGACAGATGAGTTGATTATTCAAAACATGAATGTTTTAGAAACACGTTATGAATTTTAAAAATATTAAAAAAAATAAATTTATTTTTTAACCAAATTGTCATTTATACGGTCAAGTTTTAAATTTTTAGACAATTAAATCAAGATGCAGATTCATGTGAGATTAGACTCGTATGGAATTGTAACAATGTTGAAACTCATAATAGTAATGATAATAATAATAATAATAATAATAATAATAATAATAATAATAATAATGCAATGGACAAATCAAAGTGTACGAAGCACACAATTTCGGTCAATCATATCCAAATTGAAATTTTTTTATTAAACGATCAATGTGTATATGTTTCAAGAGACACGCCATTTCAAACTTCATTTGTTATGAACGCGTATCAACATCAAATTGATTTGTTTGCAAATTTATGTCAAAGTAGGCAATATGTAGCAATCAATTATTTAAGTGAGAAAATGCCTATCAGTTTATTGCTAAAGTGAGCGTTTTAAAATGTCAATTTTAACTGTTTATTTAATGGTGAAATTATTGGGCTGTGAACTTGGTAAAATTTTCCCCATTTTATAGCTTGAATTTTATACGGAAAGCGTTTTTTACTAAGCGCGGTGAAACGAGAATATATATTTACAGTGGTGTACACCAGATAGTTCAAGTGTTGGTTTTAGACTTTGATAGACTGCAGTGGGAATTTTACTACCGGTACTGAATGCGACAATTATTGAGTTGCGGATAAAAGGGTTTTATAAAACATTGAATTTATTTATCAAACTAGGAAAAAGAAGAAGAATAAATACTTTGCTAACTAGGAAAATGTAAACAAAAAAACGAAAATAATTATATATATATAATACAATTTATTTTTAAGCAAATAATTTACTTATTTATTATTTTTATGTTTAAATTATGATTTTCTGTTTAAGTTAGAATGTGTTGATGATATTTGTATAAAATGTTTTTTAAATAATTGCTTTGTGATACTAATTCTGACAGTGTTATGTACACCTAACTTATTTAATTTATAATGTTTAACTACTGATAATATTTATTGACAAAATTATAATTTACTTTATACACTATACAAAAAGTAAGATATTGTTTTTTATTATGTGATTATTAGAAAAGTTAAACAATTGTATACGTTTTTTCTATCAATTTTGATAATATGATATATAAATTAAATTTTTGAAAGATGCATTAAAGATGAACAATTGCCGCCCAACTTGCGAGCTTCTTTTGTTCGACTTTTGCTCAATTTGCATTTGGATCGGGATCCACAACGAGTGCATCAGCCAATTCAGTATACGCGACTGTGGAGTGCAACCGCAAGCGAAGCAAGTTTGGACAGGTAAGTATGCTTTTTGTGATTATCACCTATCTGACAATAAAACTTTATAACTTTATTTTAATTGTCTTTAATGGTAAGTTATGAATTTTTTTTACATATGCAATTAACTTGAATATATTGTTTGAGTTATATTTTTGTCAATAATGGTTTGGTCTATGTCTAAATTCATTATAACAGGCTCGTTTTGTATACAGGGTTTACAACGTTATGATAATATAAGTATTGATTATTATTACCAATAAGTTGAAAGAAAGTACTTTTTAAATACAGGTTTTGGTAAAATATGAATGTTATTTTGTACGTTAATTTTTAAAATGAATGATATTGGACTTTTTAACAACAACAATAAAATTTTCAATTAATGAATGTGGTTAAATATTAATGATTTTATTTATATATTTTTATTAAGTATTTTATCAGTTTGTATTCTTTATAGGTATGAACTCGTGGGCAATGAAATATTCAAATACAATACAGATCGAGATCACTTTAAAATAGTTGTCGATTACATCCATACGTATTTGTCCAAGTTTTTAAACAATTTTGAAAATTTTACTTCATTTGAACAAATTAATTTGAATTATGAAGTGCGTATTGCTTTTGAATTATGTTGTAGTTTTAATTTATTCAATTTTATTTTTGCGTTTGTTGCTAGACTTAGATGCAAAAATGAAGTTGTAACATAAACAAGGAGCGCAACTGGGCTTATCGTGTGCGCTAATTAATTTGTAGTAATACTTCGCTTTTTCTACGGTTAATTTTCTTACCAAATGTTTTAGGATTTGACAAAACAGAGATTACCGTAATTTTGTTAAAATAGGATTCTGTTCAATATTTTAAGGCTGGAAGAATAATATTTTTTTAAAACAGAGTTTAAGTTTTTTATTACTCAAACAAGGGCTCTTCTGTTGAGTTCTGTGTAGTTTAGTAAAAGCAAAACGTTCAAATATAAACAAGGAAGTTTGTTTTTGCATTATTTTATATCATGTTCGTTTGTTATTATGAGGCTAGAATTTTAGCTTTTGTATTGAATAATTCGAGTTTAGATTTCAAGCACTTTTTGTTTAATTTCAAATAACTTAATGTTATTAAACTTGTAAAACTGAACAACATATTGACTGATAATATTAATAATATTGATGACATTTTTATTGGTAAATATATTGTTTTACTAAATATACGCATTTATACCAAATTTTTTAAGCAAATAATAATAATAATAATAACAGTTATTAATGTTTCTAAAAAATAAACAATGAGTAGTAATAGCTGATACTATTGAATTTTCAAAAATTAAGAAAAGATGAGTAATAATACTGGCGACAATAGCAGTATCATATGTTAAAAATATTTTACTAAAACGTAAAAAAAGTAATAATGATAGCAAATATTATTACTTTTATTATTATCATTTTATTAATGCGTTTGTGTCGAAAATGGTATTGCACATAGAATGTACTTATAATAAAAAAGAGAAAAATAATAGCACAGTAAAGAAATGCAACTGCTGTTTTCACATTTTTAACAAAATGTTTTACTCTTGAATGTCTATTAGGTAGTTACGTAACTTTAGAATGACACATTAGTGTGTTTAATTAGTTTAAGCACAAATACTAAAACGAGTAGCTTTAAATATTTTTTTGACAAATTCCGACAGTATTTTCGTATCTGGATTGATTGTGATAATTAAGTCACAATATTAACAAGTCAATGATTTTCACATACTTTGTTCAGAATAATGGATTATTATTATTATTATTACTATTATTATTATTAATGCAGTATATTAAAACGCAATAAGATAAATATATGCTTATAAAATTTGGATTTTTAATTATAGTAGTCTTATTGATTTTATATTTCTATGTAGTGTAATCCGGACTTGAACTAACATAGATTGTAGATCGAGTTTATAGATGTATAATGACTTCCATGTTGGTAAGTGGGTGCAAGAAAATATCCAGGATGCGTATAATATATCTTCAGACATATATGTACCACATGTAGCTATTAGACAATCCCGTTAATTTTTCTAAACAATATCACCGTTACAGGAATGTCGTTTATTATCTAATGAACCTAATTATTTTTGTTTCGTTTGTTGCATATAAAATAGTGCGAAATATGCATAGAATTAATGAAGAGGTGACTATATTGTGAACTGAATAATTGATGGAACATTATTTATGCCATGATTTATTCGATTAAAAATGAAAATATTGTCTTATTTGTTTTACACAAGATGCGTTAAAAAACTAAAAGTACAATTGTAAACATTTTATTGCCATTATTAAATTAAAAGTAGATTATTAATTAAAATTGTAATTCGTTTAAATATGAATGTATGGCATTATATGCATGTTTAAGTCTAATGCCAAACAACCAATTTTTGAACAGATTGTAAATTTCACTCGGCAATTGGTATATTTTAACTTCTTCCCCATTGGCAAACTGATACATTTGGGCCAAAATTTACTAGACATTCTTGATCAATGGTTGAATTTATTAGAACACTCAACTAATATATCTGGCCAAGGTGAGTATTTGTTTCTTTGAAAATTTATTGAGGCGATAAATATGATTTATATAAATGTAAGTTTTAAGTTCGACCTAGCCGGTACTTAGAATGTATTAACAAAGATAGGGACCAATGCTTGAGACTAGCAGCTTCACTTTTGTAAAAAATTTTATTGAAGTTAAAAAAGAAACAGGATATATGGTTTTACCCAATTGTACTTTGTTGTATTGGGATAGTCAGAAAAAGTGAAGATTTAGAAATGGTCAAATGTCAACTGAATTAATGTGAATAAGTTAAAATTCAATAAATTAGTTCATTTTTGCTGCTTACAGATGTCAAGTTGACATACGGATTAGAGATTTTAGTTTTATCTAAAATTAAATCGAATTTTTAACTTTTTACTTAAAGATTGAACTTTTATTTTATATATTTTTATACTGCGTACATATTGTGTTTTGTGCTAAGGGTTTGTGTGTTCGTATATTATGTATATAGCTATTTTAAATTGTTCAATGGTTTACTTAATTTTTTCTGTTTTAAATTTAAAGGTAGTGAAAATAAATTTAATAATATAAAAATATTAGAAATGAAGGTGAAAATTTTGGAAATTATTGAAGTAAGTATTGGAGAAGATTTTTGGCAATTTAGATAAAGTTTTATGTAAAATTACTACAAACACCTACAAGTAATAACAATTTGTTTTTCTAACTAAATTTTTTAATCCAAAGTAGCTATATATATACTTGACAATCATTAAACTTTTTAAAATTTTAAATCAGTTGTGTTATAAATTTTCAAAATGTTTTGTTATATATGTGTATATAGTACATCTTTGATGTTCGCATGGATTACAGAATATTTTGTTTGCTCACCTTGTTACGTACAACTAAATATGAAGATTACTCTGATAAATGTCCAACTTCTAACGGTAATAATTTTTAAAATTTGTTTAAGGAATTTGGTAAAAAAGATATGATTTATGTAATAGGTATTCAAGTACATTTGCACTATTAATTATTTTTATATAAAAAATACTAAAATAATGCCAAATTATTTACATCTTATCAGAAAAGTGAATTATAATTTTTAAAGAGCTTTGCTAAATATTTTACTAAATTTGATTTTATCGGTTTACACACAACAACATTTTTGTAAGGTGATTATAATTTTGAAAGATGTACATAAACTTATGACGACAGAAAACATAAAATAGTACTATGTAAAACCAAGTAATTTAGTCTAATTTTTAAAAGTCTGTTAAGTTCAAAATAACTATAAACTAAAAATTAATTGGAATATAGATTAACAAAATGATTTATTATTTGTTTAATAATTTGTTAGATTTGAAATTGATGATGCAAATTCAGTCGTTGTTTAACATTGAGTAAGTTTGAATACATTTTAAAGGAAAAAGTCAAACAAAAACACGTTTACAAAATTGTTTTTATATAAAACAAAATATTTATTCAACACAGACATAATCAAATCAAATAGAATAAATGTAATTTCTATTAATGAATTTTTTAAACTAATTAATAAATACACTTGGTTTGAGCCGATTAGGAACACTTTAAAGCAGTACTTAAAGCTTTGTTCGGAATTATCGGCAGTGCATATTTTTTAATTCTCACACTGACTCGTATATATATATAATTCAGTGAATATGATAATTCTAATATAACACAAACTGTAGAAATATACAACCTAAAGTAATCTCATTATAAACAGATAGTTATCAACCCATTATGTTTTCTATTATTATTATTATTATTATTATTATTATTATTGTTAATCGAAATAAATATCTTTTGGATTAAACAAAAAATTTGGCAAAATGTTCGAACACAGGGAATCATTCTGTTTTCTCATGTTCTTTTTAAATTATTGGACTTTGTTGTTGTTTTTACTGTTACTGTTATCTTGTTTCCCCCTGGTTGCTTTAATGCAAAAGGGTTTTTTAATAATAATAATAATAATAAACTGTTATTTTATCAGCTTCATTAATACCTACAGACTCTCAAACAGTGACAATATTTTGATTCCTTTAAAGAAACTTGTAATAAATGACAGATTATTAACAACACACAACTACCGGCTAACTGTTTTAAATGTGTTCAATTTTTACAACACATTAGTCTAATTCTATCAACATCTAAATGTTAACTTGCTTTTTAAGCATCGACGAATTTAATTTGCAAACTCCAAAATCGAAAGGCAACCCATTGTTGTCTCATGCCCATGTTGATGACCAAAAAGGCAATGTGTTGATTCGTGTTTTGACTCGCCTTACTTTGTCGTCTATATCCAAATTGCGATCGCACTCATTGAAACTTTTGTTTAGGCACTTTGAGCAATGCAACGAATTTGTTTGTGCACTCGAAAAGGTAACAATTGGGTTTTAAATGTATTATTTTAATGTACGTTATTTTGAATATCAATCACGTTAACGTTTGGTCATTTGGTGTTTTGATAAAATGGAGTTTTGTATTTGATAATAATTTATTTTTAGTTTGAAAAGTGTTCGGTAAAATGGCAATAGTTGATGGCCGATTTAAATATGACTTCTGGCACTATAATTATGAAGTTATTAAGACTTACGGAAATGGGATTTTCAGCTGTGCAAACCTTGCTGTGTTGCAATATTACTTGAACATTTAATTGTTTAAAGAAAGATTGCTAAAAATTACTTAGTGACAAACTTTAGTTTTTATATTTTTGACAAAAGTATAACGAGTTTGGAGTACAAAAGCTGTTGCAGCTGACAATGATAATGATGATGGAACTACTATTTATGTGCAAATAATGAATTGGCTTCTTAAAGATTGAAAGAAGCTGATTATGGTTTAATGCATTTATTAAAAGCTTTAATATTTTTAAACAATTTTTTGCCAGATTGAATTGTTAACTTCGGATAATCAAATCGACATCTACATCAAAATTAGGAAGCAATTGGACGTCTTGCAAGATCTAATTGAACGATCCGAATTGTGGATAAATGCAGAACAATTGAGTACACGTGATCAAAATGTAATTTACTTTTTGTAAATGCAATTATTTGTTTGCGTCCAACATATTATCACACATTCCTTTTGTTTTATTCCTCAAACCCTATGTTAAAAACATTATGTAGTAATTAGCCAAGTGGGAGACTATATGTTTAGCCCTAGCAGTGATCTGGCTACTGTGCAAGTTAACATTTAAACTTGTTTTATTATGGAAAAGTATTATTTAAAAGACATCAATGTTTAAACTGCATAGAAACGTCAACGTATTGTGTGTTAAATAAATGGAGCAAAACCAAAAATAAGATTATGTGGAATAATGAAAAATGTGTTTTTATTATTATATATATTATACTAAACCCCTTTACTTTAAAAATAAGCATGGGGCAATAAGACAACAATTACAGCAAAACAACAACAGCAACAAAGTCTCGTTGATATTGAAGATTCTGCAAATCAAAGATTGAGCTTCCTTTCGGCTTTCATTCAACCCGTCATCTGTGTACGTCTGTCATCCAGATACGTGCGATCACCTCTTTGCCGTTGTTTGCCAAGATGGCGTTCTCTTATTGTTTCCGTAGCAGTATAAATTTTTTACAGAGGCCAGGTTGCTAACCTTGCGCTCAAACCCTCCTCATTTATCCTGGCTTGGGACTGGCTAGATTGAATCATTTCTAATCCAAACTAGGCGGAGTTAATGTGTTTTTAGATGAATTAATTGTAAAGTTTTAAATGTTGCTTATTTTTAGAATTTTGACTCTGAAAAATATGAAAGAAAAAATGACAATTATAATTTAATGCTAAAGGTTAGTTTAAATATTATTCAATGAACAGTAAATTATTTATTGAAGAAACTGATTGATAAAATATTTTAAACTTATTAGTGTTATTTTAATAGACATTTTAATATTTGTTCAAATAATTTTTAATAAATCTATTATTTGTATTTTTGGCTTTTGCTGTTTGAATGTTTTACGATAAATTTTTTTTTGCAAGTGGACATTTAGCAAAGTTAAATGCGGGCCTGGATTTCATGTCGGCGGCAAGACCCATGAATTCATGTGTACTCGGTTTTGAGTCTAACGCTCTACCAAGTCTACCGCTTCGGTACATTATCTTGTTTCCTAATTTCAACGCACTTTAAGCTGCCATTTATAATATTGAGGAGTATTTTGCTAACATGTTTATTGAGCTTGTTAGAATAGCAATGTTTAATTCGGTTAGTCATTTGTGAGAAAATGATTTTACACTAGTCTAAAAGTTATATAATTTTTGAAATATTTTGCATTCATTAAAAAAATAAGACGAATTTGTTGTTAAATTATTTAGGCATAAATGTTGATAAAAAATATAAATCTATTGTTACGTGTTCTAATTAAAAACAACTAGTACCATTAAAAAACTCAAATTATTTTTGTTTTATTATACAATCAGATTGTAAAAATGTTGATAGCAATGTTTTCAAATAGTTATATAACAAACGTAACATTGCTCAAGCATATTATGTATGTATAGGACAACAATTATACACAATGGCGCTTAGTAAATGTTCCATACGTTGTGGTACTAACATTTGCATTTATCTTTTTTTTTACAGTTGTTAGAAAATTTGATTGGTTATTTGAACAATGATGTATTTGACAATGCCGATTCCAAATTAGGCGAAGAAAAAGATGGTTTTATTTATATGGAAAACAGTCTACTACAACATTTGGATCGAAAATATATTCAACACATATTGAGGAATTTGAATGTTCATGATATTATCATGCAGCTGTTGCATATTAATTTTAAAGTAGTTGTATTGCTTTATTTAATTTATTGAAAATAATATAGAAATTATTTGAAAAAGATGAATATGGTAAAAGCAACAAAATTTATTTGGACTAAGGTTGTTTGTACGAAACATTGGAAAAATTAGCTTAGTTAATTAGATTTGAATTTGGGTATTAAGTAATTATCTGAATTTTTAGCACAAAAGTTAAGTAAATCGGTTTTTAATGATATATATATATATATATATATATATATATATATATATATATTAAGTGGGATTATTTAGTAGTTTGATTCTCTCAAGTTAAAAAAATATGTGCAAGATTTAACTACAACTTTCGTTACATGTTACCTTTTTCATTTAAAACGTTTGTGTAGCGAAATCATTGCCAGAGCTCGAAAATTGTCGAATGTGCAAAAAGGTTTATATGTTTATATTGTAATCAAAACGAGAAAATCAATACATATTTTATCAACATTTAAACAAATTTTTAACACCTACTGTAAGTTTATGTGCTAAATAATTTAATTTTGTTTTCTTTATTTCATGTGTACATGTATATATGCGAGTCCATTTTGAAAGCAATTGAGTACACAATTATTATAATAACTCTGAATCTATTTTGAAACCTATCAATACGCTTCGGGGCTTTGAAACCTACAAAGTTCTCTTAGGTAGAAAAAACATTTAACAGAAGGACTAATGGGAAATGCATGAATCAATATTATTGTGCATCCACCTTGGTACACTGCAAAGCTATTTCGTAATCAATCATTAATCTATTAATGTTGATAGTACCTTCTTTTCCAATATTATTTATTTTTTTAATTAGCAAATGAGGTTTCACAGCATTGTATGATTATTAATCGAAAGTTTTAGGCATACAGTTTTAGCCACTGTAGAAATTAACAATAACGATGTCGAAGTGGTACAGTGATCAGGCTGTTAAACGACTATGCAATTGAAGGAGAGTTAAAATTTTTACTATTTACACTGCATGAGACGACGTTTTAGTTAGCCTTAATGCATACTCACTAAAAAGTGCTTTTTGTGTAGAAACATGTAGAGGATAAAACTAAAAAAATGAAAAAATGATTGTTGTGTACCTTAATTTGTTTAGGCTGATGACGCCAAGATTTGTCTGTCTATTTTGAATGAAAATCCCAATTTGATTGCAAATACTGCGGTTTGTATTTATGAAAACATTTGGCAGTTTGTTTGTAGTACAAAACCCGAGATTCATTGGTTACGTGTTGTTCAAATGATTTTGAAAACCGAAGATGAAAACGCACAGTCAATTAGAAAGTTTCTAATTGTACAAGTAAGTATTGCGATATACTTTTTATAGTATGATAAAAAATAACCGATACATTTAATTATTAATCAACTTTGGATTTGTGCATAAATAATGGATATTGTTTAATTAGAAACATTTTTGGACATTGGGATATGCATTGCAGTTAGTAGAGGGCCTATAATGAGTTTTACTGGTGATATTTAATTCTTCTCAACTTGGATAAAAATTGATCAAGTTAGCTACTTGTGACACTCCAACACAATTAATTCTAATAATGCAATAGCGTACAATATATTATGGTCTCTTTTGTTCTGAAAAGCATGATGTAAAAAGATTGGTCTATAGGATTGTACTTTTATTATCTAGCATTGAAGATTATGCATATTATAGATTAAACTTTTGTTCAGCTTTCACATCCAATCCTTTTATTGGAATTCTGTTGGTTTGGGTGAATGCTAGCACCCATTTGTTAAACGGGAATCCAATTAAAGCCCAGTTATGCTGCTGTGCACTCGGTCTCTGCTGTTATTAGTCTGATGCCTGTTGGAACCTAGTCCAGGATGCACCACATGGAACAGGATTAGTCAGGAATATCACAATCATTGGAAATTGAAACTTTATAAGCATTACTCAAATCCTCAGGGTCATTTATATCCTATATATATATATATATATATATATATATATATATATATATATATATATATATATATATATATATATAATTGACTTATCAAAGTGTTTCCAATAACTAAAATTCTTTTATTGTACGCTGGTTGTACTGGTGTTTATGTCACTACATTTATATGCTAGTTGATTAGAATTTGAATTCCACTACACGGTATAAACGCGGGCTTTTGCTAATTTGTTGCTAAATAATGATTGTTTAAACATTGAAACAATTAATCAAGAGGAATGAATATACCCTTTTATTTATATTAATAATTAAAAAAATATATAATTTTTATTAATGATTTAGATATGGTCGACAATTGATAAAAAGTTATTTGACCAATATCGACCTTCAGCACTAAAACATCTTTTGGATTCGTTACTCAATCCAATTAAATTTAACTCAAAGGCAGTTTGTCCAATTCACGAGGAATTGGAATTTCATGTCGAATTTGTCAACGTGTTGAATGCATTAATCGAACTTGGAGTGAACAATTCTGTGGAACATTATTTAAAATATTTAAATTGGTTTTGTTTGACAGATGTTGTTGAAATTTTGACACATAGTCATGTATTGAATTGTTCTCATATGATTTCAACGAGAATGTGTTATTTAAAGTGTGTCGAAAATATATTATGTGGTATTGTCAAGTTAGGTGACGATTTGAAGTGGTTTGAAATGTGTGATTCCATTTGGATGTTGATGGGCCAAATTAGCGTCGAATTGATGCAAGTAAAATAACCTTGTTTGAAATAATAATAATAATAATAATAATAATAATAATAATAATAATAATAATTGTAATAATAATTTATTTATTTAGAATTATTTAAATATGTTAGTAAAATTTAAACTATTAAATGATAGATTAACAAGCAACGCCGTACCCTGTTTTTAGTACTGTTGTTTTTAAAAAATGTTTTTCTCTCTCTTTGCTAAAAAGAAAACATGTTTGTGACTGACGAGAATATACGAAATGAATTCATCTCACAGGTTACGTCTTTTTATATTTTTATTTGGAAAAACATCTAAAGTTAGTGGTGGTATTTGAATCTATGTATTATGGTAGCAAAGTTGGCTAAAATGTTCATTGCAACACAGATTTGGTTTAGCGTGCTTTTGATTACAATGTTTATTTGTATATCAATTAAATGTATACTTCTTTCAAGTATACTTGATAAGCCTTTTTCAGGTTTTTGTTAAACGTTAATGTCTAATTGAAAACGTTTTTTTAACATTTTTAATTAAAGTATTCTAAAGGAACTATGAAAATAGAAAATGTTTACATCGAATTTTTAAATAACAGTTTGCTGTCAGTCTTGACAACCATTTTGGACAATATGAACCAGTTGGGCATGGGAATGCAAACAACAATCAATTGTTTGACAATTAATAGACATTCGAATAATTACTTAGCAAATGTAAGTATCTATATATGTTTATTGCATTTTATTACTTCATCGTGTTTACCAAATTCATTTTAGTTTATAATAATGTTTTAAATTATATTATTGCTTAAATGCTTTACGGGAAACATAGTTTTCATAAAAGTGGACATTTTAACAAAGCTAAACGAGGGCTCGTATTTAATGGAACTTGAACTCATGTCTATCCAAGTTCGAGTCCAGCTTTATGTCATTAGATCACACTGTCTTATTGCTCAAATAATTTAGCAAAAACTTGTTTTTTATGTACTTGGACAATTAATGCAGTTAAGCAAAGTCGGGAATTTGATGTCAGTAGTTGGATTTGATATCCTGTTTATTAGGGTAAAAGTTAAGAATTTTATACACTGGATAACTTCAAAATTGTTAAAAAAAGATAATAATAATAAAATAATAAATTATTTAAAATAAATGTTAATGGTTGTATATTAAATTTTAATGTATACAATATGAAAAAGTGCTTTTATTACAAAAATGGTACATTGTGTTTGTTTTATTTAAATACAAAATGTAAATTTGTTTTTCTAATGATAACACTTTACTTGAAAAACAAAATCTAGAATCACTTAACTACTTTAAAACAAATTCTACAAAGTATTTTGAAAATATTCAATAAACATAATTGTTTACTCCAAATTGAGCAATGCGTTCAAATTATTGTAGATATTTGTAAGTGTGTTTTGCTGTTGTATTTTGTTAAAAATAACGTTTACCATTAATGAAAATATATATTTATTTTTCAGACAATATTAATTTTTATATCTGTTTCAGTTGATTTAAACTATACATATTGTTTAACTTATTTTTTAATTATCACATTGATGTTTATTAATTCCTGTTATTTTTATTATTTTTATTAACATAAATTATTTTTTTTACAAATTAAAATAAACAGTAAATGCACAAGGCAATACAACTGGAATTGATGAATGTACCGAATTATTAGATCACGAACTAATTTCATTAAAACATTCAAAGTTAGTTCTCAATTTTCCGTCTGACAAATTAAGCCAATTGGATACATTTGTAAAAAACGAGGATTTGAACAAAGACGAAAATGTAGGTCAAAGTTATGAAAATAAATTAATGAAAGGCAATGATGGTATTTTGTCTAGCATCAATCCCAAATGGAATACTGATCTAATTAAGACTCAATTGAGTGTAAGTTTTGACATATTGGTGTTTTATTGTGTGTAGTTGACCGCTGTTATAAAAAAATCGACAGTTTTTTTTAACTATTGAAAAGTTTGAAAGTTGGTGATGTAAATATATTTTCTATTTTTGTCAAAAATTATTATACATATACCATATGTAGCCCTTGGGCTAAGGGAGATAACCCTTACAAAAAATCAGTCGGCCTCGTCAATCATTGTAAACAGTGGCGACGTCACAATGATGTCGTCTACTAGCCAAGAAACTTTGTTATTTTTCCACGTTTGTTACGCTTATCAAGCCATCGAAATCGATCGTTATGTTGTATGGAAATATGGAAAATAATGAAGAGGTGACCACATTACTAACCAAAATGAAAAAAAAGATTATTTTTTTCATTTAATTCCATTTGGTTTCAGCAAATAGGTAAAAGCTACACATTGGACAGAAAAGGATGCGGGTTCAATTTTTTGGGCATATTCTTTTGTGCATACTTGGACACACTAGTACCATAACAGCCATAAAATCATATATTTATTATTTTATTTATTTTATGTTTGCTACTTTGAATGCTTTACGAGAATCATTTCTCAGCAGTGGACATTTTAGCGAAGCCGAACGTGGGCCCGCATTTTAGTGTCGGTGATGAGATTCGAACCCATGCCCACCGAGGTCCGAATTTAAGCGCTGTACCGCTAGACCACCCCGGAACAAAAAAGCCCCTGAGCAAGCGACAGAGGCTGGTAAAAAGTTCAAGTATTTGACTTTTGGTCAACGGCTCTTACCATGCAATGTATATATATATATGATGAAGCAGTTGATTTCATCTAACTGTAGCCTTGACTGTGAGGTTTTGTTCAAAACACTAGGGACTATGTTTTGTTTAAATTTTTATCCAATTTGAGTATATTTACTAGATTTTAAAAGCCAAACAATTAATAAGTTACAAATAGATTAAACAGTTGGTTGGGTTTGTTACAGATAATTGATTAAGTTGGGATACATTTTTAATAATTTGAAAACGTACTAGATTGGCTATTGTGGTTGCATTTGCACAAGTAACTGTGTGAGTTGATGCAGATACAAGTAATTAGGATTATATTGTTTGTAACATTAATCAGAATATTTAAAAATGTCCAATTTTGGACACAAACCGAACGGATTAAATACAATTAAAATCCCAGGATTTGTGATATTAAAATAGTGATTTTATAATTGTTCACAGTACTTGGGAAGTGCTTTTTAGAAAGCTGTTAAAAATAAGTACAAAATTATTTTGTGTTTTATTTTACAGATAATTGTCAATCGAGTTCAAACACTTTTAAATCCAATAATTCAAAACGAACAAAATTTGTTTGTGCATTTTTTGATGGAGCCAAGTAAATTTACGGATCAAGAATGTACGGGATTTACTCTAAATGCGTTTATAATTTCGTAAGTTGTTTTCTAATCTTATTGGTTTTATTAAATATGTATATACGTGATTTAAGCTTTTTGAGTTTTATAATTGATAAGTTTATTATATTTTTTGGTTTAACGTTTATTGTATAAAAGGGTAGTTCAGCACAAATAATGAATGCTTAAAATTTTAACAATATTGTTCTAGTAATTATTTTAATTTTTGTTGCAGTAAACAGCAAGCAAATTGTTTAGAAATGCGTTGAATTAATGTTTCAATAACGACCTTGTTTAGTAGTGTTTAATTTTAAAATTATTCAAAAATGAAGTACATCTATGTAATGTGAAATATTTAAGACGTATATTGGGTGTACGATTAAACCTATTCGTCACATCACGAAGTCCAGATATATCGCTGTACACGTAGTCTCCTCTTGGCTTTGTTTTTGATTCGAAATGTACTACATGCAGAAACAATAGTACTTATAAGAGTGGATGTGGAGAATGCATATAGATATAAGCACTACTTAAGTCACCAAGTTTATTGACAATATAATATACAATACTTTTTAATTTTAAATTTTAGATTAATTGAACATATTCAAAGTATTATAAATCTTGGACTTAATGACGAGTTGTCAAAGTTGCTACAAATTTTTATTGATATGGTTAAATATTCGGAACATTTACAGGTATTCATTATGTTATACATTATTTATGTAGTTATTAAAATATTAATAAACATTCACATAAGATTTAAAAGAGTATTTTTCATGTATTACTTTTATTGAACATAACAAATTAAAATTTTATTATTATTAATTTTGAAACCTATTTACAGAAATTTGTATTTTCTAACATTATATTAAAAATAACATTATTCATAAATGAATTATTTATTTGTACAATGAAATAAAAATAACAAAAATATTTGATTTGCCAATATGCATTATATTAATTTTTTCAATTTTATTTTGAAGAAATTACGGAACAATG
The DNA here is from genome assembly GCA_025895645.1 of Cardicola forsteri. Classification (NCBI taxonomy): domain Eukaryota; kingdom Metazoa; phylum Platyhelminthes; class Trematoda; order Strigeidida; family Aporocotylidae; genus Cardicola; species Cardicola forsteri. The sequence goes on along the minus strand of JAKXYG010001174.1, from coordinate 925,269 downwards.
GTGATTTTGAAGGAAAAATGCACGTTGAAGATATTGAAACCATTTTGTGTTCACATGGCATATGCGAACTGATTGTATGTTGCGTGAAAAATGTCAGCCATTCGGAAGCGCTTTATTTTCAATTGATTAAATTAGCCAATGTTTTGTTGGCAGGTGGAAATTGTACCGTACAGGTATGTTTCTTTGCAAGCGGAACATTGATTGTATATTTTCTGCTGTGCTTAGTTGCTGGAATGTTTTAAACGAGAAACATTTTTTGACAAATCTAAATAAGGAGCATGCATTTTAATGCCAATGATTAAATCAAATTTGTGTACAAATTAAGCACCCTTGGCACTAATATTTTATAAAATATATATGACATGTAATATTGAAAAATGTTGCATATTTTTAAACGTAAAAGTTATAAAATATAACAATACATCATTTGTTTGTGTTACCAAACTATGTGATTTAGTTTTGACGCCTTTGTTGTACGTATATGCTGTGGCGGTGTGGTCTAGTTGTGAAAGCTTTTGAACTCCAGTCACGTCTCACACACACACACACACACATATATATATATATATATATATATATATATATATATATACAAATCTAACAGGAACTAGGGCTACAGTTGGTTTGACACAATATCCTCTGAGTCAAAGTACTCAATTGAAAAATTCTGTTTTACGAACAATTTACTGATTATACTTATAATATTATCTCAATCTATACCTTTATTATTACATAAATAGAATTATTTTGCATCAATTTTGTCCACCGAAAAGAAACATGAAAAGTTTTTCAATAATCTTTATCAAGGTTTGCGTCAATTTAATAAGTGGATTCAATCAACTTTTGTTGAATCAAACTCAAACGTTTACAACAGCGGTAAGTTTATTTATTGAGTAGTATAGATAGAAATTTGGTGGTTTATATTTCTATGTTATAAAGTTTTGACGCATTGTTTAATAATAGATTATTTTTTTACTCTAAAAGTAGGGGGTGTAATTTTAAGCATTAATTTTATTTTGTAATTAAAAAGACGGAAATATGCATTTATAAGTGATAACAGTATTGTTTGTAAACGTAATTTTTCTAAAGTATTTAGGATACTAATGATTTCAGAAATACTCATATTTTATGTGCTTTGTATTACTAATAATAGTAGTAATACCCTTGTAAGTAAGTACTTAGGACTATTGTTATTATAGATACTAGAAAATGCTAAACTTAGATTAAAACGGATCAGGGACTGAGTGCGTAACGGAGTTACCATTTTGGTAGTTTCAAATATTGAATTTTGATACTAAAATATTAAAAAAATTACTAATGCGATTCGTAAGCAACTGGAAACGGGATTTGTTTTAGTCTCACAAAAAATCAAGTTGTCTTGACTACTTTTATAAACAATGGCAAGAATGTTTTTTAAAATTACAATAACGTCATTATTTTTTTACGTTGGTTACACATAAGAAATAGTTTAACAATAAACAAATAATGCAGAGTGCCCAATGAAACGTTTTATGAACTTGGACAATTGATTTTGTTACAAATAGATTTAAATAACTCTAATAGTATATATACATCGTATAGTATATATGTACATAGTATATATGTACATAGTATATATGTACATCGGTGTTGCAATGGTGTCCAGTGCACTAGGCTCGAAACTAGGTGGGCAAGAGTTTGAGTTCCATTAATGACACTAAATGCGTGTTCTAGTTGAGGTCTGTTCTAATAGTTTTATTGCTGGAATATATATATTCTCATGGATAACGTAGTTCCTTACCGTACACGTATTTAAGTGCTACGTAATTTAAAATAAAATATTGGTTTTATTATGCAATGTATAATACAATATTGTGTACAAAATGTAAACACAATTTTATTGTTACATATTTTTAATAAGAAAAAAATTACATCATATTTTAACTTGTTTATAATCAAAGGTTGAATAAAGTTAACAACACAAAAGAACAACAAATATTAAAGAAGTTATTCAATTACCAAATACGCCATATATATATATAGTATTTATTTACTGACAATTGTAATTAGTATGTGAATTTATTTTGCAAAAAATAGGTATTGCGCATCGTGCATCTAAATTGTCGCTGACTTTTCAAACACAACAAACTCCTTCTTTTGATTTGCATCGTCAATTGACATCCAGTGTAGTACAAAAAGACATTGAATTAATAGTAAAATATTTGCAACGATTGTGTTGTAGACATAATTTTGAATTGCAGGTTTGTTTAAATGGAAATGTCTTTTATTATTGCGTTCGTTTTTGCTAAAACATGTTGACATCTGTTTCGGTAAAAATTGATTTAATCCTCAAGCGTGTTTACAATCTTACATGAGTAGAGAATAATGGCGAAAGTTTTAAACTTTCACTTTAGTGAATATGAATTCAACTCCCATTACAGACAATAAAACCCGGTACTAAAGTCCTCAGTTGATTACACCAAATATCCAGTTGCTTAGCAGTTGCTTAAAACAGTAAACCAAAAATATACACTTTTCTGATTTATAAAAATGTATTTTATTTACTTACGTCTGTTTATAGTTAATGTTCAAATTGTACGTTTGGTCAAATTTTAATTATAAAATATTATAACGTAACAAATCTTAAAGTTCAAAGTTAAAAACATGCATAATGCATTTTGTAGATGCAGTTGATGTGTTTTCATTTATTAAAGCGTGTTATTGTATTTATGGTTGGTTCTGATAATTAATTAATTTTTAACATTTAATATAAAAAATGAGATGCTGGATTATTGTAAATTCTGAACTATAATTATTAGTTTTTTTATTAAACATATTAAACCTTTTTGCTTATTTTAGAAACTTATGCGAGATCAATGTCAAAACATAACAAGTTACAATTTTGTAGAAGAAATCAAATTAGTTTATCTTTATCTAATGGACGATTTATTGAATGAAATATCCGTTTGCACTTCCAGAACCATACCTTATATAGATTCGGAAACCAATGACAGTCTCAATACTGAATATTGTACAAACAGGGTTACTAATAAACTTACTGAATTTGCTTCTCCAAACCTTTCCAATAGTGTTGATTCTGTCCAGGTCACCAAACAAAAAACACGATTAAATGTTTCAACTTCCGATCGTTGGATGACTTTTCTTATGCTTTTGGTCACGTGTTTGGTAGATTTTTGTCAAGGTCCATGTTTTCAAAATCAATACGAAATTGCTTTGGTTAACCCGAATATATTCGATGCGACATTTAGATTCCTTTTTATGTTAGATGATCGACACAAACTTGATGATTCCAATGTGATATTTATTGGAAAATTGAAGGTATTGCTAATATGTATCTAATTGACGGTTATGTTATGAAATAATTTTTGAATTTAAGAGATTATATTTTTATTTGTATTATTGTTTAAATGTTCTAAGAGAGTTCTAGTAAATATCTGGTGCCGATGGTGAAATACAGTGTTCCTGTACACTGGGATTAAAGTTTAGTAATTTAGCCAATTGTACTATATTAAAACAATGTTGATAATAATTATAATAATAGGGTAGCGGAAATAAAAATAGATGTACTACAATTTTAAAGTACAATTATTACATTATGTATGTTAGATAAATGAAAAATGTATGTTTTACTATTTTATTAGTATTTACTTATTCAACTGTTGTTATCCATCTTGGAAAGTCATTCTGATCCTAATATTTACAGTCATGTGTGCAACAGTCTACCCAAACAAATGCTGGTAGGTTTTTGACTAAATAACTTATTTATTTAATATAAGTAGATTGTATTAATGGGTTTTATTTTATAAATTAAAAAAAACATATGATATAAAGCGTTGTTTGGCGTTCTGTTGTGTAATAATATTTATCGTCTTTTAGCTCAAGAGATTACATTGTTTTTACACGTTGAGCAAATTGGATCATATTGGAACAATTTATGAAAAGTGTGGATTTTCCTTGTTTATTTTAATAAAGCAGGTAAATACAAATTATAATAACTAATAGGAAATAAGTTGTCAAATTAATAGTTTATAGATTGATCGCATCTTTTGTTTTACATTAAAAAATCACGAATCATTTTATTATTATTAACTTATATTTTTACTTATATATTTACTGTAGTTTTAATGTTAAAAGTAATATTTTAATTAAAATTTGTTTTTTAATGTATTGCTTAGCTTGCTCTTTTTGATTCTACCATTATGAATTATTTGAATGTAAATAATCTGCGCGAAAAATGTCTAAATTTACATTTGGCTTATCCAACTTGTGACAAACAGAAAGAATTGAATTCCAATAAAACCGATGTGGATGCTTCATTGTGTGTAGAATTCTATGAAAAAAATACAGCTCAAATTGAGGTAGATTTTGTCTCAAATGTTAGACAATTATTTGAAATATTAATTATACAATGAAAAACGTCATAAAATATTAATTAAATGAAAAATAAGTGTTTTATTACTACTTTATTGTTGTGTTTTGGGTAAATTATTTTATTTTATATTCTGTCTTGGTTGTTACTGTTTGAATGTTTTGCAAAAAACAGTTTTAGCCATTGGACATTTGGCAAATCCAAATGAGACTTTGGATTTCGTGTTGGTGGTGGGATACAAACATCTGCTCATCCAGATTTGACTTTAGCGCCCAATCTAATCTACCATTTTGGCAAAGCTACAATTGTCAACATAATCGTTTCCTGAACTTATAGATTATTTGGTTATTTAATTATAGTTAGGAAGCATACATGCATTTTAAGTTATCTTTAAATAGTAAGAAATTACACAAGCGCTTAAAAGTGTAATAAAGTTGAGAATTTTTAAACCCAAAACCGCGTTCGGAAAAATGAAAGGTGCCGGGGTGGTTTAGCGTTACAGCGCTCGAATTCGGACCTCGGTGGACATGGGTTCGAATCCCATTGCCGGCACTAAAATGCGGGCCCACGTTAGGCTTCGCTAATTGTCTACTGCTGAAAGATGTTTTTTGTAAAATATTCAAAGTAGCAAACATTAAAAAAATAAAAACACGGGATTAATAACCACACATCCTCTTGTTAAAAATATTTATTTATTTCACTTATTTATCACACATTTGTATCAATATTTTTGATATTTTACAACTGTAGAATCTGCTGCCATGTCAAATGTTAATATTGCAAAGCTGTTGTATCGATGGCCTTTCTCATCTACTTTTCACTTTAACAAATCCTTGTGTAATATCTGTCTTGATTCTTTATTATACGCTGAGTAATTCATATGTGTTATTTACTTTATTTCTATTTGTTTTCTAATTCTTACAAAAATTTGTTAATACTCATTCTTTTGTTATTCTTTCTATCCACGTTACTGTCAATAAACTTTTGAAAACCTACATTTTTTAACTGTGTCTATTCACAGCAGTATATAGCAACAACAGTAAAAATGTATTTTTACTACAAAACCAGCGCACAATATAATTTACAAAAAAGGCGATTAGTTAAGTAATTGAATTTATTGGAAATTGTGTACAGATTGAAAACATCAAATTGTTGATCAATGTTACGCTAAAGACAAAACAACTTAAATTAACCAACTTATCAGTATATAATTTTAATTTAAATCTATCAACTGTAATCAGATTGTTCAAAAAAATGATCAAATTGAACGTGTCTTTTTTGCCATACCAAATATTTGTCATTATTTTAATTCAAACATTCGCTTCAAAATACTCAATTCGATTGCAATGGATGAAAATAATTCGAAACTTTTGGGAATGTTTGCCAAGTTGAATGAATTACATGCCGAAATGTTGTATCAAAAAGACATGACAGGCAAGCGATTAAACCAATAAATGCATTTTAATATTTTATTTTATTTTATGTTTGCTACTTTGAATGTTTTACGAGAAACATCTTTCAGCATTGGACATTTTAGCGAAGCCGAACGTAGGCCCGCATTTTAGTGCCGGCGATGGGATTCGAACCCATGTCCATCGAGGTCCGAATTCGAGCGCTGTACTGCTAGACCACTCCGGCACATTTTATTTGGAGTACGTTGTAGCAATCTAGTAAACATGTAATTTTTGGCGGATAAGTAATATTGATTAGGGTAGGATATCCCAATGATAATGTTTCCAGATTCATAATTTAGTGGATAAAAGCCGAAAACTGGCTGTCGGAAGTGAATACGCATCTTTGTTGTGCTGTTTGCTAAAATGTATCCCTTAATGCATTTGAGCAACAAACCATGAAAAATTGATATTAAAACAATTTTAGATTTAAACAAAACCACACAAACAGCTTTTGTTTTATAATATTATTTTTAAAATTAACGAAACTTTTTAAAGACTTAAATGTTGTCTAAATTATTTGAATAGATCGTCAGCACTTTAAATGGCTCCACAAGAATACTGAATTGTTTCATGATGCAAGTTTTTATCAAACTTTGCATTTGAATTGTTTATTAGTATTGTTTTATCCATTTCATGATCTAAACGAATGTAAGTTTATGTTCACATTGGTATATTTAATTTGTAAAAAATATTATAGTAAAAGTTTAAAAAAGAGTTGCATATAAAAATGCAATTTTTTATTATTTTCACTTAGAAATGTACTTGAACATAAAATACTTGTAGAATAATTACAGTATAATTAAGGCACAGCCTCTGCTATTCAAAAAAATTATTAATTATGTTAGATTACTTGAACGGAAATACAAAATAGTAAGAAGATTTAAATATTACGTTTGAAAATTGGAGCTTGAATTGCTGATTTGTTTTCTGTTAAATAGGAGAAGTGAAAACAAATTGCCAAATGTACTATTACCATTTTTAACTTAGATTGTATTCATCAATATTTTTTCTACAAACAGATTATTCATGCCATTATTATTGGCTACTGATTGCATGTATTAATGCTTCTATATTTGGAATATTCATATTGTACAAAAAGCCACTATCAAATTATTTCAAATATACGCTGATCACTTTTGTTTGTTTTTTAAATTTTAAAATACAAACAATCGTGTTTTTATTGGGTTTGTCAAATGTAAGTTTTGTTTTTAAACATATTTTAAAAATTTGTTATTATTACTGTCATTATTATGATTTACTTAAAGGCTTCAGCAAAACCAATTATATGATACAAATGTTAGGGTGATATACTGACCAAATTGTTCCAATAGACAGCAATTTAAAATTCCATTAATGACGCTAAATTCCGACTCTTATTTAACCTTGCCAAGTGTCCAGTTGTTGAAAAATATTTTTCAGTATTGCGGATGTATGCTGGCACCTATACACCAAAGCGGCTGTCTAGAAATATTACTGTTATTTTTTTTCCTATTTCGCGCTTGTTGCTGTAGTTTAGAAGCTACACCACGTAGAGGTACGGAATTTGGGGTTATTACAATATTTGCAACTGGATACTAAATGTGCAGTTTTTAGGTTTTTGGAATTATTAACATTCCATTAGAATATTTATATAATTTATTTTACCAATTTTCCATTATTTTTAAAATATTTTCATTAGTTTAAGATGTTTAATTATGTACAACCAATAAATTGAATACCGCATATTTTTCCAACCTCAGTTAGCTTGCCGTCTAATTAATTTATTTCTGTTATTTGAACATTGTTGCGTTATTATGAATTACAATTCTATTTTGGGGAACACAAACAATCACTATTTATTGCTGTCCAACAATGTCATCAACTGTAAAACAGACAGTTCAATTGGTCAATTTTTAGTTTGGTTTTTTGTATACAGTCCCAAGACATGTTTGTATGACAAACAATCGTGCGCCAATCCGTTAGCAAGAAAAATGAAGTGGGAACTTGTTCTGATTGTTTTTGCTACACTTGGATTCGTTGTACATCCATTATTTCATAGTCTTGTGGTATGATTTTGAAATGTTAAATTTTTGCTATGTTGTAGTTTAGGCATAGTATTTTATTTGAGGATAATTTTGATTGTTAAGACGGTTGGAATTGAACAGAGTCGATATAAAGAATACACGTTATAGTGATACTGTAGATCAAAATGTAGAACTTTGAATATTATGAAAATTGTTGGTTAAAGTACTTTGTTATAGTGTGTGCTGTGGTAACAGTGATTTAATTGTTAAACTTCTAATCTAGTGGACTAATGTAGTAAGTTCAGATTGTTAGAATTTATTAAGAACAACTTAATCATCTAACTTTTATCATTTTCCCGTTATAACTATTATTATGAATTATTATAACAATCGATTTTTCATTTAAAAAATCGAAAATAACAATTTTGAGATTTGTGAGTTGTATCCACTTGTTAGTTTAAATATTCTAGTTTGTATAATTATATTGAAGACTAAGTATCGCTTATCAATGTGTATTGGATTTAATTATCACTAGAATTTCAATCTCATTATTGCCACTAAATGTAAATTTTCACTTGGTTGCATCAAAAAATCATTAAAAATGAATAAAATAGCAAGACCGTTTTTAAAAAAAGTATGTTCTTGTCTCAATACTGTCTCAATCCTGTTTCAATCGAATTGGAAGCGATTGACCAACTAATCAATATTTAAAATTTATTATAAAAATGTGCAATAAATGGAAATTAGTATTGTTGGATAAGGTTGTAAAAAAGAAACAGTTTACTTGTGTCTGGCTTGCTCGATCCATACTCGAAGGAACAGCGAGGATTGGAGTTTTACTACCGGCACTTGAAATGTTGGTCCATGTTTCGAGTAAAAGCATTCAAACATTGAAATTGTAATAAATGAAAAATGTTGCATTTTGTTAAAAAAGTCAAAAATATCAATTTTTGCTCAACAACCCATCAGCTAGTCGACATTATTTTGCGCGAAGAAACGATGTTCAACGTTATTCGTTCGGTAACGGTAAATGGTCGGTCAATTTTTCTGACTGTCATATTGGCTGTAATTATTATCTACTTGTACGCTATTTTGGGTTATTTATACATAAAGGACGACTTTGTACTCAATATCGATGGCTTGGATGGGACATCGAGCAACACGGTTGCAGAATCTGGTACAATTAGAAATGAATTTTCATTTATATTTGAAATTAATTAAACGTTTCTGATTACATGTTATTGTATTTTATTTTTGCTACTTATAATGTTTTATGAGAAGCATCTTTCAGCAGTGGACATTTTAGCTAAGTCGAACGTGGGCCTGAATTTAGTGCCGGCGGTGGGATTCGAACCCATATCCATTATGTCCAAGTCGAGCGCTGTACCTCTAGAAAATAACTTAACATTGTACTTGTACTTCTAATACGTGCTTTTCGATATGTATCAATTCCATATGATTAACGTAGTTTGATCTTGTTAATCTTTGTAAATGTTGCCCACATTACAAACAGGGATGACATATTTTAGTCAAAAACCGTATTATTTTTCTACGTTTTTTTATAGCATAAATATAATTTAAATAATTGAAGATAACAAAGACATGAATTTGTCGCCAAATAGTTTATAATATTTAAATTTGTCAAATGTAAATAATATTTTTTCTATTCTTTTTAATTTAATTTTGTTTATTTTGTCAAATTATTTATTTAAAAAATTATATTATTACTAACAAAATTTTACTTAAATTCATGAATTGTTACTTTGTAGATACCAATTTACTTCATTCTACTGAAATCTTCCAAACGGAACGTCGTTGTGACTCTCTACGTATGTGCATTTTGACTACACTTCGCGAAGGTCTTATGAATGGAGGCGGTATTGGGGATTCACTACGAAAACCCAGTTTTCAAGTAAGTAATTTGTACATTTTGACAGCGGTTATCTATTAAAAAAATGTGACTTGTATCGTTTTAAAAAAACAAGTTTTTGAAAATGCTTACTTTTGATGTAAACGTTGATTAACTAATTTCATCAATTGCTATTAAAATAATTTTAACTGAAACTAGAAATTAACAAGTAGTATTATTAAAAAAAATTATTTTATATTTGTCTAGTATAAATAATCTGAATGAGTGTTTGTCATGTATATATTTACTTATCTGTAGGAATCTTTGTTTTTATTTCGCACTTTTTACGATTTGTCGTTCTACGTTATTGTAATTTTGATCATTTTAAATTTGATATTTGGAGTTATTATCGACACGTTTGCTGAATTGAGACAGAAAAAACAAAATTACGACGATTTAATGCGCAATTACTGTTGTGTTTGTGGTATGTTCTTTTGTCGAAACTGTTGAACGGAGAAATTTGATAGATATAGTACAATTAAAATTAGTTATCTAAATATTTTAAATAAAACCCATTCTGTGCACGAAAACAAATGGCACGAGTGTAGTAACTTAGTTACTAATCCACTCTGGTACAATTTATTACTTATAAGTCGATTGGTTTTAGAAATTGCAATTAAACTGACTAAATGCAAAATGGCGTTTTGTGTCCTAAAGTGCATTATTTATTCTTTTCTTTCTTTTACTGTAAAGAATATAAAGCAACGAGATTGTGTCACTTTATTGTACTTAACATTTTTGGTATTGAAGATTCTGTATATCAGAGGCCAAATGTTTTTTCATCTTTGTCACTGTTAATTGGAATTGTGCCGATTTCATTTCTTTGCCGTAATTTGATTAAATGGCGTCGTTTTGTTGTTTTAAAGTATAATTTCTTTTAAAGAAGCCAGGTTTTTAACTTTGCTTTCTAACTCTGCTCTTTATCCAGTCGGTCTCGAGAATGTTTACAGTGGATTTACTAAAATTTAGAATGCAATTTTCAATTGTCTATGTATATCTTAACATGACGTAATACAATTATATTGACTGACACTAATGTCCATCCTATTGTTGTGTTTTGAATATTGCAAAATTTATACAAATAATGTGTGTTCTAAATTAGTAGGAGTTTGATTTACTTAACGACAATAAATGTGTATTACCTTAAAATTCTAATTGCATTGGATTCAGAAATAAGGTTATTTTGCTAAAATGCACATTGTTTATATAAGAGAGAAACAGCGCAGAATGTAACGCAAGAACAAATATTAAAAGCTTTTATTGATATTTATAATTAGGTATAAAACGATCGGCTTTTGATAACAAAAGTACAACTTTTGAAGATCATATCAAATATAATCACAATTTATGGCACTATGTGTATTTTGTTATATATTTGAAAAACAAGCCATTTTATCAACTAAACGGACCAGAAAGTTACATTTACAAATTGATAGAAGTTAGTGTTTACTTGTTTGAACTGTTAAATAATGTTGATTACATAACCGTTTTATATATTATTTTGTTTTTATTGTTTTAATATGTGTTGATAGTTATAATAATAATAATAATAATAATAATAATAATAATAATAATAATAATAATAATAATAATAATAATAATAATAATAATAATAATAATAATAATAATAATAATAATAATAATAATAATAATAATAATAATAATAATAATAATAATAATAATAATAATAATAATGATGATAATAATAATAATAATAATAATAATAATAATAATAATAATAATAATAATAATAATAATAATAATAAATAATGTTGCACAAAGCACCAGGTCATAATGTAGAATTTTTTTCGGACAAACGTATTTCTGCTAAAAAAATGTAGTACATTTTAGAAATGTGAAATGTGTTACACTTAGTCAATTAAAACAGGTAACAGGTTGCAAGTTTATACATAAGTTAAATAAAAGAAACTCCTTGTGATCCTCTGTTCATAAGTATTAATGTATAATAAAAATAAATAAAAAAGCAATAACGAAAGGGCATAAAGGTGCCGAAACACATAAGTGGAAAGTATTAAACATAATTAGTGAGGGAAAACTTATCATATGCTAATTTGAACGTATAAGGATTAGGAGTATTAACAATATGGGCGGGAAGGCAGAGACGACTCGGTGAGAAAAATAATGTTGTCTAACCTTGGGGTTAAGCAACTTAAACTTATGTCTCCTGAGACTATCAGTTGATTTGATGATGTAGGGATGTAATGAGTCAGTTTTAAATAATTGGAAAACTAGAATTAGATCGCCTTGGAGTTTGTTATTTGCCAACGGAAAGTGATTAAGACTGGAAAGTCTATCTCTATAAAGGAGATGTTTGAAAGCGCAAGAAAGTTTTATGAACTTCCTCTGAACTATTTCTAACTATATCGAGTCTTGTTTTAATATCAAGGACGTTATTTGAACGCAATATTCGAGCTGAGGTCTCATACATAGTATGTAAAGAAGCCGGGCTAAATTCGGAGAAACTCTACCGAAATTCCATCTAAAAACTGCATAAGACGAATACACATCTGGAAAGCCTTAGAGTTAATTTTTATGCTGTTGTGTTGATAGAATATAGTTTACTAAACTAGTGTGTACTTACTTGACATAATGAATAGAAATATTGTGATTTTTAATTAGGTGTTAATTGTGAGTGTGTACTAATTAATTATTTATGAAATGATTTTATACAGATAAGAGATATGCGGCTGTAGATTTGGTAAATCAGTTATAACATTGAAACTAGACGTTAATAGAATGTCAAGATTTTAGGAGGTAATTATTACATTGCATAAAATGCATACTAGTGATCAAAGTCTAAATAAAATAAAGTAAGCAAAATTTTGAAAATGTAATATCTTGTAGGGAATAGAAAAAACGTTAATAACATAATGATTGTAACTGTTTTGTAGTGACATAATGACTAAGTTGTTAAATAGTAGATAGAAATTAAAATCCCATTATGTTTATAAAAATTTCTGACATTTATTTAACTGTTCAAAGTAAAAGTATTTAGGTAACTAACTTGGTAGTGTTTACAACTGTAAGTAATTGTTTGTTTATGAGGATATTATAAAAAATTTGCAAGTTGAAAATTTACATTGTTTGAAGTCTGCTACTAACAATGATAGTTAATTTGTTTAACAATTTACAAATATTTTTATTGATATAATAAAACATAAAAATAAGTTGCATTTTTTAATTGTAGTACACAAAATGATGATGATGTTATGTTTTTATTTTAGGTTTTAACGTTATTTATAATTTTGTACAATTTAAGCAATTAGCTACATATATATATATCAATTAGCTATATATATATATATATATATATATATATATAGTTGACTTGGTGTATGTAATTTTGTTTGAAAGCGGTGGTGGAAAGATATACAAAAATATTATCACAATCAAAAAAGCCTTGATGTTATAACCGTTTACTTTTGTACAAACATTTTAAAAGTTGTACATATTATAGTTAACATTTTCATTTTGAATTTTAGCATATATATATATATATATAGTTTGTTTAAGAGATATCTATAAACATATTAATATTATATTATGTTAAACTTGTTCATTTTTATGTTATTTAAGTCAAATGATTTGAAATGGATACCATGGAAAAGAGCTTTTGTTTTTGACTATGAAGAATCGGAAGTGCACAAAAATTCGCGCGAATTTGTAAAACTTGTAGAAATAACGGAAAATATTAAAAAACAAGTTGATTTAATAAATAACAATGTTGAGTCTTTATATAATGAAGTAAGCCTTGTTTGTGGTTTTTTAAATAAAAATTAAAGCGTTTTATTTAAGGTGTGTTATTCCTTTACTAAATATTTAAAAATATGGTAATTGAATACATTACTTAATATCTAAATGTGATATGATAAAAATATTTTTTAATTAATTGTTTATTAGTGTAAAGTTAAACAATAATTAATGAAAAATACTTCGTTTTTTGAATGTTTCTATTTAAACATGTGTAATTGAATTATTGCACATAGAATATATTTAATTTTATTTTAGTTTAATTTTTTATAATTGTATACTATATGCATTAACATATTATTGAACAAATTTGTTTTTATTAAGATGTTTCATACACTTGTATTTTTCAAATATTTTAAACTTTTATGTTTACTTTAGTATTTACACAAAACTCAAAAAATTGCAAAGAAAACGCTATGGTTAAACTTAATTGAAATGGAAAAACCTGTTTGTAGTAAACAACTTTATGGTTCAACTGTCAACAGTTAAAATGTTTCATTTAAAAATAATTTTAATATTTTATATTAAATATAAATTTTTACATTTGTTTTTTTTCTATTACACGTTTTATAAATTTATGTAAACAAAGTAACTAAATGAAAATAAACGGTATTTTTTTAAAATATGTTTTTTTACAAAATATGTTAATTGGATAAAATATTTAGGAGCATAGATTAGTTGGATACTTGGTAAAATGTTGTTAAAAATAAAATTAGTGTCCGATTAATGTAAAAGCAAAAATAATAATTAGTGAGTAAAGCTAAATTTGCATACACAGTGTGCGCCAATTATGTTTATAAAATGAAAACCAAAACTTTGGTATACTGGCATTTTTACAGTTACTACAATTAAATGACAATTGATATTTGACACGACCTCCTAAAAATACAAAATACAATCACGTAGTAAATAATGTTGTTAATGCATTACAATTAATTTCAATATAAATGTCTTATTTCTGTTTTTTAAAATTCATTGTTTTTTTAAATAAATACATAAATGGTTAATTATACAAAATTATTAATTTAATATATATATTTAAAAAATAATTTATAATGAAATAAAATAATTTATATTAAAAATGTGTAAAATATTAAATAGAAAACGTTTAAAATAATTAAATGTAGGTCACATTTTATTTACGTTAGCTTTAAATTTGTTTCTATGGTACTTCGGTAAGATAACAAATATAGATTTGATTTTATCTAATGTCAAATTTATTAAATTATGACAAAATTGAAAACATTGGTGAAGGAGCTTTCGGTAAAGCTATATTGGTTTGGTCAAAAACCGAAAATGTACAACGTGTAATAAAAGAAATTAATATAAACAAAGTTTGTCTAATATTTTTTAGTCTTAACTTTTAGATGTCAATTAAAGAAAGAGAAGAAGCACGTAAAGAAGTAAATAAAATTTTATAAAAAATATGTTATAAAACTTAATTTTTATTTGGTATTAAGTACAATAATAATTACTATGACAATATATGATGAATAATTTATGTTCATTTTATGTTTTTGTTTGTTTTTAATTTAGTTATAAGTTAATTATGTTTTAAAATAAAATATTTTTTAAATATTTTTAAATATTATTTGTTTACAAACTCACACGGTATTTATATTTATTTTTATTAATTATTATTAATAAAACATTTAAATAAAACTAGTTTTAAGTTTCAATAATTCTAATAATAGTGCATAAATTTTTTAATATTAATTAATATTTTATTTAGTGAAATTAAATTATGCATTGTTTTTTGTTTTAATATTAAATTTTATAATGTTCAATTTAATAAAGAATAACGTTTAGTTGTGAGACAATATAAGATAGAATTTTTTTTTTAAACAAATTTTTTATGGTATGTTAAAATTTTGTTGAGAAAATATGTTTAATAAAAAAAGCAATTTATTATAATGTTTTAATATGTTAATAATTGATTTTAATTTAATTAATAATTTTAAATAACATTAAGATAATTATCAGCTTTAAACATTTGTTATGAAAATATTTTAAAAATGATAAAAATAATATGACAGTTACGATACAAACAACCTGTTAGATCAAGAAAACATTAATGTGAAAGCCCGCTAACAAGCACAGAAAAAGATTATAAATAAGCTGAACTTAATAGTATTTATAGATGCTTTTATGTATAGATTACACTTTTGTTGTGTTTGTAAACAGGCATATAAATTTTAAACATTTTATGAATTAATAACACAAAAATTTTTAAATAATGTAATTTGATGATGTAATAGACAGTATTTAAACATTATATTTTTGAGGATTTTAGTGGGAATGCTAATAAATAATTTGAATACTGTTTATAAAGTTTAGTTTGTTACTAAAAGTGTCATTTTTAATTTAGATGCTAATGATCTGGAGAATTTAAATAATGCTTAAAAAGTTTTAATTTCTAATGATAGTAATATTCCTGATTGTTTCTCCTCTACGTGGTACATCTTGGACTAGGTGCCCCTAAGTCTTTGGATTAATAACAGCAGGGTCCAAGCATACATCCAGGATACTTTAAAGGTATTTC
The DNA here is from genome assembly GCA_025895645.1 of Cardicola forsteri. Lineage (NCBI taxonomy): Eukaryota > Metazoa > Platyhelminthes > Trematoda > Strigeidida > Aporocotylidae > Cardicola > Cardicola forsteri. The sequence goes on along the minus strand of JAKXYG010001174.1, from coordinate 909,221 downwards.
AAGGTATACGTATACCATATGTAGCCGTTGGGATAAGGGAGATAACCCTGACAAAAATCAGGCGACCTTGTCAATCTTTGCGAACAGTGGCGACATTACAAGGACGGCATCTACCAAATAAAAATTTTTGTTATTCTTGTACGTTCATTACGTTTATTAAGCAATCAAAATTGATTCTTTATATGCCGTAGAAATATAGAAAATAATGGAAAGATGACCACGTTTTTTATAGTATATTGTGGATTTAAAATAACAAAACAAAGATTTTGAACACTAATATAAATCAGTTTTTACTTTGTTATATGGGTTCAAACATAGATAGCCTTAAGGTCTTTTAAGGTATATTTATGCTATGTTTACTCTTTAATCTACAAAAGATAACTTTGAATTTACAGGAAATATACTTAGCATATGATTGGTTTAATTAAGACGCTTTTTGTTTATATATATATATGGACAAGCAACATTTAGCCTGCTACCAATTTAAAAAAATGATTTAAAAATTACGTAGATTATTATAAGATTGCACAAAACTAAAAAAATTGGTAATTGTTTTGTTTGAGTTACAGACTGTTTTTCCAGACGCAAAAGATGAGTAAACTAGATTTTCATGTTTTAATGTTAGCTTTTATGATATTATTTGGGTTCTAAAAACTAATAATACACAAAGCAAAATTTATAACAACTACATTATTTGTTATAAATAAATACTAGATAAAAAAATTATTTGATAATTTTAAACTGTTTTTCACTTACTATGATTGATTTTTGGATAGAAATATTTGAAGAAACTACTGTTTTTAATGTTTAAAAATAATCCAATTTTTTGAGGCGTTTTGCGTAGATGGAATTGCATTTTGTTTTTATCGTGATAGCTGCGTCGTATGCATATTGAATATCCGTTATTTTGTAACGTAAGAAGTTGTTTATTAATAAGTACATTTCATAGCGGTTGGCAATTAATAAAATTTATATAGGTTGATTATTTTACAAATATGAAGGCTGTTGATGTTGTAACAGTAATTATAAAATATGAACAGTGTAAAATTAATTGATTAAAATGCATTTTAATTTTAACTTGTAATTATAGAGTAGAGGTGATGTTTTGAATAGTTAATAAATTTAAGACAAAACATGTATAGATTAATTTGTAGAAATAACGTTTCAACCGTTAATTATTTTTTTTTGAAAAATCTATAATTACTGTGGTTCAAAATTAATTCAAAATTAATTCAAAATTAAAAAATAAGTTTTATTTTAAAAAAAAGTTAAAGTATACAAAACTATATCATTATTTTATACAGGAGTGTTTTGTGTGTCAATAGTATGCTATTTTTAATCTAATTTATGCCGGGTTGGTTTAGCGGTACAGCGCTCGATTTGGACTTGGGTAGAGATATATTCGAATCCTACCACCAGCACTAAATGCGAGCTTATGTTTAGTTTTGCTAAAATGTCCACTGTTGAAAGATGTTCCAGTATAACATTTAAAGTAGTAAACATAATTAAAATAAAATAATAAATAATGCTTAATAATTAATTTTTTATGCAAATTTATATATTTGATAAATATAAGAATAAAAGGATAATACACTTTTAAAATATGATGAATTTTATAAAATATTTTTTTATACATTAGCATTTATTTCATGAAATATTTTATTCTAAAATAAAAAGGATAATTTTTGGTTTTTGTTAAACTTATATTTATTGTATGGAAAAAAATTAATTGCTAATATTTTATTTTTAAGGTATCAGTTTTATCAAAAATGAACCATCCAAACATTGTAAAATATCATAATTCATTTGAAGGTAAATTTAAATTATGCTCTAATTTATTTCTAGAATCTGGGTGGTTATACATTATTATGGAATATTGTGATCAGGGTGATTTATACACTAAAATTAATAAACAAAATGGCGTACTGATGCCAGAATCTTTGGTAATAATTAAGTTTTAAAGTGTATTGAAAAATGATAGATTTTAGATTATTTTGTTCAAATTTCTTTAGCACTCAAACATATTCATGATCGTATGATTTTACATCGAGATATAAAAACACAGGTAAATTTTTAAAATGTCACTTAATGTTGCTATTTTATAACATAGAACATTTTTTTAACGTCTAAGGGGCGTTTAAAATTGGGTGATTTTGGAATTGCCAAAGTGCTAAATCACACGTTGGATTTGGCTCGAACATGCATTGGGACTCCATATTATTTGTCTCCGGAAATATGTGAAAACAAGCCTTATGATCATAAAAGTGATATTTGGGCTTTGGGTTGTGTTCTATATGAAATGACTACTTTGAAACATGCGGTAAGTAGGAATTAATTAATTTTATGCCTATTTTTAGTTTGAAGCAGGCAATATGAAAAATTTGGTTCTTAAAATAATAAGGTATGTTTGTGCATGATTAAAATAAGTGTAAATTTAAAATGTATCTGTATATCGCAAAATGTTTTCTAGATTATCAAAAAATAAAATAAAAAGACAATAAGTTAATTTTTTACTAAATTTGTTATTATTGGTCGCATTAAAAGTTGAAAAGCATAATAAAATATTTAGTTTTGTTTTTACCACAACGCATTTTAAAACATAAAACTGCTATTTGAAAGATTATGTTTACACAATTTATTTAAAAAAAATAAACATAGGCTTGCAAATAATAACTTATTAAAACATATTATTAAGGTTTACGACATATTTCTTATAAAAATGTTTTTTAATACATTACCTATAATAATAATCCAAGACAATCATTCTATTGCGTAGTAAATATTCTAACTTTATATAATTTTAAAATGTCTTAATACTTATTTTTAAATAGGTTTAAATTAAAGATTCAATTTTAAAAATATTGTTTATATAGTTTAATTTAAATAATTCAAAAACGGTATGAATTTTTGTAGAGGAAATTATCCACCTGTTTCTTCCAAATACAGTTGTGAGCTGAGAAATCTAATGTCCCAATTGTTTAAACGTATTCCTCGGTAAGTTTCTTTTCGATGTGCTTTGTAATTTTATATTTGGATAAATAATTTATACTCGCAATTGAAAAAATGTCATTTTGTACATCATTGAAAGCATTTCTTTCATTATGCGCGTTATTTGTACTCTTGTATTATAATTTAATTATTATTGTGCCAAATTACTTACTTCACTTTATCTATTTCTAAACATTAACACTTTTTCCAGTTACAAAATTTAGAACATTACTATTATAGGTCTACTTTCTAAGCCAAATGCGTTGATTGTATTTTTATTAGAATATTTTTGAGAAACGTTTAAACAAAGTTTGTTTAATTTTACAGAGATCGACCAAATATCAATACCATCTTGAACAAACCGATTTTGTCTAAACGAATTTACCGTTACCTGACCAAAACAGTAAGCCAATATTATTAAAGTATATTACATTCATTTTCTCATGACTAGATTGTTATATTTTTGTTTTATTTTAAAGTAACTAAAACTGTTGTTATGGTAATTTAAATTACATTTTACCTTGTGTAGGGTGTGTCATATTAAAAAAAAAAAGCTTAGGAGTCACCTATATAAAAAATTCAGGATTTTATTATCAAATAACAATTATGTATATTTTAAAATATGATTGTTTTATTTGAAGGGATTCTATTATTCTTATTTAAACAGGAAATAGCGGAAGAATTTAGTCATACTGTATTACGCAATAAAAAGCAAATCAAACATTCACAAATATCAAACAACATTTGCAATTATTCGCCTTATTTGCGAAAACGTCCTTCTAGTGTATCGCCCATTTTAAAACCACAGCAACCAATAGCTGTTAAAAAATCAAAACTTTGGTAAGACATGACTACGTACATAAATTATATATATATATATATATATATATATATAGTTGGGCGCGGTACAAATTGATTACATAAAGTACGTGAAAAAATTACATTATTTTTTAAATGCAAAATATTAAATGATTACATAAATTGAATTTAAAACATCTTAATTGTGATGATATTGTAAAAGTTTAAAAATTAGTTAGTTAAAGTAACAAAAGAAATATGCTGATAAAAAATTTACTTCATTAAATTAAGCGTGGACTTAACATATGCATGTTGCATATGTATATGTATGTATAGTTATAAATGTTAAGTTAATTACATTATAATTATATATATATATATATATATATATAACTGATTCTTTATATGTTTGTGACTGAAGAGAATATACCAAATGAATTCATCTCACAGTTTACGTCTTCTATTATTTTTGTTTAGAAAAAAATTACTGCTACTTTGTGTAAACAAGTTCCTAGTAGTTTTGTTTGGCCTAGTCTACATATTTTTACGGTTAAGAAAGATCAGACATTAATTTGCTTTGCTGTTAATAATTTATTTATTCATTCACTATAGGGTTATCTCCCTTAACTCAACGACTACATATAATATACATATACTTTAGGATACCTTTTGAGTATTTTGGTTGTATGCTTGCACCCATTTGGAAAAGTGGAATCCCAGTTTTACGATTGTACACTCGGTTCTTGCTGTTTTTGTCTAGATTTTTGAGTGAACCTAGTTTAGGATATGCCACGTGGAGGTGACAGTTAGGAATATCACCATTATTGGAAAATGAGACTTTATAAGTATTATCCAAATCTTTAGGATCATTAGCATTTCATTGTTTTTAATATTTTTAGCATTGACGTAAAATTTTGTAAATAAAAATATACCGTTTTTTTAAATAATGGTTTTTACTTCTATTGTCCTTCTGTCTCATTAATTAAAACACTCTTTATTTTACATAAACTATATATAGCGTAAAAATTTTGTTAATTAAATATTTGTTTATTTTTTAGCGAATAGCGGTTAATTACCAAGTGTATTAATGATAAATTAAACTTGTCACTTGAACCAAAATAACTGTTGTTAATTAACTGTTTAAGAAAAAATGTAAAAAGTGGTAGTGCGATTTGAAATAATATTTTGTAAACTCCATAAAACTGAATATATCTAACATAATTTGTATATAGTAATAATTTTCATCAATATATGTGCTTATCAAATTTATTGCTTTCAGTGATAATTTGATTCCAAAACACAATTGCTTAAAATTTGACAATCAAAGTGTCACATCTGCGGATTCGGATTCAAAACGATCGTCTCTTTCGCCATCGGTAGCAGCAAGTGACCAAAACTACAAGTGTCGACAAAAGGAATTCATTGAAAGGCAAAAAGTAATGTGCTGGTGGTATTTAATTAATTTACATTATACTTTATAGGACGATTATATTTAAAATATGAATATAACCTAACACTTGGATATGTATTTAAATTAGGTCAAGGTTTAAATATCTAAAAACATTTTAAAACTTTGATTAAATGTTTATTTAATAACGGAATTATTTAATGAATATTTTTTCATTATAATTAATCAACAGTTAAAATGAATAAAGGATTTGTTAATTTAAACATTAAAAAAATTTTGATTTAACAATTATTGTACAACTTTCTGCTATTTCGTTTTATAGTCTTTTTCGCCAATGCTAATTGTGTATTTAATAATTCTGAATGAAGTATACAAACTGACTTTAACAACAATAAGGAAAACAATAATAGGCAATGCACAATGTAAATGTATTAATCTAATTTTATTCAGTTATGTTGTATGATTGAAAATACATGCAAACCAATTGCAATTTGTAGATTGAAGTTCGCAATCGCATTCGTGAACAGGGATGGAAACAATTGCTGATGATGGATCGAAAATCAGCAAACAAGTCTCCAATTCCAATTAGAAAGAATCATGTACGGTATATTTGCTGCAAAAAACACTGATTACTTTTTATTTGTTTTTATTGTGCAAGTGGACATTTAGGGAAATCCCAGACAAGTACGCACATTTAGTACCGGTAGCAGGATTTAAATTTATTTTAACCTAGGGCAGACATTAGGTTATAAAACGCACATTTTTCAATCATTTTTTAAGATTTCAATAAATCTTGTATTATTATTATTACTATGGTTATTGGTTTAGATACTTCAATACAGGCACCTTTCAGCATACAAAAAATAGGTACAATTATAAAATACATAATTAGTAGTATTAATATCAGTTAAACAAAAAGAAAACAAAATTAAATATTTAACACTTATAATAAATTACCGCTGTGGAGTGGTTAAGTTACCCCACTTATATGTTAATAGATACAAATCTCCTTCCATTACTAACATTAAAATAGTATGCTAAGCGTTTGCTTACCAAAACATGTTTGCTGTTAAACATTGAATTAACCAAAGCAGAAAATTACCAAATACTTTTTTCCATTTCAAACCAATACAACTTAAAACTGGAATGATGGACGTAGCTAGACTGCTAGACTTGAGACTTGATAGGTATGGACACGTGTTCCACTATTGACACCAAACGTTTTTTTGTGTAAAAACTGGATACAAATGCAAAATAAAATGTAGAAGTTTACAAAACCTTTTTAATAATAAAGTGACTGATTGATATGGGTTCCGTCTTCAGACTAGTGGGTTAATTGTTTTGGTTTTTTCAAAGAATGCCTTCTGTATACATTTCAGCAATCTAAGATTATTAGAGTATTAAAATATCAAACATATATGTGAAACCATCTAATTGTGAAGTTGATTTTATGCAACTTGTATTTAGCCACGATAACTAATTGAGAGATACTGTTTAAGAAATTGATTGTTTAATTTTTGGATGAGCATGGGTATAATCTTACTACCGTAATCAATATGTGTGTTAAATGGCTACTTGCTAGAAGCAATCTTTAATAATTATGAACAACGTAAAAATACTTTATTTACGAAATAATTACCAGTGCGTTGAAAACGTTTTTTAAAAATAAAGATTATTGGAAATTATGGAGATGTCAAACCGAGCGATATATACTTCAAGCCAACAAATGAAAAAGTGCAATCGAATAATGATACACCCGGGTTTTTCGAAATGTGCAACAATCCAATTATGGCGGATGCATTTGTGAAATATAAAATGGAAAAAGATTGCATAAAAGGTGACAAATTGGTTAAATTGTTTTTTTTTTAATGTAAATATTGACTGATGAGATGTAACAGTATATTGCTGTCATTTTGTGTGTGACTTTTTTAAAAAAAAAGATTGAAATGCGATATATTTGGAGCACTTTATAAGTGCAGTGTTTGCAAATTCTGTAGATGGTTAAAATTTTGGAAAATATTATGTAGATTTGTTAAAACTACTCGGTGGTCTAGCGGTACAACGCTGGACATGAATTTGGGGTGGGTATGGGTTTGAGTACCATTGTTGGCAAAGAACATGGGCACACGTTCGGTTTTGCTAAAATATCCATTATTGGAAAAGCATTTAAGCGATAATAATAATAATAATAATAATAATAATAATAATAATAATAATAATAATAATAATAATAATAATAAGAGTAATAATAATAAGAGTAGTAATAATAATAATAATAATAATAATAATAATAATAATATTTTCGGCTAGTGGATATTTAGCAAAATCAAACGAGGGTCCGGCAGGAGAATAAAAATTCTTGCTCATTTGGGTACGAGTTTAACAATGTAGCTATCATGCTTTATCAGTATAATTAGTTATTATAACTTTTGCAGACTTTAAAAATGCAATTTATTCATACGTGTAAACGTTTAATTATATCAAACGTGTTTTTTAACTGTTGAAGAACATACAAAATACAGATAAATGTTTTTAGCAAATATTGAGGTTTATATTGACTTTAAACTTATCTGGTTAGTTACAAACTATGCTTTGTACTTTTTTGACGCAATGAAAAAAAGCAAAACAAGAAAATTTATTTATTTTAAAACGGACAATCATATGTTGTTGTTGCTTTAAAACAAAACAGATCTCAATATGTACGGTGCACATTTTAAATGCTATGATAAACCCGAAACGCCAATATGTATTTATAAAAAAAACCAAATTGCAAAACTGATGGATAATGCCGACCAATATTCATCAATTGACGACAGTTATACCGATAGCATTGGTGATAGCAGTGCAAATTTAATTAGTTGTAGTAATGATAAAATAAGCAATTCGTTAAAAAAACAAAACATTTCACGTACGTTTATCATTTATTAATGCGAGAAATTTATTTATAATAGTATATTTTATAAACACATAATATAATCATTTTAGGTTTATCAATTATATTTGCAAGAATTGTAGCACTGATAAGTTATTCAATTCTAAAAATAGAGTTAATATTATTTTCAAAAAGACAAAAACCTTATTTTTGAATCAAAGTTTTAGTTATAACTAATTAGTGTGTTAGAATGCACACTACAGTTTAATTTAAAGTTTTTTCAATGGTTGCAACTAGACAACAGGTAAACATTTTCGATTTGTTCAGTTTGTAGTGATTTCTTTCTACTATGGAATGCAATTTTGTAATTTTTTTTGTTTTATTAGCAAAGGCACGTTTGCTACTTTTACGTTTCAATGTTTTTTCCTTTCTCGACATGGACTTAATATTAATTGGGAAGAAACAAGTTGATAAACAGCAAATACATTTAAATTTGAATTACTTTGAATAACACAAGTCAGTTGTCTTTTTAGGTAATACATATTTTAAAATAAAATAATTAATTAATTACTGCTGTTATAGCAATTTGAATGGACAAAATTTATATACAAAAGTTTTTGAGCTCCATATTTGCAATTGGAATGGGATAAATTATTGGTAATGAGTGTTTCTGTTTAGGTTTTTAAATTACAGCTTTGAAAGGTTTAGAAATAGAATATAAATCCTGCTATAAAATGGAATTGAACTATTTAATGTAATTGCTATAAAATTTGACGATTCTGTTTTATTTTGGAAAAAACATAGGTGCACATTTTTTATATAAAGAATAATTAATAAATGTTTGACAATTAAACAAATTTTTAAATGTCTACCCAAAGTTTTAATTAAATTTTGGATTGTATAAATGTTTATATTATTAAATTATTGATTAATATTAACAATAGTAACAGGTTTTCACATATTTAAAAATTATTTAATCAAGTATTTTCCATTTATAATTCCAAACAAAAATAATAGAAAACGTAAACTATGACATGAATTCATTTCGTATATTCCCTTCAGTCACAAACATATAAAGAATCAGTATATATACATAAAAATATATGATGTAATATGGCATTAGCAAATGTTGATGTGTGATGTTGCTAGTTTGATATAATAATATTTCAGTACCTTATTCGTTTTGTACTTTTAGCCAAGGTTAATAAAAGTTGGGACAGTCAGTCACCTGAATCTATTATAAGACGCGCACAAGTTGTGGAAGAATATTTACGAGTTAGAAAACATGCTATGCTGAATCGAGCACGTGGAAATGGTCATTTGAAAGGTGTGGCTGATATTTTAGGAGGTTCACCACGCTTCAATGTGGATGGTAAAAAAGGTTTGTTTCAAAAATAGGTGTGAATTAGAGTTTAAAGTTGAGATGATTTACATTTTTATAATTTTGTACACATTTTTAAATGTTTACCAAAAAATTATATGTTTGTATTTCAAATACATAAAAAATATATTTGATTTTAATACAACTGATATTATGTTAAGTGCTTTTTACACATATTTTAAAAAATATTGAAAAAGTTTTATTAATAATTTGATATTTTGTTATATATAACTATGATTTTAGGCATTCCAATTTTTTATTAACACATTTATATACGCAAATATTGAATTTAAATTTTGTTAAAAATAACTCTAACTTTTTTGCTTAACAGTGGCTTTGCTCCAACGTCAAGAAGAAGTAAGTGAGCTTGTCAATATTGTTTAATAATATATATATATATATATATATATATATATATATATATATATATATATATATATATATATATATATATATATATATATATATATATATATATATATATATATATATTATATATTTTATATATATATATATATATATATATAACTTTCCATATTTCAGTTGAAAGCTTTGGAAGAAAAAAGGCAAAGATTTGAATTACTAAGGGTAATGTTTGTGATAATATCGAACAGTTTTATTCCTTATATATATAAATTCAATTAGCAAAATTGTTAAGTTTATAATTAAGATCCGCTAAACTTGCAAAGATTTCGTTTTAATGTTAACTTAACCTTTTTTCTGTTTTTCAAATTTTATTTGAAAATAACACTACAGATTTGAAAATACTACTACATTTGTTTTCGTTTAAAGGATTTTTAGATGAGATTATTATTTAAACCACAATATGGATTCTATGAATGTAAACTTGAATAAATATTTATCAGTAAATTTTACTTTGGTATAATAGTTCGTATTTTTTGTTGGTGTTGTAATTTAAAATTATTTCAATAATTTAAGGTTGTTTATTTTTAAAATGCATTTTTTTATTTCATATTTGCATGTAATTATCATATAATTTTGAAAAATATAAATTATTATAATTTTATAGCTTATTTATTTGAATATATGATAATTGCATAATTCAAATCAATGTTTTGTTTAAATATGGAGAATAATTAATAAGATTCTTTAAACTAAGTTAAGTTAGAAAATACATAATATAATTACAATTGTAATTTTTTCTATCACTTTTGCAACAATTCAAGTTATTAGTAGATGAATGCTTCGCTTAATATTATTGTGTTCAAAATAAGAAAATATTATTTTACTGTTTATGTTGCTATCGCTACTATGAAACTTAACCAATGTGACAAGGTGACACCATATTTTTATTGTACCGTATGATTACAAATTACAACTAATAATTTAGTAATTTGGTCAAAAATGAATAGTACTACAGTATTATTTATAGAATTAAAATTATTATAATACTTTATTTTAGAAACAGTCTGAAGAACGCGCTCAGATGTTAAAAGAACACTTGGAACTGGAAAGAAGAAAAGCTCAAAACATGGTGATGGAGAAAAAACGTCAATTGCAACAAGTATATGGAAAATTGTTAAATAAATCTAGCTTAATATCAAGCATGCATTTTTTTATAATAATAGTAAGTAGATTTTTAAAACATACTACAGGGCTTAGAAATACTAACACTGTTTCTGAAAAAACTTTTAAACTGCTTTGATTGAGTATGTTTTATATATATATATATATATATATATATATATATATATATATATATATATATATATATATATATATATATAGTTTAAAGTGTAATTTCTTGTTAAACGTGTAAAATGTCGTTTTAAAGTGACATACTGTAAATATGAACATTACTTGTTTTTCAAATTGACAACTTAATAGAAACAAGTATGTTAATACCGAGAATGTTATAAATATTTGTTTCAGATCCAGCAAGTACACTCAACAGAAAACAATAAAAATAATTTAAGAATGGTGGAAGATTTGGACTTTTACAATAAAAAGTAATTTTAAATCTTTTTTATCGTTTTATATGAAATATTGAATATATACGCTACACGAGTTGAAGTAGCTTTTCTCGGCGTGGATGGATTTGTTAAGATGTCAGATTACTGGTCCACAATAATGTGGGCGTGGATTCGAATTTTATTTTTGACTTAATTTCGGTCAGTTTATTAAAATGTGGACTGTGAATTGGAGTAATTGAACTAACTTGTGAACTTTCTTATCCTGCAGTAACACTTTATCCGTTTTCAAAGAGATTCCTAAAAGGAGCTTTGTGCTACACTTTATTTTTGTTTTTGTTTAAGTTTGTAAATAGAATTACAGTACGATAAGTTTGTAGGTTTAATTTAAACGGAGAAGAATAATAATTGTTCAACCAGTCTGGAATCCAAGGACCGTGCATTAACCGATTTTATTCAGCATTGACCAAGTTCGAAAAAAAACAATTAAAAGTTTATTTAAATTTGTTTTGAGTTCAACCTGTCATGTATCGGTGAAAATATTTACAGTAAATTTTGGGTGAACTAAAGACATGCTATCTAAAAAAGATTGATAGAAGTGTAAATTTTTTTTTTAAAGTTTTGTATTAATTGTGGATTATTCAATTCTACGTAACAAATAGTTCTAAAAATGGAAATAAATGACTATCTTTATGGGTTTAATTTTGGCGATCTGATAAAAATGTGTAATACAATTTTAGGAATTATAATATAAAAATGGACGGAAATAGTTTAGCGATCAGAGTTGGTTTAGGGATTGAACTTATTTGGGTTTATATTACTTGAATGGTTTATGAGAAAACGTTTTTCAGCAAGTAGATATTTAACGACGAGAGTTCCAATTTTATGTTATTGGTAGAACTTGAAACGTTTCTCATATACCCGGCGTTTTAGACATTACTCCCACACGGGAATAGCTTGAACACAGTCATATGTTTAAACTTGCACAACCGAAAATGATGCCATCTTTAAAAAAAGCTTAAAGGTTGGGTACAGTGGGCGTTTAAGCAGCTGTGATTACTACTAACATATATAATTCAAAAATAGTTGTAGAAACGTTTTAGTTATGACTTGACAGGATAAAACATGTGTTACTGTTAATTAGTGATATTAAAAAATGAATTATTATTATTATTATTATTATCATTAAAATATATTATTTTAATAAATTGTAAAATTGTCAATTTCAAGTTTTATCAGTCCACATTATGATATCAACACATCTATTATTCAAATCTTTGATTTCGCTTTAGTTATTTGCATAATGTGATTGTAAATTATAATTTATATCTACTACTTGTTTTAATAAAGGAAATGTTTGTATTTAAATGATTGTCCCAAAAGTTTATTGAGATTTAATGAATGCACAAAGACGGTTTTTTAATATACCGATTAAAATGATATAATTAATCAACAGATTATATTTTGCTTGATCTAATTTTTTTACTTTACAAAATATAATTATTGTATAATTTTAGTTATAATTATATACAACCTTTTGATGACCCATCTTTAAAAGTTGTTTCGACCAAATTCAATAACAATCATTGTGAAAAGTACAACAATTTAAACCAATCGATCATTAGGCTTGACGATTGCAGTATTCACTTGAGTGAACCTACAAATTTTGCCAAATGTGGCAATTTTGACGATGATAGCATTTGTGAATTAAATGTGTCCAAGGTTGTAGATTGCAGTTTGGATGAATCCGAAGACAAGCTTGTCACAGATTCAATATGTTCAGAAAGATCAAGTTATGAAATCGACTGGTGAGTCTTATCTAATGCTATAAATATGGATATTAATTTGTGCAATGTTCAAACGCTGTAGCGCTACAGATGATAGACTTTGAAGATTAAACTCCTATTATTGATATTAAATGTGGGTTTTTATTTAGTTGCTCCAAATGTTTATTTGTTCAAAAATAATTCTGTTGTAACACTTAAGTAACAAAAGCGCTTAAAGATATCTATTTTGCATGCTGTGGTTTTTGTAGTTACAAACATGCTTTAGAAAATGTGATCTTAATGTTATAATAAAATATTTTAGTAAATTGATTTTTATAGTGGTTTTGGTTTAAAATTATAATTATGAGTGTACTTCTGCATTGTTATTTATTTAGTATAACAATAATAATAATGATAATAATAATAATAATCAGAAGAAGAAATGTGGATCATAAAAAGCTAATGTTTATTTAATTTTTATTTGCTTATAAAATTGATTCTGAAAATATTCGTTTGAATAACCTACTCAAAACATTTTTGTTAAATATACAAAGATATTAGCCAAGTGGTCAATTATGTTGAACAATATTGTTACTCCATGCTCTTTAAAACGATAAAATGTTTCCAAATCTAATTGTAATATTATTCCAGTTACTATTTACATTTGCTCAAATATTAATTATTTTGAGCCTCTCTTTGGATGTATAACATTTACCAAAATGAAGACCTCAATATTTTTATACTATTTGTGTTGTAAAAGACCGTTTTTTCACTTGTTGTATTGATCATTTTATAACAGTAAAGCAATACGCAATAAAAAGAAGAACATTTTAAAAAAGCTCAATTCCAAATCTCCCTGTGTCCGAAGTCGCTGGCAAGTTGATGAAACATCTAAATGTAACAAAATGGATTGCAATGATCATTTGCTAGATGATTTGTCAAATCGCACTTTGGAAATGACTGGTTCATGCATGGAGTCGACAAATAACGACGTGTCCGACGATTTTGAATACAAATTGGATCCGAAATGTGAAATAAGCAACGCTTGTCATTGCTCAAATCCCGATTTGTTTGAAACAATCCGACCAAATTATTCGATCGATCGAGATAAATTTGGAAAATTGACTCGAACTTCGAGTGAAATAAGTTTGGCTTCAAGTGGTTTGTTGCCTTTTCTTTATATAAAGGATATAATATTTTGTAACATTCAATTTTTGCTTGACAAAAACGTACAATATGATTAGGATTAGTTGTAAATTCAAACCTCTTGCCCCACAATTTTTTGTCAAAACATATTTTAGCAAGTGGATGTTTAACGCAACCCCAAACTCGGAGTACAAATGTTATTGTCGGTGTTCAAGTCGACTTTTTAATTGGAACACAAATCTGGCATTTAGATTTGCTCAAAGTTGAATATGTGTAGAATGATTTGTTTTATTGTACTTCAAAAACGTAAAACTAGGCGCAGTTTATGGCTTTAATGATGGAATAGACCAGTACATTTATTTTTATTTTTACTACTTTGAATGTTTTGACGGGAAACGCATCTTTCAACAGTGGAAATTTTAGCGAAGCCGAAAATGGGCCCACATTTTAGTGCCGGTGGTGGGATTCGAACCCATGTCCACTCAGTCCAAGTTGAGCGTTGTACCTCTAGATTACCCTAGCATAATACTAAATCATTGATTAGTAAGAAAAATGTAAGGACGAAATACAGTTTAAAAATAATAATGTAAATTAAGAAAGCGGATTATCAAATTTATTACATGCTAAATATGCTTTTATAGAATAGTTTATATATATATATATATATATATATATATACTGATCAATTTTTAATTAAACAAGAATTGAAAAATACGGTTCGCAGAAACACCGATCCAACTGACGAATTAGAAAAGAGCGTCAATTTGTTTCTAATTAAAAGTAAGTAGTTATTTTAGATAGCGTGGACCATTTAATTTGAATAATGTTCTACATATGCATAAATCAATTTCATATGTTGGCTATCTTTTCAAATTTATATCCCTATACAGTAAATAGATGTGAAGTAAAATCACTTTTCTAAACAGTAAAAATTGCCGTTTATTTAAGTTAATTGAACAAATAATTAGAAATATCTGTGATATATTAATTATATAAAATATTAGGTTTTAGTTGACATAAAAAACCTTTATCGAAGTTTTATTGTTTCAGTGTTTAACGGGTATTTAGTGAGGCTGAACACAAGCCCGCATTTAGTGCTGGTTGTAAAACTCAAAACACTATATACGTAGCCACAAGTCTGGCATAAATATATATATATATATATGCATGCTTACCAAGCAGTTGGTGAAGAATGCCACTAAATCTTCGGCATTATTATAGTAAAACAGATGGAAATATTCGATCAAAATATGAAACAATATAGTAGGTACATATTTGACTACCCATATTTCTCAAAAGTACTCATCCAACTAACCCAAAAAATGAGTGGACTTTTGTTAACGCATTGTCCACAATAAATAAAAATTAAAAAAAAGGATTTTTATCGAGACATTAATAATTCGCAGGTATTGGACACCCGTTGCAAAAAACAATAATACTTTACTTTTATCTGTTTGTATTAGTAAATTAGATATGTGTTAGCTAGTGGAGGCATTTATCGTCTTAGATGATGACAATGATGATAAATATGCTAAAGTAGAACATTTTAATTATTTATGTAACATTAAAATTGTTTAAACTAGATGCATGGGATTCAACAAGATCAGAAGAAAGTAACATCAAAACCCTGGTTCATTCGTTCGCACGTGCTAAAAGTTGTATTGTGCCTGGTCCTAGTGGGCCGGGCGGACCAAATGTAAATCTATCGGCAGCTTGTTTGAGTCCAACAAAGACAGGCGACAAATCCTTCATTGTTATAGACGACGATGTAGACAAAATCGACGAAAACGATTCGATTGATTTTGCAAGTCACGATGTCAACTGTGCAAATGAAAACAAATTGACAAGTGATTCCGTCGTACGAATGACTACTTATGTTGTTTCAAATCCGAGTATTGCAATTTTTTCAGATACGGGACCCAATGTCAATCAGGTTAGAAGTGTGTTTTTTGCAATGAATACATTTGTCAACAATTCTGCATTAATCGGTTTCAAATCCGTAGTGAGAAGGAGATGGAGGGAATATGCAAAATTAGCCAGGTCAACTATATGAAAATAAACGTATTTGTATTAAGCTAACGACTGAAATAACAATCTACAAAAATGTCGTGTAGTGTATCAGCAATCGTCAGAAAGCTACCTGTTGCTTGCTAGTCTCCTGTAGATGAAAGGTCTCGACCTGAACTGAACTAAATATGTCAATCGAGTTATTGAAGAATGTTTATATTTTATCATGCGTCGTGTACTTGTTTTCTTTACACTTTGTAACTTTACGATTAAATGGTATCTAAGCAATAGCATATACCTAAGAAGATATTGACGATGCTTTGTGTCGTATCATTAAAATATAATCATAAATTGTACTAAAACGTTGTTTTAATTTGTACAGCTGAATAGAACCCGTTCGTTGCCAGATTTAATTCAGACTTTGAATAGTAATGGACCGTTGTCAAACAATCAAAATTTGAACAATTCAACTGGTTCAATAATTCAAGAAAACTGGTGCACAAGTAAGATTGTCCCGGTTCATGAAACCAGATTAATGTAAGTTTTAGTTTATAAACAACCACATTAACATAACATCAACTTCTTTAAAGAACAAACTTTTTATTTACAAAAATTTTAAAAATTGGGTATTTGTAAAACAATTTGTTATGTACATTGATGATTGTGACTAGTATATTTTTAAAAGTTATATTTAAATTTATTGATAAATGTTTACATATCTTTTGAAAACTAGTTTTTATTATTACATTTTGTATAAAAATATTTAACAGTATCATTATTGGGTTTTAGTAAATACTTTAGACGTTTATAATACATTTAAACTATTTTAGATACAGTAAAAATAATATTGTCTAATTTTAAAATCTCACTTTAATTTTCAATATTTTTTGTAAAAACTTTGAATAAAGTTAATTTTGTTGACTTCCAATCATATTCCAATATACATTTGCAGTATAATAAACAAAAGCATTTTGTATTTTTTCTGCATTAAAAAAAACGTTTCCAATATTTATTTAAATTTTACAGGTATCCAAATAGAACTGATTTGGACAGCAATGCCAAGCTGCATTCAACCCCCAATTGCTCGATACAAACAGATGAGGTTGATCCAAAAATCAACAACTTGGATTTGGTGCGTCAGAACTTGATACAAATCACTACAACTAGCTCTGATGAATCCTCAGATTACAGTGATGATCATGATGGTGGTGGTGGTGGTGGCAATGAAGAAGTAAATCTTGACCAATCCAATGTGGCCCTATCGTGTTCTACAAAATTACCCAACCAATTTGAATTCAATGGCCAGTTATACTGTTATCCTCATTCACAAAATCGATACAATGTGATCAAACGAACGCAATCAATGCCGGATTGTTTATCACAAGTTAACCATTCGCTGGACGATTTATTCAATCTTTGCAAAATAAATTCGGTTAAAATGAATATCAATTCATGTATGTCTTTGGGTTTGAATAAAAATGTCCATTTTTTGTGTGTTTGCAATGTTGACAAATTCTGACTGACTACGTGTCAGTAAATTTAGGCGAGTTCAACTTGGTAAGGCTTTGTAGTTGCTTGGAAGCAGGCAGTTAACTGGCATTATTTTATTGTACATAAATGAGGAGCAAACAACGCAGTTGTGAACCAATTACTTGAACCGTAGGCAACGTCCAAAGTTTGAGTTACAGTTTAATATTAAAATAACTAATATATATATATATATAAACATTAGCTTTAATACATTAATAGAGAATATACATACATACATAACATATAATTAATGCCATAAAACAAAAAAACACAAAATAAAAATACAAAGTAATCATTTAGATAAATTAATCAACTTATATAATTATCAAGTGACATAACGTCATCATCAATGTATTTGTTTAATCAGGATTCTTGAATTAATATAAAACAATTCTTAACATACATTTTCGCATTAAATTGGTAAACGCAAATCATTAATTTTATCAACAATAGATCTTGCATTGAAATATAGTATTAGTGGTAGTGACATATCTTCTGGTAAAGTTGATTTCATTGCATCAACTATGATTATATTTTCTTTTACGATTAAAAAGTTCTTTTTTAGGCACATTTTTCAAAAAGAGTATTAACTACAAGAATTAATTAATTCTACTATTAGATTTTATTGATAATAACAAGTCTATTGAAACTATTTTTCCTTATTTATTGCACAAAAATAGGAAAATAAATATATAAATCTAAATAAAATTATGTTTATATAATTTCCAAATATATACCTATTGGATAAAAAATACTGGTAAATAAAAATAAGTTATTTATGTATGTCATGGTAAATTTGAGTAGCGTAGCCATTTGACATATAATGTAAAAAGCACACTGATGACAGAATGACACAATTTAATAATTAAAATAGATAATTGATTGAATAATTAACGTATAACTGAAAACATCTCTACTAAGAACTGATAAAATTAGGAATGCGGCTGTATGAGATACTTAATTTTTAATTTATATTTGCTACTTTGAATGTTTTATAGGAAACATCTTTCAGTAGTAGACATTTTAGCGAAGCCGAACGTGGGCTCGCATTTTTGTGCCGGTGGTGGGATTCGAACCTATGCCCACTCAGGTCTAAATCGAGCGCTGTACTGCTAGACCACCCCGGCAGTTGAATAAAAGAAATATTTGTTCATCAACAGATTTACTACAAATTTTGATAATCAAAACATTAAAATTGGTTATTATTTTTGCACTTAAAGTACATTTGAATAAAAATTGAAACATTTTTGCTTCAGATTCACTTGATTCGCTGCCAACCCATTTACCATTGTCGACTGACAAACGTGTGTCTTTGAAAAGTCAACTTGAGCCACGTTTGCCATCTAATCAATGGGCCATTCGAACTGTCGGCCTAAAATTGCCACAATCACAAA